>NW_026844028.1:96792851-97352851 GCF_029531705.1 Pantherophis guttatus | reverse complement strand
AGGTAGGTAGGTAGATAGATAGATAGATAGATAGATAGATAGATAGATAGATAGATAGATAGATAGATAGATAGATAGATAGAGATGGAAAGATGATAGATAGATGATAGATCGATAGATCGATAGATGATAGATAGATAGATAGATAGATAGATAGATAGATAGATAGGTAGGTAGGTAGGTAGGTAGGTAGGTAGATAGATAGATAGATAGATAGATAGATAGATGGAAAGATGATAGATAGATAGATGATAGATCGATAGATCGATAGATGATAGATAGATAGATCAGATAAATGATAGATAGATAGATAGATAGATAGATAGATAGATAGATAGATAGATGGAAAGACATGATAGATAGATGGATGGATGGATAGATGGATGGATGGAGAGAGAGAGAGAGAAATCAAACAAACACATCATCCCTTACATTTCTCAATCTCCATGATTTCGCTGGGGTAGGCCTCAATCTCTACCTTCCCGTCAGCTTCGTTTTTGTCAAGCCATCGGTTGCATGGGAAGTTGTACATCTTGCCGTGGACAGGGATGATAATCTGAACGCTACCAAGGTGCCAGCCTGCCTGGAGGCCCACATTGTCATGCCCGATTAGAATCCGATGGATCTTAAGCCAAGAAAGCAGAGGAAAGGAAGGCAGGAAAGAAGAATAGTATGTATATCTTTTTTAAAAGATCACCGCTGCGGTGATACATAAAGGGCATTGGGTTGGTAAAAACAAGCAGCTGTATCGACTTTCATCACTGCATCAACATTTCATACTAGTCCTGGGCTAAATAGGAGAATATTTGTAGTTCAAGGTTGAAATGAGGGGTCCTCTCTGAGCTTGGTAGTTTTTTTTACAGACGTTTCATTACCCAACTAAATTACATCATCAGTGCTAGTAGGGAAATGCCTACACTACCTAGTTGGAGTTCTCCTAGTCCAACCCCCTATTCAAAGGGCTGTCCAATCTCTTCTTAAAAACCTCCAGTGATGGAACATCCATAACTTTTGAAGGCAAGCTGTTCCACTAATTAAATGTTCTAACTCTGAGGAAATTTCTCCTTAGGTCTAGGTTGCTTCTTTCCTTGACTAGTTTCCATCCATTGCTTTTTGTCCTGCCTTGTGGTGCTTTGGAAAATAGGTTGAACCCTCTTCTTTGTGGCAGCCCCTCAGATACTGGATGACTGCTATCATGTCACTCCTAATCCTTCCTTTCATTAAACTAGACATATCCAGTTCCTGCAATCGTTCTTTGTATGTTTTAGCCTCCAGTCCCCTAATCATCTTTGTTGCTCTTCTCTGCACTCTTTCTAGAGCAGTGTTGGCGAACCTTTTCGGCATCGAGTACTGAAACGGGAGCACGTGTGCACGGGGGAGTGCCAGAAACCGGAAGAGCAGCTCCCTGGGGTGCACAGGAGGGAACGTGGGAAACCGGAACAGCAGCTCCCTGGGGCACACAGGAGGGAACGCAGGAAACCGGAACAGCAGCTTCCCTGGGCGCACAGGAGGGAGCGTGGGAAACTGAAGAGCAACTCCCTGGGGCACACAGGACGGAGCGTGGGAAACTGGAAGAGCAGCTCCCTGGGTGCACAGGAGGGAGCGTGGGAAACCGGAAGAGCTCTCCCTGGGCACACAGGAGGGAACGCAGGAAACCGGAACAGCAGCTCCCTGGGGCACACAGCAGGGAACGTGGGAAACCGGAAGACCAGCTCCCTGGGGCACACAGGAGGGAACGCGGGAAACCAGAACAGCAGCTCCCTGGGGCGCACAGGAGGGAGCATGGGAAACCAGAAGAGCAGGTCCCCGCCACGCATGCACACACTGGGAAACTGAGCTTCCAGTTTCCAGTGCGCGCATGCGTACCGGTCATCTGGTTTCTAACATGCACGTGTGCACGAAGACCAGCTGGCCAGCGTGCATGTTCCCGCCGGAACCAAGAAGAGCAACGGGCGACGGCTGGCGTGCCCAGAGAAATGGCTCTGTGTGCCACTTCCGGCACACATGCCATAGGTAGGTTGGCCCTCACGGTTCTAGAAACTCAATGTCTTTTTTATATTGTTGTGACCAAAACTGGATGCAGTATTTCAAGTGTGGTCTTACCAAGGCATTATAAAGTGGTACTATCACTTCACGCGATCTTGATTCTAAAGGTAAAGGTTCCCCTCGCACACATGTGCTAGTCGTTCCTGACTCTAGGGGGCGGTGCTCATCTCCGTTTCAAAGCCAAAGAGCCAGCGCTGTCCGAAGACGTCTCCGTGGTCATGTGGCCAGCATGACTAAATGCCAAAGGCGCACGGAACGCTGTTACCTTCCCACCAAAGGCGGTCCCTATTTTTCTACTTGCATTTTTTTACATGCTTTCGAACTGCTAGGTTGGCAGAAGCTGGGACAAGTCACGGGAGCTCACTATTCAAGTGACTGTTTCCTCCAATCCAAGATCCCTCTAGCAGTTACTACTATTGAGCCAGGTACTACCTATTCTATACCTGTGCATTTGGTTTTTCTAAATTTAGAAACATACTTTTCAATTAATTTCACTGAATTTCATTCATTCATCTTCCTATTGAACCAGGTACCATACCACCTACTCTATATCTGTGCAGTTGTTTTTTTCCAAAACACTGTGACAGTGGAAAAAACATTTTTAGTAAAACAAATCCGCAGTCAGTTCTTACTCTGCATCAGTGGTGGGTTCCTCCCGGTTCGGTCTGGTTCAGCCGAGCCGGTAGCGGTGACGATATGACATCACCAAACCGGTTCTCCCCACCCACCCTCCCACCCACCCACCCACGTTATTCTTACCTTTTATTTGGCCCCACCCCCAATCTATTGCTGCCTCCTGAGTCCCAGCTGATGACTAGAGGGAAAAAAACTGTTTAAACTCTTGCCGCGGGGCTTCAAAGGGCCGCCCTACAGCTGATCAGGGTTAAAAGCAAACAAATGAGTCGGGTCGTAAGTGCGAGGACTGGTCGTAAGTGCGAGGACCTTCCAGAAATGACTCTGACCAGCTAGCCACGCCCACCTAGTCACATGACCTCCAAGCCACACCCGCAAAATAAGCCACGCCCACAGAACCGGTAGTAAAACAATTTAGAACCCACCCCTGCTCTGCATCGTAATTTCAGATCGGTCTTACCTTCCCAATGTCCATCGTATCCAGAGTAAAGACATCTATCCGGCTACGTTCAAAGTAATTTCCTAAATCGTTATCAGAAACCAGCAGAAGTTCCTTTTTGGTGTCTGCTTTCTCACCATACAGCTTGATCAAAACCTTCGAATCTGAGCTGGCTCCGGGAACATCTCCTGTCTTAATACTGATGTGATAACTGATATCTGTAAATATATTAACATTTGTACCCGAGAGACACGATCATATCCTGCAAAAGTGTGAGCTTTTTTTCTTCCAGGGAAGATCAAAGCGGGGGGGGGGGGGGGGGGGGAAAGGAATTTGGGGGGGGGGGAAATGCAAGAAATCATAAATTTTAGAATAACAGAATTGGGAGGGATCTTGGAGGTCTTCTCATCCAACATCTTGCTCAAGCAGGAGACCCTAAACCACTTCAGACAAATGACTGTGCAGTCTCTTAAAAGCCTCCAGTGATGGAGCACCCACAATTTCTGAAGGCAAGTCATTCCATTGATTAATTAATTTAATGACCCTTGGTAGTACAGTGGTCTAAAGCACCCTGTTATTAAGACCAGCTGCCTGCAATTACTGCAGGTTCGAATCTCGCCAGGCTCAAGGTTGACTCAGCCTTCCATCCTTTCTAAGGTAGGTAAATTGAGGACCCAGTTTGTGGGGGCAATAAGCTGACTTTGTATAAACATACAAAAGGATGAAGGCTATTGCTTAATGCATTGTAAGCCGCCCTGAGTCTCCGGAGAAGGGAGGCATATAAATCAATTTTTTTTAAAAAAATGTCTTCACTGTCCGGAACTTTCTCCTTAGTTCTAGGTTGCTTCTCTCCTTGATTAGTTTTCACCCATTGCTTCTTGTCCTGCCTTCAGGTGCTTTGGAGAATCGCTTGACTCCCTCTTCTTTGTGGCAGCCCCTGAGATATCGGAAGACTGGTATCATGTCTCCCTGTAGTTCTTCTCTTCGTTAAACAAAGATGTTTAGGGGACTGGAGGCTGAAACATATGAAAAACGGTTGCAGGAACTGGGTATGTCTAGTTTAATGGACAGAAGGACCAGGGATGACATGATAGCAGTCTTCTAATATCTCAGGGGCTGCCCCAAAGAAGAGGGAGTCAAGCTATTCTCCAAAGCACCTGAAGGCAGGACAAGAAGCAACGGATGGAAACTAATCAAGGAGAGAAGCAACCTAGAACTAAGGAGAAATTTCCTGACAGTTAGAACAATTAACCAGTGGAACAACTTGCCTCCAGAAGTTGTGAATGCTCCAACACTGGAAGTTTTTAAGAAGATGTTGGATAACCATTTGTTTGAAATGGTAGAGGATTTCCTGCCTGAGCAGGGGGTTGGACTAGAAGACCTCCAAGGTCCCTTCCAACTCTATTACTCTATATTCTATTCTATTCTATTCTATTCTATTCTATTCTATTCTATTCTATTCTATTCTTATTCCAGACATACCCCGTTCATACTAACTAAGCTTGTTTGAATACAGCCTCTAATTTTTTTTAAAGTCAACTGATTAAGCATGTTCGACGATATAGTCAGTATATAATATGATGATAGTAATTATGTGAACTCTACACATACATAAGAAAAAATCATAAACCTCTGAACAAATTTTATCACGCATAAAAAAACTGAGCAGTGGTGAACTCAACAGGAGAGAAAGTCCTTTTTTGCAGCTGTTAGGGGATGTCATTCAGCAAATAGAAATGATAAAAAAAAATATGTTTCCCGAGAACTAAAACAAAACGACAAGCTTGGCCCATAGAGTCACGTGATAACAAAGCAAACTCACTTTCCAGCATAGACGATCTCCCATCTGGAACCAACTCTCGAACGATCTGGCCATCGTCCTCATTTTTGTCAAGCCATCTGGTTAGCAAATAAAATGTAAGTTATCTGCTATTACTGATCAAATATCAGGAGGCTTATTGTAATTCTGGGAGGGGCGGTGTGTAGTGAAGGAAAAGCAGCGTGTTTAGAGTGATTTTTTTTTAAAAGAAAAAAAAATCAGAATTTAGAATAAAGAAACAGATTATTGGCATACTTGTAAAGGAAGTATCACACGTTACAAAATTCAGCCCCACAGCCTTTGAATTCCACTTTCTAATCAGCATGTAGATTTGCTAAAAGCGAGAGAGAGAGAAAAGCATTGATTTGTAGCCAGTTAATACCATAATGATTTCAACTCATTAAAAAATCTTCTGGTATGGAAGGTTGAGAAGTAACTTAAAAGTTCTAAAATATGTGTAACCAGTGGCGAGATTCAGCCGGTTCAGGCCGGTTCAGGCAAACTGGTTGTTAAATTGCTGACTGGCCCTGCTCCGCCCCTTCCAGGAGTCCCCACGTGCCCCATTGTGGCTCCCAGGTAAATGCAGGGAGGCCTACTAGATCCAAAATGGAGTGCGGGGGTGCGCCCCGCTCCTCCATGGCATGTTTTTGCTCCCAGGAGGCTGCAGGGAGGCCTACTAGGCCCAAAACAGGGCGCGTGGGGGTGGCCCGTTTTTACTCCCAGGGGGATGCAGGAAGCCGAGTGCTGCCTATCTCACTCCCTGGCCACGCCCACCATGGCCACGCCTACCCAGACGGACCTTAGGGCAGAGAACCGGTTGTTACATTATTTTAATCCCCCACAGTGCGTAACACCATTTGATCTAACTCCTACCATCTTGTATTCCAGATACTCTTTTTTAATACACCAAGTTAATTTTATACGAAGTTTAAAACCTGTTGTTTCGCTCCCACGTCCATTTGTTTCATTTCTAGGTTTTATAAACAAGAAATCAAGGCGAAGAGTTCTTCAAGTCAAGTTCAATCCTGTCGATTTTCATAGACAACAATCTAGATGGTCATATCATTTTTTATTTTATTTTTTTTTGGCATGGGAATGCAAATTATCTGTCATTGCCTTCTACTCCTATGGACAGGGAGATGATAAAACTCGTAGCTTTTCTATAGTCCAGTCTTCAACCTTGTGAGTTCTTGGTGCTCTCCCAGATCAGACTCTGCTCAGCCTTTTTTCCAGATCAGCCACAGAATCATCGTCAATGAAGGTTACCTTAATGGTGGATTGCAAATATAAGCATACAGTGATGTCTGAGGAAGGAGATTAAAAGTGGGTCATCAACCAAACAGAAACGGGTTCTGTTTAAATCTTATGTACACTACTTAAAAGAAATAAGACAGCTATTGTGACTGCTCTAGATAAACAATGAGCAATCATTAGTAATTTATTCTGATGCGTGGCTTTGAATTTAGTGCAGATACAATTTTGCTGGATAGTGTCAGTCATTTTAAATGGTTTTGGAAGTGTGTGTTTTTAAAAAAATTGATATTTGTTGTTTATGTAAAATGGCTCACGGAAGACTTCCAATGAAGGTTTTTGTTGTTGTTGTTGTTGTTGTTATTTTTCTTAGCGAAGACAGATCTATTTGAAGGGGGAACTAGTTCACCGAAAAACACTTTTAAAGACTAAGTTGACACTCAACTTATACAGGTGTCCTTAGTTACCTACAGCATTTTGGGAGTAGAAAAGAAATCTTATATCTCAACTGATTTTTACAGTTAACCGCCTACCTACAACAAGGAAGTAAGATTTACAAAAGATTTCAGAATATTTGAACTGTGTTTTAGTTTCTTGCAATTCAAAAGAGACCTAAAATTTAGTTGGTGTCTTTTGTTTTACATAACAGATGTTCCAGTGCAATAGTATCTTGTGTACTTATATTGTGTATACTCATCTGAAAATTCTCTTAAGATCTAAGATGGTTTCCCGATAATCAAATTATAGTGGCTTCACATGAACAGAATTAGAAAATCTATTTATATAAGGCACCACACAGAGCAAACAAAGAGTACAATCACCATGTGCTTTACTGCTCAACTATTTAACTGGAAATCTCTCCTCAGAACATTAAAAAACATAGATTATATCTATCGATTCACACTAAATACTGCCATTTACTGGCTAAATAATTCTGTAGTTGTTGCAATACAAAATACATTCTAACATGTATTCCAACACAAAGAGAGATAAATGTGGACTAGGAAATGCATCCATATTAAACTCATCCACTTGCTACACCTATAAAGTGTTAAAAGATGCAAAGGAAAGAGGAGAATTCAGTTTTCTGGATTAAAAATTGTATTTTGCAGGTTTTTCTTTGGATGAAAGACTGGGAAGCTGCGAAATAAAAGACTTTTAAAACTAGATGAGCATGGATCAATGTTTGGATGGTATGTTTATGGTACAATAAAATTAAAGTGGATTTTAAAAACTATTTTATTAGATGTGCCATATTGAGAATGTAAATAGCTATAAACCCAGGCTGGGGCTGAAAAACTTTTATAGATCTCAGCAGAAGAAGCATTTTACAGAAGATAAAAACGGGCAAAGACGAATGGTTAATGCACTAGGAATTATTGGAAAATCACTAGTGGAATATAAAATTAAATCAAAAGAATAACTAGTGGCAGAAGGATATAATTCTCAATGGGAAAACCTATTAAGTACTTAAAATGAACACAAACATATGGTATGAAGCAAAGAAAGAATTTGAACTGCAATTGTGTACAGATGATGAACATGTAATTGCTAAAATTTATGAATTTTTGTTGAAATTTGAAATGGAAGAATGGGTTAAAGAGCGTATGATAAAGTGGGCTGGGAATTGTGATTATAATATACAGATGGATCAGTAGGAAAATATGTGGTCGAAAGGGTTAAAATTTATACTATGTGATGTTCTTACCTTTTTTATTTTTAGTGTTGTATCATTGTACACAGGACATGGGGGCTCAGTGGTTAAAGACACTGAGCTTGTCAGCTGGAAAGGTTCGAGATCAGAGGTGGTATTCAGCTGGTTCGGACTGGTTTGGGCGAACCGGTAGTAGCAACCTGCAGGTAGCGCAATTCCGTCCTATATTGCTGTGGTTTTGAAGCTGCATGTATGTGCAGACAGTGCACGTGTGCGAATTGCCATGTTGTTTGACATTGCACGCATGCATGGACGGCACGCATGAGAGCAAAGCGAGCACACCTGTGTACATGCTCACATTTCCAGTGCCGGGCGAACCAGTGGTGACAGAATGTTCGAGACCGAAGTGTCACATGATGGGGTGAGCTCCCATCCATTGCCCCAGCTCCTGCCCACCTAGCAGTTCAAAAGCACGAAAGATGCAAGTAGACTTAGGTGGGAAAGTAACAGAGTTCCATGCACTTTGGTATATAGTCATGCTGGTCACATGACCACAGCTTTTCGGACAAAGCTGGCTCCCTCAGCGAAGAAATGGAAATGAGCAGCACCCCTTAGAGTAAGACATGATTGGACATGGGAAGCCTTTACTTTTATCATTCTACATGACCCCAGAAAAATTATCTACAATGTATAGAAGCATGATACACATTGATACAGAAGATTTTAAAGATTAATATTCAGTGGATACCAGAACCTTTCCTTTTAGGACTGATGGATACACAGTTAAAAAAAAAAGGCTTGGAAGATTATTTCAATATATGATTACCGCAGTGAATCTATTATATACACAACGATAGAAAGATTCAGCTACACGCCATGGAAGAATGGCTGGTGAAATTTGTAGAATTTGTAGAGATTGCCAATCTGACTTCTTTGATTAGAGAAAGATCATGACTGACATTTGTCAGTGATTGGAAACCTCTTATGGATCTTTTGCATGAAAAAGAAAATGAGTTTGTGACTTATGATTTTAAAAAGTAGAAAGAGTAGGTTATTGAAAGAAGGGAATTACAAAGTAATCTTAAGAGAAATTTGGTTATAATTTTATACATATCTACTGAAAGGAAGATTGGAAGCCATTTCTTTATATTTCTTTTTATGTTTTCTCTGATTTTATTTTTCTTTTTTATCTCCCTTTTCTTTTTCCTTTCTCCTTTTTCCCTCTTTCAACTTACTATATTTTAATATACTTATTATACATATAAAATCATTTATTAAATGATAATATGATTTATATTGATATTGTTTCCTGATTGCTTATTTGTACCCTATGACTATCATTAAGTGTTGTACCTTATGATTCTTGACGAACGTATCTTTTCTTTTATGTACACTGAGAGCATATGCACCAAGACAAATTCCTTGTGTGTCCAATCACTCTTGGCCAATAAAGAATTCTATTCTATTCTAAAACAATTTCAAAAATTAAAGAAGGAAGTTGAAAGAGGATGTCTAACCTTGAAAATTTTAAAACCTGTGGACTTCAACTCCCAAAATTCCCCAGTCCACCATGCTAACTTGGGAATTTTGGGAGTTGAAGTCCAAAGTCTTAAAGTTGCCATAGTTGCACACCCATAATGTAGACCACAGTACTTGAAGATTAATTCTATACTATTTAAACAACAACAGATGAGGGCAATTAACATGATCGTTTAAGCAACGACATTTTTTGTCTCCCACTGAAATGTAATACCGATGTGCAAACTAGCATTAAAAAAAATCATGGCAGAAGGATCATATTTTCCCAGCCTCTTTAGATCATCCACTAATTAAGGATGATCATTCTTGGCTATGTCAAGTGATAGATCTTATGTCAAAAATGAAAATGAATCTTCTGCATTGTAGAAGCAAAACCAATAATAAGCATAGACGATTCAAATAGATAAAATAGAATATCAGAGTTAGAAGGGATCTTGGAGGCCTTCTAGTCCAACCCCCTGCTCAATCAGGAGACCATTTCAGGCAAGTGGCTTTCCAGTCTTTTCTTAAAAAACCTTCAGTGATGAAGCACCCACAACTTCTGGAGACCAGCTGTTCCACTGGTTAATTGTCCTCACTGTTAGGAAGTTTCTCCTTAGTTCCAGGTAGTTTCTCTCCTTGATTAGTTTCCATCCATTGCTTCTTGTGTTGTCTTCTGGTGCTTTGGAGAATAGGTTGACCCCCTCTTCTTTGTGGCAGCCCCTCAAATAATGGAACACTTCTGTCATGTCACCCCCAGTCCTTCTTTTCTCTAGATTAGCCATACCCAATTCCTGCAACCGTTCTTCATATGTTTTAGTCTCCAGGCCCTTAATCATCTTTCTTGTTCTTCTCTGCACTTTTTTTCCAAAGTCTCAACATTTTGTTTGTAACTTGAAGAACTGTTGTAACTTGGAGGAGATTGATGCAACTGAACAGAAATAGAGGAAGAATATAAGAAAAATATGTGGTGGTGGGGGACACAAAAACCACAATGTGTTTTAAGAATAGAAGTCTTTGAAGAATTACTTTCCTTCCAGCATCCCACAATTGTGGCCAGAGTATCTATGTGTTTTGCCAATCTTGTTGAAGTATAGAACCCCATTACAGCGGTGGGAATCTGTAGGAAGTTAGCACCCACCCCTTTCCTGGAAGAGTGAAATATTTTAGGAAATATGAAAAAGACAGAATATTATATTTCCTTGGATGAGAAATGGATAAGCATATTTTGAAGCAGCTCCCATCTTCCTGCCCCCACCCTTTGTCAATGGGCCATTAAGGCCTGGGCCAGTCTATTCTACATAACAAAGATCTACCTCCTTCACGCAGAGCCATAGTAGGAATTGCCAAAGATCCAACAAAGATAGGATTAGCCCTCTACACAATAGCAGCAGAAACTCACCACATGTGACCTGGGAAGCACATGTGACCATCAGCCAGCAAGACCCCCACCCCCTGGGAGTCTGACAACCAATCAGGATACTCTTTCGGGGCCCCAATAAATGCAAAGCCAGAGAGAGCATAAAAACCTGAGGATTTACTGTATCTGCCCCTTTTCAGTTCAGGAACTCAAGCCATGTGATCCTGTCCACCATTAAACCATCTTTCCAAGCAGTCTCCATGTTTCCAGTGTCTGTTTCCCCACTTGGAGCAGAACCCAGAAGGATGTTTCTTCCAACAAATCTAATGACTACGGATTAAATTACTACACTGGTGAAGATTTCTTAGTCTTCTTGACGTCTTCTTGTCTTCTTGACATTTGTCTGCGCTCGCTTCTGTCACACACTCTCCAAGACAGTCCACTGTCCCTTTAACAGGTTTTTGGGTTCAAAACAAACAGTTCAAGACGACTGTCAACAATTCTGCTCAGATACCAATTAATAACGAAGTCTGCTGTTTTGATGGGCAATTTCTCCTGGAGCTGCTGATTTCACAAGTTGACGTTTCTGACGCTAAGCAAGAATCATTTCATACTAAGTGGGTGGCATCCAAATGTTCTTTGTTAAACACTGAGCATTTTGTCTAAACAGTTTGCCGTGCTGCCACCAATTGCCTCCCACCGACCAGTTCGCTCCCACAGAGAGGGCCTCCTCAGGGTGCTGTCGGCCAGACAATGTCGGCTGGCGATCCCCAGGGGGAGAGCCTTCTCTGTGGTGACACCTGCCCTCTGGAACGACCTACCTCCAGAGATTCGAGTGATCCCAGACCTCCGGACTTTTCGTCGGGCCCTTAAAACCTACTTTTTTCAGTTAGCCGGGCTGTCCTGATTTTATGGTTGGTTTTAAAATTTGATATTGATTTTAATTGAAATGTTTTAAATTATGGGCCAAATTTTATTTAATAATTTTAAATCTATTTTAACTTTTGTGTATGAATGTTTTATATTTGCCTGTTCACCGCCCTGAGTCCGGAAGGAGAAGGGCGGCATAGAAATCTGAAAAACAAACAAACAAACAAACAAACAAACAAACAAACAAATAAATAAATAAATAAATATCCACTGAAGAAAGTTGGACAGTTGGACCCACAATTCTCTGCCGGTCCTTGATTGGAGATGAAGGCACATTTAGAAAGCATTTCACATGGAGACACAAGGGATTAGGAAGAAGGAATTTATGACAGGATGCATGTAATCTGGCCATCTTCAGAACAAATATCATTGGGTTGTGTTTAGTTCCTAGTCTTGAAGGAAATAAACAGGAATGTAATTATAGGAATGTCCAAGAGGCAGCATGGAATCTTATCATCGCCATTAGTGAATATTATTGTCTCAATTTAGGGTCCTCTAAGGATGTTGGCTAGGGGACGCGGTGGCTTATTGGATAAGATGCTGAGTTTGTCAAATAGAAGGTCGGCAGTTCAGCGGTTCGAATCCCTAGCGCCGCGCAATGGAGTGAGCTCCTGTTACTTGTCCCAGCTTCTGCCAACCTAGCAGTTCAAAAGCACATAAAAAATGCAAGTAGAAAAATAGGGACCACCTTTGGTGGGAAGGTAACAGTGTTCCGTGTGCCTTTGGTGTTGAGTCATGCCGGCCACATGACCACGGAGACGTCTTCGGACAGCACTGGCTCTTCGGCTTAGAAACGGAGATGAGTGCCGCCCCCTAGAGTCAGGAACGACTAGCACATATGTGCGAGGGGAACCTTTACCTTTACCTAAGGATGTTGGTTATGCTCTCCCACATCCTGAGCTGTGGGTATTAAGGTATTAAAGATTATTTTGAATCTTGACAGTCTGCCTACAACATTCCTGTGAAGAACTGGTGTTAGATCGAAGATACTGGTTGAAATAGCTCTACTGCAATAAAGTTAAAGCTTCAGAGTCGTCGTTCAATAATATAGGATATGATTTTATCATATTGCTTTCATCATTCTTGACAATATAGGAACCTTGAATCAATCCACGGTTCAAATCCCATTGGTCCAATCAAGTACAATGATACCTCAATACTCATCGTTAGCTGGTTCCGGGAATTGTGATGAACGATAAGTACCAAACCAATTTTTTGCCATAAAGTATAAGGTAGTGAGTTACAAGCAGTGGTGGGATTCTGCTGGTTGAACAAGCAGTTCAGTGATCACGCGCTTTGCATGCGTGCACAGTTTTACAAAAACTTACCTTCCGCGTTACTGCTGGGGAGTAACACAGCTGAGGTGCGGCAATCAGCTCTGCTGCGCAAATCAGCTGAGAAGACATAGGTCAGTAAAGTGCAGGGGCGGTTGGGTGGGTCCACCTGATTGTCGGAGTGAACCGGTTTGCTCCCAGCTGATCGTCAGAGCTACCGATTCGCCCGAACCAGTAGAATCCCACCCCTGGTTACAAGTCAGCTGACACCGACAAGTTCTAGCTTATGCATTGAATATCAAACACACGATGAGTACCAGAACACAATTTTTCACCTCAAAATGCATTGAGTACCAAATTCAATGAGTTTCAAAACCAGTTGAGTACCAAGGTACCACTGTATTCAGTTCTCAGTATTAAGAATAATTCATTCTTAATAGAATGTCCACCATCTCAAATGGAATAAATATATCTCCTCTTCATCCTTTTTTTTTTTCCAAACAGAGGCCATTTTTCCAATTTAACGATTCTTAATTCAAATGAAACCAAATGGATTGTTCTCCACAAAAAAATGCTGCTTTTCAGCAACATCCTTGCGGTAGGTTCAACCGTACTCAAAATCAAGGCGTCACATCGTTGTGGATCAAAATTAAGCTTTTCAATACCATGAAAGATTCAGAAGTCTCCTTGACCAGCAGGCCCGGAATGTGTTTTATCCGAAATCTACAGGTCATGGAGATGTCTACTTTCCTTTATAATGGAGGATGCAGTTGGCTTGCACCTTGGTCTTAGGAGACCACAACGCAACCTACAAACAGAAGGCAGCCATGTTGACAGAGAACTGCGGGTGTCACCTTGGATTGGCTGCTTCCTCTGCAGGCTATCATGTGATTGTAACCTAGAAGGCCGAGATAATGGAGGTATGAGGACAGCAAAGTCATTTTTGTCAGAGGCAGCCATATCCACCCAAAAGGATGATGGTGAGATCAGGGGTGGGCTGCTGGGAGTTCTCAGGGGTTCGGGAGCTAACATTCTGTGCAGTTCGGAGAACCCCCAAATCCCACACCTGGCTGGCCCCACCCACCCTGCCCCGCCCCTCCCAGGAGTCCCCACACGGCCCGTTTTGGATGCAGGTAAGTGCAGGGCGCGCGTGGAGGCTCGGGGAGGGCAAAAAACGGGCCTACCGGAGGTTCAGGAAGGCCGGAAATGGGCCCGTTTCCAGCCTCCAGAGGGCCTCCGGAGCCTGGGGAGGCTGTTTTCACCCTCCTGGAGGCTCAAGGAAAGCCGCCGGAGCCCGGGGGCAAAAACGCCCCTGCCGCCATGGTGCAGGAGGCCAACTAGGCCACACCCACCATGGCCACGCCCACCTAGCAACTGGGCAGAGAATTCCCTTGCTAAAATTTTTGAAGCCCACCCCTGGGTGAGATGAATTACATTCTTCCCCTTATGCACACAGGAAAAATACTAACCCGTAAAGATGACCCCAAACTGGTCTAGTGGTTAAAGCACAGGGCTAGAAAGCAGGAGACCATGGGTTCAAGTCTCGCCTTTGATATGAAACCAGCTGGATGACCTTGGGGCAATCACCAAGCGACTGAGAGTTCTAGTCCTGCCTTAGCCATGAAAGTTGGCCGGATGACATTGAGGCCAGTCATTTCTCTGCCCATCTACCTCTCAGGGTTGTTGTTGTTGTTGTGGGGAAAATAAAAGGAGGAAGGTATGTTGGATATGTTCTTGGGTTGTTTATAAAAACAATAAAGGTGGGATAAATTGAATTGAATTGAATTGAATTGAATTTGCAGTGAAAACAACCAAACGATCATCTGCATTCATCATAAACCTATTTTATCTTTTCTCCCAGAAGCCTGAACCCCAGTTTCCTACACATAAAGCAGGATGGTGCTCAAATTTTAGGGGGAACAGTGAAGGTCTTCATTTGGCAGACCATATCTATAAAACAGGGATCTCCGAACTTGACAACTTTAAGACTTGTGGACTTCAACTCCCAGAATTCCTCAGTCATCCATCCATGGTTAGCTGAGGAATTCTGGGAATTGAAGTCCACAAGTCTTAAAGTTGTCGTTTTGGACATCCATGCTATAAAAGTATGTTTATTAAGTAGGTTACAAAAGGATTCTGAGCATTTGCCATCATTCAGGCAACAAGAGGAATAGCAAATTGAGGAAATACATAGTTTGGGTGGGGATTTTTTTTAAAAAAGGGACTATTTTTTTTAATTTAATTTTTTATTTTATTTTTGATTTATATGCTGCCCTTCTCCGGAGTCTCAGGGCGGCTTACAATGCGCTAAGCAATAGCCTTCATACTTTTGTATATTTATACAAAGTCAGCTTATTGCCCCCACAATCTGGGTCCTCATTTCACCTACCTTTGAAAGGATGGAAGGCTGAGTCAACCTTGAGCCTGGTGAGAATTGAACTCGCAGTAATTGCAGGCAGCTGGATGTTAAATGCTGCCTTAGGAGGCATTAGCCTCCTATGCCACTCAGGCGCCTTTTGAAAATAATCCATTCACCGAAGGGCAAGTTTAGGGCATGGACTAATTTTTGTGATTGGAGGGTTCCCTTTTTGTAGTTTAGAAGTTGGCACATCCATAATGCTAATGAAAACTGCTGGAAGGTGCTCAAGTCAAAAAAAAATGTCTATAGGTAGTCCTCGACCTATGACCATAATCGAACTCAAAATTTCTGGGGGTTTGCCCCTTTTACGACCTTCCTTGCCGCAGTCAATTACTGCCGTTGTTAAGTTACTAACACCACGGTTGTTAAGCAAATCTGGCTTCCCCATTGATTGGGCTTGTCAGAAGGTCGCAAAAAGAGATCACATGACCCAGGGATTTTGATCACATGGCTGTGCGGATGCTGCAACGGTCATAAGTGTGAAAAACGGTCATAAGTCACTTTTTTAAGTACCGTTGTAACTTCAAACGGTCACTAAAAAAAATGATTGTAAGAGGTAGAGTAGCCTTACTTGGTCTATTTCCTATTTGTTTTGCATATCTATATTATAGGATGGGAGATAGGAACTACCGTATTTTTCAGAGTATAAGATGCACCTTTTCCACCCCTAAAAGGGGGCGAAAATTTAGGTGCGTCTTATACACCGAATGTAGCCCCGCCCACTCACTTGCCCCCACCCTTTGGCCTCTGCCTCCCAGCAATTTAGCTCCTTGCAGCAAACAGCAAGAAGAAACAGCTCCTTTCAGCTTCAGCACAGCCTAATTAGCACAAGTTGATTGAATCAGCCTCCTGACTCTCAGCTGATGTGCTCTCAGCTGTTTTGCGCAGGGCTCTGCTGCTTGCTGCAAAGAGGTAAATTGCTGGAGCAGATTTTTTTTTTCCTTGTGCTAAATCAAGCTAAACTGAAAATGAAAATGAAAGTAAAACAGGCTGTTTGCTGTTTGCTGCAAGGAGGCAAAATTGCTCAGAGGCAGATTTCTTTTTCTTCTTTTCCTCACCAAAAAAGGTAGGTGCGTCTTATACTCCGAAAAATACGGTAATGCATTTTTCTTTTTTTTAAAAAAAAAAATTGTCTTAAGGAGACAGTTAAACTGCACTTATATGAAATGAAGATTAGTTTCCCTCCCAATAATTAGCTTTAAATGGAAAAGTCATCTGAGTTTCACTGAGAATATAGTAATGCAAAGAAAATTGTTTCTCCATCAGAGATGGAGATAACTTCGGGGTTATCTTCCTTGGGGGTAAATATATTTTTAAATACTTTTTTTTTTCATTTTGTCAAAGAAAAAAGCAGGGTTATTTGCAGGAGTTTTTGTTGCCTTAATATTCCTTTTTTTCTCAGGATTGGAACATCTTGGTTTTGAATTTCTGTTCTTTTATGTACTTCATTCCTATTCTCCGGGGTATCATAAAATATGTCTGTGGAGATTTTCAGTCATTCAGGTCACGGTTGTCCCAAAGGTGCTTTTTCAAAAGGCAAATGGACTTTGTTTTTTCCCTTGAAGACATTTCGCTTCTCATCCAAGAAGCTTCTTCAGTTCTGACTGAATGGTGGAGGATGGAAGGTTTTGACAGGTTCTGGAAAACCGGTAGCAGAAATTTTGAGTAGTTCAGAAAACTGGCAAATACCATCTCTGGCTGGCCCCAGAGTGGGGTGGGAATGGAGATTTTGCAGTATCCTTCCACTGGAGTGGGGTGGGAATGGAGATTTTGCAGTACCCTTCCCCTGGAGTGAGGTGGGAATGGGTATTTTGCAGTATCCTTCCCCTGGAATGGGGAGAGAATGGAGATTTTGCAGTATCCTTCCCCTGGAGTGGGGAGGGAATGGAGATTTTGCAGTATCCTTCCCCTGGAATGGGGAGGGAATGGAGATTTTGCAGTATCCTTCCCCTGGAGTGGGGAGGGAATGGAGATTTTGCAGTATACTTCCCCTGGAGTGGGGTGGGAATGGGTATTTTGTAGTATCCTTCCTCTGGAAGGGAATGAAGATTTTGCAGTATCATTCCCCTGGAGTGGGGAGGGAATGGAGATTTTGCAATATCCTTCCGCTGGAGTGGGATGGGAATGGAGATTTTGCAGTATCCTTCCCCTGCCATGCCCACCAAGCCACACCCACCAAGCCACACCCACAGAACCGGTAGTAAAAAAAATTGGAATTCCACCACTGATTTACAGTATATTTTTTGCAGTCATCTAGTCATTAGCACAACGACCAGAGGACTGCAGGACTATAAATCCTGCCATTCTCCACCATTCAGTCAGAACTGAAGAAGCTTCTTGGATGAGGAGTGAAACGTCTTCAAGGAAAAAACAAAAGTCCAGTTGTCTTTTGAAAAAAGCACCTTTGGGATAAAGTTATGAATGCAACTCTGAATTTATATATTGCTGGAGAATGAGGCAGGAAAGAGATGGTAAGGCTGCTGAAGCTTGTACTTCGGAATGTATACGGCAGAAAATTTCCAAGTTTTAAATGTCACTGATATTTAAAATAAAATACAATAAAATCTCTGTACAGATTTTAAGAAATGCTGTCGGAGAAACATTTTAGTGATGCTGTCTTCCTACTTGAAAAGGAAATGTGAGAACGCATCTGTTTTCATCTGTGCATTTATGTTTTTATTATCGTGCAATTTTTGCCTGCTTGATTCCAGGACTACTGCAATGCTCTCTACATGGGGCTCCCCTTGAGGAGCACCCGGAGGCTCCAGCTGGTCCAGAACGCGGCCGCGCAGGTGGTTATGGGTGCGGCATGGCGCTCCCATGTGACCCCCCCTCCTGCGCGAGCTGCACTAGCTCCCGGTGGTCTTCCGGGTGCGCTTCAAGGTTTTGGTTACCAACTTTAGAGCGCTCCATGGCATCGGACCGGGGTATTTACGAGACTGCCTTCTGCTACCAATAGCCTCTCACCGACCAGTACGCTCCCATAGAGAGGGGCTTCTCAGGGTGCCGTCGGCCAAACGGTGTCGACTGGCGGCCCCCAGGGGGAGAGCATTCTCTGTGGGGGCACCTACCACCTGGAACAAGCTCCCCCCCGGAGATACGGAGGATCCCGGACCTGCGCACGTTTCGTCGTGCTCTCAAAACTTTTTTATTTCAGCAGGCTGGCCTGGCCTAACTCTCCTCTTTTAAATTTTTAATTCGTTTGATTTTATAAATTGGGTGTTTTAATCTGTGTTTCGGCCACAATATTTAATAATTTTAAGGGACTTTTAATATTTGTATGATCTGTATTTTATCTTGGCTGTTCACCGCCCTGAGTCCTCCGGGAGTAGGGCGGTATAGAAATTTGATAAATAAATAAATAAATAAA
The DNA here is from genome assembly GCF_029531705.1 of Pantherophis guttatus. The sequence continues at coordinate 97,334,138 of NW_026844028.1, read as the reverse complement.
TAAATAAATAAATAAATAAATAAATACCTGAGACCTGAATATCTGTTGTTAAGCAAAGCGGTTGGTCAGCAAGTCGGGCCCAATGTTATGGCCTTTTTCGCCCCTGAATCTTCAAAACTGAACCGCTATTCCCTTTCCTTAACAATCTGACATTATTCTTAACTCCAAGAGGAATGAAAATGCTTTCACGGCTCATGCTTTGAGGGGGAAATGCGTTGTTAAGTATTTAAACATGTTCCCACCAGGCATTTCTTTGCAAGTTATTTGCTTAAAAGAATCTTATATTACGGGAGACCTTTGGATACTGAAATGTCAGGCGCTCTTTTGCCATTCCAGTTCATAGGTGGTGTAGCTCTCTTGTTTGAGTCTTTCTCTCACCTCATCCGGCAGCATATATAAATCACAACGAAGAGGGTTGGATGTGACCCTCCCAACATTCGTTGCTTAACTGTCCAAGATTGATTTTTTTTTTTTAATTTGTTGGTATAAATTGTGGCTTTCTCTTTAAGGTCAAAGTTAGACCCAGTTGGTTGGTTTCTGCTGCATCCAGTATAGCACTACAATAAGGTTTTAATGTTGGGTTTTTTTTAAAAAATAAAAATGATTTAATAAAGGAGAATGTTTGTAGCTGAAATGAGGGGTTCTTGGTGCTCTCTGAGCTTGGTTGTTTTCTTGCAGATGTTTCATTGTCCAAATTAGGTAACATCATCAGTGCTAAAAGGGTGTGGGGTTTGCAGGGGGGAGGAGGAAGGAGGAGGAGGAGGAGGAGGAGGAGAAAGGAGATGAGGAGAGAAAGGAGGAGGAGGGAGAAGGAGAAGGAAGAGAAGGAGGAGGAGGAGGAGGAGGAGAAAGGAGAGGGGAGGAGGAGGAGAAAGAGAGGAGAGAGAGAAAAGAGGAAGAAGGAGGAGAGAAAGAGGAGAGGAGAAAAGGAGGAGGAAAAAAGAAAGGAGGAGAAGGGAGAGGAGAAGAAAGAAGGAGGAGGAGAGGAAGGAGGAGAAAGGAGAGGGGAGAGAAGGAGGAGAAAGAGGAGGAGGAGGAAAAGAAGGAAGAGAGAGAGGAAGAAAGGAGGAGAAAGAGGAGGGAGAAAGAAACAGAAGAGGGAGAGAGGAGAAGAAGAGAAGGGAGAGGAGAGGAGAAGAAGAAAAAGAGAGAGAGGAAGAGGAGGAGGAGAAAGAGGAGGAGGAGAAGAAACAGGAAGAGGGTGAGGAGAAGGAAGAGAAGGGAGGAGGAGGAGAAAGAAGGAAGAGAGAGAGGAGGAGGAAGAGGAGAAGGAGAAAGGAGGAGGAGGAAGAGAAAGAGAAAGGAGAGGAGAAAGGAAGAGAAGGAGGAGGAGGAGGAGAAAGAAGGAAGAGAGAGAGAGGAGAAGAAGAGGAGAGAAAAGGAGGAGGAGAAAGGAGGAGGAGGAGAGGAGAAGGAAGAGAAGGAGGAAGAAGGAGGAGGAGAAAAGAGGGGGAGGAAAGAGAAAAGAGGAGGAGAAGGAGAAAGAAAAGAGAGAAAAAGAGGAAGGAGGAGAAAGAGGAGGAGGAGAAAGAGGAGAGGAGAGAGAAGGAAGAGAAGGGAGGAGGAGGAGGAAGAGAAAAGAGAGGAGAGGAGGAGGAAAAGAGGAGGAAAGAGAAAAGAGGAAGGAGGAGAAAAAAGAAGGAGAAAAGAGGAGGAGAAAGAAAAAGGAAGTAAGAGATAAGGAAGAGGAGGAGAGGAAGGAGGAGAAAGGAGGAAGAGAGGAGGAGAGGAAAGAAAGAGGAGAGGAAAGAAAAGAAGAGGGAGAAGAGGAAGAGAGAGGAGGAGGAGAGAAAGAAGAGAGAGAGGAGAAGAGGAGAGGAAGAGAGGAGAGAAAGAGGAGGAGGGGTGAGGAAAAGAGAGAGAGGGAGGAGGAGGAGACAGAGAGAGAAGAGAGGAGAGGGAAGAGGAGAGAGGAGGAGGAGGAGGAGGAAGAAGGAGAGGAGAGGAGAAGGAGAGAGGGAAGGAGGAAGAGGAGAGGGAGAGAGGAGGAGGAGAAGGAAGAGAAGGGAGGAGGAGGAGGAGAAAGAAGGAAGAGAGAGGAGGAAGAGAAGGAGGAGAAAGAGGAGGAGGAGAAGAAACAGGAAGAGGGAGAGGAGAAGGAAGAGAAGGGAGGAGGAGGAGGAGAAAGAAGGAAAGAGAGGAAGAAGAGGAGGAGGAGAAAGAGGAGGAGGAGAAGAAACAGGAAGAGGGTGAGGAGAAGGAAGAGAAGGGAGGAGGAGGAGAAAGAAGGAAGAGAGAGAGGAGGAAGAGGAGGAGGAGAAAGAGGAGGAGGAGAAGAAACAGGAAGAGGGAGAGGAGAAGGAAGAGAAGGGAGGAGGAGAAAGAGGAAGAGAGAGAGGAGGAAGAGGAGGAGGACGAGGAGGAGGAGGAGGGGAGGACGACTATGGGGTTCTTGGTGCTCTCTGAGCATGGTTGTTTTCTTGCAGACGTTTCATTGCCCAACAGGTAACATCATCAGTGCTAAAAGAGTGTGGGGTTTGCAGGGGGGAGGAGGGGGTTGCTCTCTGAGTTTCCTGGTTTTCTTGCAGACGCTTCTTTACCCAACCTAGTGTGCTGACTCCCCCAGATGCTTCCCCAGATACCTCTCCAGATGTCAGCTCAGGGTGGGGAGGATGAGCCAGTTCCTAGCACATCAGGAGGGGAGTTGGTCAATGGCTCTAAGCAGCCATCTGAGAGGAACAGCTGCAGCAGGACAGCCCTGAGGCTTCAGGTGGGGAAAGCATGCAGCTGGTCAGGGATGAGGAAGAGGAACTGTCTGCTGCGCTTGATCCAAGAACACATGGGACAGAGAAAAGGCAGGAGCAGCGAAGGTCAGCCAGATTACTCACGAGGAGGAAGCCTTGTCCTTCTTGGTGGGCTTGCACCAGAAGCTGCCTATTTAGCACAGCAGACAGAGGGAGGCGATGCTGGGAACAATTATGATCATTTCCTGGCAGTGTGTTTTCTGGTTGTTGTGATTCCTGCCTCCCTTTGGATTGACAACCGTGCCTTGGCTTGGATCATAACTCGTGAACCCTCTTGCGTTGTGGATTTTAATTTTGCCTGGTGGGTTTATTTTGATTGGGAAACTTTTCAAGTGCCTTGTGGACTCATTGGCCCAGTATTGGTCTGCTTGTGACTGGACTTACTTGGAACAGTTCTGGGGTTTTGGTGAAGGGAATTGCTGGGGGATATTAATAAACCCACTAAACCAGGGGTGAAATGCTCCCGGTTAGGTCCGGTTCGCCCAAACCGGTAGTGAAAAAGGCTACTGGTTCACTAAACTGGTAGTAAAAAATGTTTTAAAAAAAGTTTCGACAATCAGCTGAGCAACGCGCGATCGACAGAACTTTTTTTTTTACTTTTTTAGCATTTTTTTTTACTACCGGTTCGCCCGAGTAGATTGTAAAAAAATGCTTTTGAAAGTTAAAAAAAAGGCTCCGAAGATTGAGCGCCACAACTGATCACACACACACACACATACACACACACACACGCTGTTCTACTTATCCCATGCCTCCTTTTGGCATGCATTGTGCGCACCTCACAATGCAGTGTGCATTTGGTGTGCAGCACGCATGCACAGCTAGCGAACCGGTAGTAAACCGGTTCAGATTTCACCACTGCACTAAACCCTGGTTACGTGTGTGTGAGTGGGACAGCACACTTAGGTACCATAATCAATGCTAGAAGAATGTGGTGTGGAGGAGGAAGAGGAGGGGGAGAGGGAGGAGGACTGTTGGGCCCTTGGTGATCTTTGTTGTTTTCTTGGTGAGATTTCATTTTCCAAACTAGGCAACATCATCAATGCCAGGGAGTGGGGTTTGTTCTCTGTTTATATACATATATAAGAGAACAAACACTCTTCCCTTCTAGCACTGATGATGTTGTTGTGGCCCGCCGGCAGCCAGTGGAGCTGGCAGCAGAATCGGACAGTGAGGAGTTTGGGGAGGAACATGAGCCAGTCCTGGGGGCTGGAGAAAGCTCGGACGAGGGCTCTGCATTGGAGGCAGAGAGGGAGTGTTTTGGCCCCCCAGCGGCCTGCGCGGATCGTGGCTGATCCCGACGACGAGGAGGCTGGTGTGGTGTCGCGCCAGCAGCCGGCGCAGCCGGCGCTCATGTTGGACAGTGAGGAGGCTGAAGAGGATGTGGTGCCAAAGACAGAGACTCAGCCAGGGCCTTCAGAACCTCCAGAGGCTCCTTCAAGTGGAGAGAGCGAAGTGGAGGAGCCTCTCCTCAATGCTCGAGCACGCAGGGCTGCCAAAAGGCAGGAGTGGCTACTCAGGAGGAGGAGGTCTCCTCAAGAGTAAGGCTTGAGGATAATTGGCCACTCCCTTAGCCTATTTAAGTCACACATGGGTTAGTAAGTTTCTTGCTGGAAACAACTTGTAATTATCATCAGAGCATTTTTGGAAAAGTCTTATCGTATCTTGTTTTCTGGGCTGGTTGCCAACCTTTGCCGGACTTTGGTTTATTCTTGCTACTTAATAAATTTGATAAGGACCGTTGGTGTGTGTCAATATCCTCGGGAATCCGGAGCTGGGGCAGAACAAGGAGTTAGACAGCAGCAAGGCAGAGGAACAGCTGGAGCCCGTTCCCAGTGTGCGCATGCGCAGAGCTGCCAAAAGACAAGAAAGCAGGGTCGACTCGGGAGTAAAAGCCACACCTTGGAGGTGATTGGCCCCTCCCATAGGAAACAAAAGAGGAGTGAACAGGGAGTGGGCTTTTGTAGGAAACAATTTGTTCATTCCGTGATTCTGAGAGACTCTGTGCCGGGTTTTGCCTTGTACTGCGGTTGGAAACAAGTTACGTGGCAGCTTGCCAAACAAGATAAGGTGTGTTGAGAAATATTCCTTTTGAAAAACTGTTTGGACAAGCCTGGCTGACTGTGAATGAACGTCGTTCACAGTTGTGTAAATAAAAGAGGTTTTGCCAGTAATTCCTGCCTCCTGCTTGTTAAGGGGTCGATTGGCGGCCCCCAGGGGGAGGGCCTTCTCTGTGGGGGCACCCACTATCTGGAACGAGCTCCCCCCAGAGATACGGAGGATCCCGGATCTGCGCACTTTCCGCCGTGCTCTTAAGACTCTCCTATTCCAGCAAGCCGGCCTGGCCTAATTTTCTCCCCTGTTTTAAAATTCTTTTAAATCGAAATTTTAATCTGTTTTAAATTATTGGGATTTTTTTAATTGTCTCGGGCTAAATTATTTAATCTGGTTTTAACTATGTTCTTAACTTTTGTATCTATGTATTTTATTTTGTGCCTGTTCACCGCCCTGAGTCCTTCGGGAGTAGGGCGGTATATAAATCTAATAAAACAAACAAACAAACAAACAAGGGAGCTTGGGTCAGAACAGAACAGATGTTACCTAGTTGGGTAATGAAACTTTCCGCAAGAAAAAGGAGCCTTGATAGTACAGTGGTCTAAGCACCCTGTTATTAACACAGCTGCCTGCAATTTACTGCAGGTTCGAATCTCGCCAAGGCTCAAGGTTGACTCAGCCTTCCATCCTTTCTAAGGTAGGTGAAATGGGGACCCAGTTTGTGGGTGCAATAAGCTGACTTTGTATAAATATACAAAAGTATGAAGGCTATTGCTTAACTCATTGTAATGGCTCTCTACCTAAGGGACTACGGTTATGGCCAGCAGGCATTAAGGCAAAAGATTAGCCAGATGTCTTGGATATGTGGCTGAATGTCCTAGTACCCGAGAAGATCCTGATTCGTATTGTATACCTGTAGCACGGGAATTCTTGAGCCTCACTTTCTGGTTGTCCATCTTCCCTCACTATCACTTTGGCAAGGTGCCAGCCACTGCTTCCTCCTTTGCCGTCATGCCCTATTCTCACCCTGCTCACCTGCTTCAGGTGGACGGCTTCAATGATGAATTCGTCAGCCTTGATAGAAGGGGGAAAAAAGAAAGAAAGAAAGAAAGGGTTAAAATGGCAGGCAGAAGGGTCAAGTTCAGGGGTGGGGCTGCTGGGGGTTCGCAGGGGTTCAGGAGAACCTCTAGCTAAGATTCTGTGCAGTTCAGAAAACCCCCAAATCCCACTCCTGGCTGGCCCCTCCCACCCTGCCCCACCCCTCCCGTTTTGGATGCAGGTAAGTGCAGGGCATACACAGAGGCTCAGGGAGGATGAAAAATGGGCCTACCGGAAATTCGGGAAGACCAGAAACGGGCCCGTTTCTGGCCTCCAGAGGGCCTCCGGAGCCTGGGGAGGTCATTTTTGCCCTCCTGGAGGCTCAAGGAAAGCCTCCGGAGCCCGGGGAGGGCAAAAACACCACCCCCCTCTGCTGTGGTGCAGGAGGCCAACTAGGCCACAACCACTATGGCCACGCACACCCAGCAACTGGACAGAAAACCCCTTGCTAAAATTTTTGAAGCCCAGCCCTGGTCAAGTTCCACAGGCATTTGTTCCAGAGAGCTAGCAAAGTGGATAAAGATCAAGGAAAACGTTCCTTGAGTTGCCTTAAGCGATGGAGCCTGCCTCACTCGTACCATCTATGAAATGGGAAACATAACAGCCCATTTCCAAGAGATGTTATCACCCCATACTTCAGTATCGTCAGCCATCCTTTGCGGCTCTCCCCCCCCCAAACAAGGCTGAAATACAGCTAGTCCTCAAATTACAACCACAATTGAGTCCAACATGTCTGTCGCTAAGTGAGACAGTTGTTCAGTGAGTTTTGCCCTATTTTTATGATCTTCCTTGCCACAGTTGTTAAGTAAATCACTGCAGTTGTTAAGTTAGTGACACGGTTGTTAAGTGGATCTGGCTTTCCCGTTGACTTTGCTTGCCGGAAGGTCGCAAAAGGGGATCCCATGACCCTGGGACACTGAGGCCGTCATAAATGCGAGTCATTTACCCAGCATCTAGTTACTAAGTCTGCCCTACTATTAATCTTCTCATCGTTCCTATCACCCATCTCCTCCCACTTATGACTGTATGACTGTAACCTTGTTGCTGGTATCCTTATGATTTATATTGACTGTTTCCCTATGACTATCATTGAGTGTTGTACCTTATGATTCTTGATGAATGCATCTTGTCTTTTATGTACACGGAGAGCCTATGCACCAAAGACAAATTCCTTGTGTGTCCAATCACACTTGGCCAATGAAGAATTCTAATTCTATTCTATCTGAATTTTGATCACACGATCATGGAGATATTGCAATGGTCACAATTTGTGAAAAACGGTCATAAGTCACTTTTTTTCCAATACTGTTGTAATGTACTGTTGGCCACTAAATGAATGGTTGTAAGTCAAGGACTTATCTGTAGAAAACTGGCCGCCAGGTTAAAAAAAAAAAAGGAAAGTTGCTTATTCCATTCATTTTCATAGCAGCCACAATTGCAAGAAGGGGGGTGGGAGGGGCATTTTGCATGGTGGGAAGCATTGAAAGCCGTCCCTGCCTGGGAGGATTTAAGAATGCCTCCTGGGGCTGCCCTAAGTACAGAAGAACAAGCCCCCACTCCCTCCTTCGCTTGCCAGGGTCAGCCAAATGCCCCTCAGGTAGTTTTCAGATATGTGTCTTCCACACAACAGAAATTGCAATCCAATTGTTATTTCCAAGGTGAATTTGCAGGCTCCCTTGGGATGACTGGATATAGTCTCCATGTAATTTTAAAATCTCTGCAAGCAAGCGGTTCAAACCTCTGGCAGGAATGAACGAACCCTCCTGTCGGAAATGTGCAATGGGGGGGGAGAGTGGGAGGGAGGGAGGGAAAGAGAGAGAGGGAGAGGGAGAAAGGAGGGAGGGACAGGGAGGGAGAGAGAGACAGGTGGACAGAGAGAGGAGGGAGGGAGAGGGAGAAAGGAGGGAGGGAGACACAGGGAGGGAGAGAGAGACAGGCAGACAGAGAGAAGGAGGGAGGGAGAGGGAGGGAGGGAGAAAGGAGAGAGGGACAGGGAGGGAGAGAGAGACAGGCAGAGAGAGGAGTGAGGGACAGGGAGGGAGGGACAGGGAGAAAGGAGGGAGGGACAGGGAGGGAGGGAGAGACAGGCAGACAGAGAGAGTAGGGAGGGAGAGGGAGGGAGGGAAGGAGCGAGGGAGAGGGAGAAAGAAGGAGGAAGGGAGAGACAGAGGGAGGAGGAGAGAGACATACAGAGAAAGAAGGAGGGAGGGAGAGGGAGGGAAGGAAGGAGAGAGAGGGAGGGAGAAAGAAGGAGAGAGGGAAAGAGAGTCGGTGGGGGAGACAGAAGGGGAGGAAAGAAAGGAGGGAGAGAGAGAGAGGGAGAGAGACTAACTTACACTGCCTTTCTCAAACTTATTAACAGTGTTCACACTATTCTGGAGCACCCGGTCCCCCGTGTCTCCGTGCTGCCCGATGAGACATGCAAAAACATTGGCATCGGTCCCGCTTCCACTCACTGTCCCGGTGCACACGGTCAGTCGATACTTGATTACTGCAAATGAAGAAGTCCACCAATGAAGTCAAGCATCTTGAGATTATGTGCAATTTTGCTTTCTCTACCTCTCCAGAATAAATTCCCCTTTTCTCATACGCCAGTCTTCAATATCCCCCATAATATCACTGACAGAGGGAGAGAGAGAGAAAGACACAGAGAGAGAGAGAGAGAGAGAGAGAGAGAGAGAGAGAGAGAGAGAGAGATGGATGATAGATAGATAGATAGATAGATAGATAGATAGATAGATAGATAGTTGATAGCTGATAAGATAGGTAATAGATAGATAGCTAGATGATAGATAGATAGATAGATAGATAGATAGATAGATAGATAGATAGATAGATAATAGATAGATAGTTGATAGATGATAAGATAGATAGATAATAGATAGTTAGATGATAGATAAATAGATGATAGATAAATAGATGATAGATAGATAGATGATAGATAAATAGATGATAGATAGATGATAAATAGATAGATAGATAAATAGATAGAGAGATAGAGAGATAGAGAGAGAGATAGAGAGATAGATAGATAGATAGATAGATAGATAGATAGATAATAGATAGCTACATAGATAGATGATAGATAGACAGACAGACAGACAGACGGAGGATTGAACATCTTTTTGAGAACTCGGACTCTGGTCGGGTATGGCAAGGCCTGTGACAAATCACGGGGCAGAGCAATAAAAATAGTTTGTCTAGCAGTAGTGACTCTTTGGCTGAGCAGCTAAATCAATTCTTCAGGCGTTTTGAGGTGGAAACAGGAACAACCATCATTCCAGCATCTAGTACACCATCAACATCTACCATCGATAGACAACCACTTCTACTGCAGATCTCTGATGTGTGAGGCGCTTTCCAGAATGTTAATATCCGGAAGGCAGCTGGGCCCGATGGAATCATGGGACGAGTTGTCAGGGTCTGCGCTGCAGAGCTAGCTGGAGGGTTCACGGATATTTTCAATCTATCCCTGTCGCAGTGTGTTAGGATATGGTTTGAGCCTAACAAGTTGTCCAGACGATATATGTGTTCTGTGACTTTAATATGAATATGTATCGTGTGACTTTAAAGTTTTCCTGCTGATTCATTGTAATGCTGAGTTATGCTGTAATTAGATAATCACTAGTTGTAAACGTATTTAAGAAAGGTACTGTAATGTATTCAGCTGATGATATGCTACCATAGTGTGTGGAGTTGCTACCATTGTGCTATCATCGGGTGGATGGATCTGCTACCATCGTGGTTTGTGAACCAGAGTGAGTTTGTTATTCTAACCAACTACTGTTTGTGTGGTAAGAAGATTTTTGTATCACTGGACTGATTTAACTGGCAAAGACTTGGATTGATTTAAAGACTATGAGATTGTTTTTTTCACTATAAAGTAAACTCTTGATAAACCAGTTTGCACATCTCTTATTCATTGCTCTCAGCAACGTTTCTCAGTGCTCTACACTCTGCTGGTTGGTAACACAACAACAATATCCTTAACACAGTGCTCTATCCCTACCTGCCTGAAGACATCCATTATAGTGCCAGTCCCTAAGCAGACAGTAGTGGTATCTCTTAATGATTATAGACCAGTAGCTTTAACATCTGTTGTCATGAAATGTTTTGAGAGGCTGGTGCTGAACTATATAAAGGCTAGTCTTCCATCTACTTTGAACCAGTGGTGAAATCTAAAATTTGTTACTACCGGTTCTGTGGGCATGGCTAGGTGGGGGTGGGTGGGTAATGTGACTGGGTGGGCATGGCCAATTTTTTTTTTTTTTTTACTTTTAAAACTATTTTTTCTACAACCTATTCGGCGAAGAAGTTGTAAAAAAATGCTTTCAAAAGGCTCTGCCGATCCCAGCTGAGTTGCCTGATCGGCCGAGATTTTTTTTCTTTTAAATGCCTCTGCCGATCAGGCAACTCAGCTTGGATCGTCAGAGGCATTTAAAAGAAAAAAAGGGGTTTTTTTTCTTTTAAAAGCCTTTGATGATCCCAGCTGAGCCGTGTGATCATCAGAGGCTTTTTTTTTACTTTTAAAAGCATTTTTTCGGCCGAAGAGGTTGTAGAAAAAATGCTTTTAAAAGTTAAAAAGAAAAAGCCTCTGATGATTGTGCGGCTCAGTTGGGCATGGGGGGGGCAGGGATTTTTGCTACCGTTCTCCGAACCACCTGCCTCCATCGTTACCGGATCAGGTGATCCGGTTCGAACCGGGAGCATTTCACCCCTGCTTTGGACCCATACCAATTTGCATATAGGAGTAATAGATCAACTGACGATCCTATGTCTCTTGTTGTCCATACTGTATTGAATCATTTGGAACAACAGGGAACATATGTGAGGCTGTTATTTATGGATTATAGCTCTGCTTTTAACACTATTTTACCTAACGGGTTGTTTCTTAAAATGTCCAATTTGGGTATAAATCAGAGGAGTTGTTTGTGGATAAAGGATTTTCTGACAGATAGGCCACAGTCGGTAAGGATGGGATCTCACAATTCCTCTACTCTGATACTAAGCACAGGAGCCCCCCAGGGTTATGTACTAAGCCCTTTCCTTTATTCCTTGTATACGCATGACTGCACCCCATTGTATAACACCAACGCAATTATTAAATTTGCAGATGACACAACAGTGGTGGGGCTCATTAATAAGAACAATGAGTGTGCTTATAGGAAGGAAGTACAAGGGCTGACATTGTGATGTAAAGAAAATAATCTTATACTTAACACCAAAAAAACCTAAAGAATTTATAATTGACTTCAGGAGGAAGAGAGATGTACATTTACCATTGTACATAAATGGCGAGGAAGTGGAGAAGGTGGGTAGTTTTAAATTTCTGGGCATTTATATCTCGGAGGACCTCTCATGGACTATGAATGTTAACATGCTTGTGAAGAAGGCACAGAAGAGGCTGTACTTCCTGAGAATGCTCAGGAAGATAAATCTATCTCAGCATCTACTTCTGTCCTACTATCGCAGCACCATTGAGAGTGTCCTGACATAAGGCATTCTTGCATGGTATGGGAGCAGCTCTGCAGCGGACAAAAAAACTCTACAGAGAATCATTAAAACTGCCAAGAATATCATCGGGCTCCAGCTACCACATCTTCGAATCTCGCTGTTTGAGGAAGTTGCACAACATTCTCAGAGACTCTTCCCATCCTGCTTACAATCTTTTTGGACTGTTGCCTTCTGCAGAAGATACAGAACAATTAAAACTCGGACCACACGTCTTCTGAATAGTTTTTATCCCAGAGCTATAATTGCACTCAACAATGAACTAAAGGGCCACCATCAGTGAGCTGTTGGACAGCATTACTTGGTCTGTTGTGTGGATGTTTGGGTGGATTTAGGGGTGGGGAATTTGTGGTGGGTGGGGGGTGTTTGGGGATTGTTATGTGTGTTGGACCTGGTCTTTGGTGTTAAGTGAATTTCGTTGTATGTGTATACTGTGTATACATGTACAATGACAATAAAGTTGTGTTGTTGTTGTTGTTGTTATTATTATTATTATTATTATTATTATTATTATTATTATTATTATTATTATTATATATATTATATAGATAATAGATAGATAATAGATGGATAGATAGATAATAGACGGATGGATGAATAGATAGATAGATAGGAGCCTGAGTGGCGTAGGAGGCTAATGCCTCCTAAAGCAGCATTTAACATCCAGCTGTCTGCAATTACTGCGAGTTCAATTCTCACCAGGCTCAAAGTCGACTCAGCCTTCCATCCTTTCTAAGGTGGGTAAATTGAGGACCCAGTTTGTGGGGGCAATAAGCTGACTTTGTATAAATATACAAAAGTAGGAAGGCTATTGCTTAACGCATTGTAAGCCGCCCTGAGTCTCTGAGAAGGGCGGTATATAAATCAATTAAAAAAAAAAGATAGATAGATAGATAGATAGATAGATAGATAGATAGATAGATGTAAGGTAGATAGATGTACGGGGAGAGAGAGAGAGAGAGAGAGAGAAATGGATGGCATAGAATGATAGAGAGAGGGGGAAAGAGAGGGGGGAGGGAGGGAGGGGGAGAGAGAGAGAGAGAAGAGAGACAGATCTTACAGTGATCATCCCAATATCTTTTAGTGAACTTCCATGATTAAATCTCCCCAGTCCGATTTTAAGACCTTCCCAGTCATCATTTGCACGCACACAATTAAAGGCAACGTTGTGTTGAAAATATTCACCTGGAAACTATTGGAGAAGGTCGGGGGATGAAACTGTTGTCTTTTTGATCATAGTTTCATTTGCATGAACACTAATAGTCATTAGCCACATTTTTGGAATTTTAAAGCAGGATCTGAACCCAGGATCTAAATGAGGTATGCAGATGTATGTAAATTTGGAAATCCACATGAATCCTATTGCTGGACTTTGGCTCTCTCTTGTCCTTAACCAAAGCTCTGGGGGACAAGAAGAGACGCAGGGAAATTTGTGCCAAAGGAAGAGAAGCATCCATTCACTGTTCAAATCTTCCATTTTACAAACTTTGGCAGTTAACTAACCCATATTCCGCCTGTACGGAGCTATGCAGCTACAGTCTTAAAAACTGAAATAAAACTTAGGCTTTATGGAAGTTGCCAAACAGCACCCGACGGAGGAACGTGCATCGTTCCTCACAGTCAGCCACTTCACACAGTGGATTAAAAATAACCTTCATCAAAGGCTGGTTTGACACTTTAATCATAACATTTGCAATTGTAATCATCCCAATAACGTCTTAAGAAGCTCCCCTCTGCATACAGATCCGTGGGCAGGTTGGTGCCGGACAGCTGGGGGGGGTAAACATCCACCAACTTTTTAAGTGCAAATAAAGCAAGATTGAGAGCTTTGGGGGATCCTCGTCCTTTCCCATTCCAAAGAACTTGACCAAAGAAGACAATCTAAGAAATAGAATAGAATAACAGGGTTGGAAGGGACCTTGGAGGTCTTCTAGTCCAACCCCCTGCTTAGGCAGGAAACCCTACACCACTTCAGACAAATGGTTATCTAAATCTCTTCTTAAAAACTTTCTGTGTTGGAGCATTCACAACTTCTGGAGGCAAGTTGTTCCACTGCTTAATTGCTCTAATTGTCAGGAAATTTCTCCTTAGTTCTAAGTTGCTTCTCTCCTTGATTAGTTTCCACCCATTGCTTCTTGTCCTGCCCTCAGGTGCTTTGGAGAATAGCTTGACTCCCTCTTCTTTGCGGCAGCCCCTGAGATATTGGAACTTCTACAGGCAGTCCTCGACATACGACCACAACTGAGCCCAAAACATCTGTGCTCAGCGAAGATAGTTGTTGAATGAGTTTTGCCCCATTTTACAACCTCCCCTGCCACAGTTGTTAAGTGAATCACTGCAGTTGTTAAGTTAGTAACGTGGTTGTTAATTGAATCCGGCTTCCCGCTGGCTTTGCTTGTCTGAAGTTTGCCAAAGTTGATCATGTGACCCTGGGACATTGCGTTGAACCAGTGGCCAAGGGTCTGAATTTTGATCACATGACTATGGGGATGTGACCACACAATAGAACCACACAACGGTTGTAAGTGTGAAAACTGATCGTAAGTGACTTTTTCCAGGGCTGTTGTAACTTTGAATGGTCTTAAGTTGAGGACGACCTATAATATTTTAATATTGTTTTAAATGTTTTAATCTTTTAAGTATTTTTCACCTGCTTTTATAATCTGTAAGCCATCCGGAGTCACTTTGTAGGGAGATGGGCAACATAGAAATTTAATAGATAGATAGATAGATAGATAGATAGATAGATAGATAGATAGATAGATATGGAGAGGGGAGAGAGAGAGAGAGATAAGATAAAGAGAGATGAGATAGAGGGGGGATAGATGGATAGATAGATAGATAGATAGATAGGGAGAGTGGGAGAGAGAAAGAGAGAGATAAAGAGAGAGATGAGATAGAGGGGGGATAGATGGATAGATAGATAGATAGATAGATAGATAGATAGATAGATAGATATGAAGAGGGGAAGAGAGAGAGAGAGATAAGATAAAGAGAGATGAGATAGAGGGGGGATAGATGGATAGATAGATAGATAGATAGATAGATAGATAGGAAAGAGAGAGAGATGTACAGTAGATATAGATAGATAGATAGATAGATAGATAGATAGATAGATAGATAGATAGAAGATAGAGAAGAGAGAGAGAGAGAGATAAGATAAAGAGAGAGAGATGAGAGGGGGGGATAGATGGAGAGAGAGAGAGAGGGAGGGAGAGGGAGAGAGGGAGAGATCATTGGCATAATGCTAAGTCAGGGAAGGAATCTTCAGCATTGTTTAAACCAAGCAGGTTCACAGCTTCCTCCCTCTTTTTTCCTCACCTGGCATCACTTCGGCCACCAGTGGTCCTTCTGCGGCCAGCTCCCGCACAATTTCATTGTCATCCTCGTTGATATCTAACCAACGCCCACAGTTGAAGGTGTACTTCTGCTTTGTCAGAGTTTTCAAAAGAGTGACCTTGAATAATTGGGGAAAAAAAGCTGTGAGAATACATAACCCAATGATATATCAGGCGCAGGGCCGGATTTAGATTGAAAGAGGCCCTAGGCTATTCCACTTATGAGGCCCTTTCACCAGTGGTGGGATTCAATTTTTTAACAACAGGTTCTATGGGCGTGGCTTAGTTGGGGGTGTGGCTTGGCAATCATGTGACTGGGTGGGCATGGCTAGCTGGTCACGTGACTGTGTAGGCGTGGGTAGCTCGTCATGTGACCGGGTGGGCGTGGCTATGTGCATAGACTTTTTTCAGAGGGCTGAAAAAAGTCATTTCTGACTGGGCCTCGCACTTTTGACCGGTCCTCACACTTATGACCATCCTCACATTTATGCCCGTGCAGCTTTCTTAACAACCATGTCACTCATTTCACAACTGCTTCTCTTCACCATGGTGACAAGATAGGGCAAAAACGTAAAATGTGAGGACAGTCGTAAGTTCGAGGACTGGTTAAAAGTGCGAGGACCAGTCAGAAATAACTTTTTCAGCTCTCTGAGTAGTCCATATGCACAAAAGGACTACCCAGAGGGCTGAAAAAAGTCATTTCTGACTGGGCCTCGCACTTTTGACCGGTCTTCACACTTATGACCATCCTCACATTTATGCCCGTGCAGCTTTCTTAACAACCATGTCACTCATTTCACAACTGCTTCTCTTCACCATGGTGACAAGATAGGGCAAAAACATAAAATGTGAGGACAGTCGTAAGTTCGAGGACTGGTCAAAAGTGCGAGGACCAGTCAGAAATAACTTTTTCAGCTCTCTGAGTAGTCCATATGCACAAAAGGATACAGCAATAGAGAGGGATGAAGGAAGGGAAGGGAAATTAGAGTAGGAGAGAGAGGGAGGAAGAGAGGAGGAGAAGGAGAAAGGAAGAGGAAGTAGGGAGGAGAAGAAGAGGGGGAGGAAGAGAAAGTAAGAAGGAAAGAAAAGAGAGAGGTGGTAGGTTTGAGGAGAAAGATTGCTATACAATAAAAAAGATGAAAGGGAAGAAAGCCAACCCCAAACAAATATAAAGATATTAAGATAAAAAATGAATTGTTAAACTTTAAAGAATAAAAGAGAACAAATATGAATAAATAACAATAATTAGAAACACATACAAACATACAATGTATTTTCTTTGAACAGAGTATTTGGCCGGTTCACAAATTTAAACAGTGTTTAGTCATTTCAATTAAATTTACAATTTCTATATTTCCTTTTTGCCATATTTATTCCTCATCTATTTTTGTAAAAAACCAATATTACCCTCATCCTCATCTCTAATCTTAATCAAATTCAATTTTTCCCTTCTATTCTATATTATACCCCTTCCCATTGTCATCTATTTTTATATCCATCCTCACATTGGTTAATTATGTAATATTAGTTGTTTAATATAAATTCAACATTTTAATATAAATCAATTAGTTATATAACTACCTTTTTTGTATATTAATCAATATGAACATGAATATTCCAATTATTTCCATGCAATCCAATTTCTTACAAATCCATTAATTATATTTACCAATAATAATAAACCAAATAATTTCCCCCATATATTCCTCCAAACCACAACTTAACCATTTCTGCTTTCAACACAATATACAATTAATAGTATCTCAATTATTACAATTCCCTAGTTAAATACAGCTTTTTTTTCTTTTGTGTTTTAAAATCCTGAACTCTTCTCTTTTCCCCTAAATTTCCTGTTGTTTGCACGTACCTTTTTTGGTGAGGAAAAAGAAAAGAATTCTGCCTGCCTAATTTTCCAACCTTGCAGCAACAGCAAAGCAGTTTCACTTTCGTTTCTCAGTATAGCTAGGGGGGAAAAAAATCAGCACTCTTTGGAAGGAAGCAAAACAGCGGAGACAAATCAGCTGAGAGCCGGGAGGCCAATTAGCCTATGCTGAAGCTCCGGGGGCCAATAAAATTACAAAAAAAACACCGAACCCTTTGTTAAATTGCTGGCTCCCCCGCCCCTCGCCCACCACTATTTATTGGCAATAAATAGTGGTGCGGAGGGGCGGGGGAGCCAGCAATTTAACAAAGGGTTCGGCCGAGCCACCTAGAACCCCCAGAATCCCACACTGTGTAGGCCCCTCTGGATCTTGAGGCCCTAGGCTGAAGCCTAGTTAGCCTATAGGAAAATCCGGCCCTGATCAGGCGTATTTGGAATCTCATAGTACTTGGAAGGAGATGGTAACAAGGGGTTTATGTGAATAAAAACGGAGTTGAGGTGAATTGGGAAAACAGCAAAACGTTCCTTCTAAAATGTATTAGCATTCTCTTCTGTTAAGGGAGAACCTGAAGTCTTTGGTATTTAAACTATTTGCACTTCAGATCTATTTAAGAAGTTTATATCATCTGTCTAATAAATCAGGACTTCCTTTCTGTTGGCCCAGGCTATAAGCTCACATCTGGATAAACATATAGGATTACACTGTAAGATTTTAAATCTCAAAACATTTAACTAGACAGCAGGTTACATGCACTTAGAGGGATTATTTCCGGGTAAACGTGCTTAAGATCAAGCTGAGGAATGAATTTGCAAAACACTGCATCCTTGTTAATAATATTGTGGATCAAGAAAGAAAAGAAGAATCTTACCGTTAAAAATCATCCTTTCCTCAGAGATGACAGCAACAGTAAACTAAGATTAATATGGTTAAGAATTATACAGTGGCTGAAGAGTTGGTACTACCGTGTTTCCCCAAAAGTAAGACCTAACCAGAAAATAAGCCCTAGCACAATTTTTCAGGATGCTTGTAATGTAATGTAATGCTACCCCAAAAATAAAGCCCAGTTAAGATCATCAGCCAGATGGATGCATTTAGTAGTGTATTTCCCTGAAAATAAGACCCAACCAGAAAATAAGCCCTAATAAGCCCATTTTTTTCCCCTCTTTTATAAAAGATTTTTAAAATTTTAAATATCTTTTAGTATTTTATATATTCAATTTTAAATTGGTTTTAAAAGTTTGGGGTTTTAAATTTGTCGGGGCCAAAATTATTTAATTTGATTTTATTCTATTTTTTAAATTTTGTATTGTATGTGTTTTTATTGTTTGGCTGTGCACCGCCCTGAGACCTTCGGAAGTAGGGCAGTATAGAAATCTAATAAAATGAAAAATGAAAATGAAATGAAATAACAGGAGGAGCCTGTTCCTAGTGCACACATGCGAAGAGCTGCCAGAAGGCAAGAGCACCTAAAGCAAAAAGGACGACTCAGAAGTAAGGCCAGGAGATGATTGGCCCCTCCCAAAAGGCTTAAAAGAGCAGCAACGGCTCTTGGGCTCTTTGTCGGAAAGCAACGTTGCTACATTTGTTTCTTGTTGGCATCTCTTGCTTCTGCACTTGGTGGGGTTTTGCCAAGAAAAGCCTTTGGCAGGCTGCCAAAGAAGACAAAGGTTTGTGATAAGGCCGAAGGACTGTTTAATTTGGACTAAGCTGAGAATAAAATAATTCTCAGCTGTTGTAATAAAATATGTTTGTTGAGGACTGATTGTGTCTGGTAATAACTACTTGGGTCTAGGACACAACACCTAGTGCCTCAACTTTGATTGTGTAACCACGGGGATGCTGCAAGTCATAAGTGTGAAAAACGGTCATAAGTCACTTTTTTCAGTGCCGTTGTAACTTTGAGCGGCCACTAAACGAATGGCTTGTAAGTTGTAGGACTTCTTTTTGCAATCCCCTTTGTCACTTTTTGCTGTTCTTGCTGACATCTGTTCCCATTTGTGCAACTATTTCTTCAAAATACAGTGTTCCAAAATGGACAAGTATGTCCATTCCAATGGCTCGAAGTGGATAATCAAGATTAGAAATGATACACCAGAGTTTTCAAATGGCAAAAGAGTCCTTAAGAGTAGAAAATCTGCTCGTTCTTGCTGAATATCAACCTGGGTCAGCGTTAGGAGTCACCTGTGAGCTCTCAAAAAACGATTAGTAATGCATTTGTGCTGTTATTACTGTTAGTGTGGCTTACTCTCCAAACGGTTCACTTCTGAAACGGCCTGTTTTTCTTCTTACCTTGTGGAGATGCCAGCCAGAAAAAGGACTCCGTTTCTCGTGCCATATCCGAACTTTGAATAACGTGCCCAGATCTGGGAGCTCAATCTATACAAATAAACACAACAGAATAACAACGTTGGGAGGGACCTTGGAGGTCTTCTAGTCCAACCCCCTGCTCAAGCAGGAGGCCATATACCCATTTCAGACAAATGGTTGTCCAATCTCTCCTTAAACGCCTCCAGTGATGGAGCACCCAGAACTTCTGGAGGCCAGTTGTTCCACCGATTAATTGTTCTGTTTTGTTAAAGAGTCCTGGCTAGGTGGCTCAGTGGCTAAGACGCTGAGCTTGTCGATCAGAAAGGTCGGCAGTTCAGCAGTTCGCATCCCTAGTATAGGTCTCCTGCGTGAGCAGGGGGTTGGACTAGATGACCTCCAAGGCCCCTTCCAACTCTGTCACTGTTAAGGAAATTTCTCCTTAGGTTTAGGTTGGTTATCTCCTTGATTAGTTTCCACCCATTGCTTCTTGTCCTGCCCTCAGGTGCATACAATTTAACAGAATAATAGAGTTGGAAGCGACCTTAGAAGTCTTCTAGTCCAACCCGCTTCTCCAGCATGGAATATACCATTTCAGGCAAACATTTGTCCAGTCTCTTCTTAAAAATTCCAGTGTTGGAGTACCACAACTTCTGGAGACAAGCTGTTCCTATGGAAATGTCTCAGTTTTAGGACTAGAAGGTATACCTCTTGATATGCCTTCAATTGAATGTAACTAATCACCTTAAAACATCTAATCATCTTAAATCTTCTCATTTATTTATTTATTTATTTTTTGATTTGTATACCGCCCTACTCCCGAAGGACTCAGGGCGGTGAACAGCCAAGCAATAAAATACATAGATACAAACAATTTAAAAACAAAATAAAATCAAATTAAATCATTTTGGCCCAGACAGATTAAAACACCCCAATAATTTAAAAACAGATTAAAATTTACATATTAAAAGAGGGAGGAGATTAGGCCAAGCCCGCTTGATGGAATAAAAAAGTCTTCTCATGGATGTAGAAGTTTATTGTTTGTGCTAAACCTTGAAACATGGTTCACAGTGTTGTCCCTTGAGGTACAAATGACCAGGCTCAAGTTATCCTACTTGAAGAATGACAGAATAACAGAGTTGGACCTTGGAGGTCTTCTAGTCCTCTAGTCTTCTAGCAGCCACAACTTCGGAAGGCAAGTCGTTCCACTGATTAATTGTTTTAACTGTCAGGAAATTTCTCCTTAGTTCCTTAGTTTCCATCCATTGCTTCTTGTCCTGCCTTCAGGTGCTTTGGCGAATAGGTTGACCCCACTCTTCTTTGTGGCAGCCCCTCAAATACTGGAACATTGCTATCATGTCACCCCTAATCCTTATTTTCAATACATTTAATGCAGGGGTGAAATGCTCCCGGTTCAGTCCGGATCGAGGAATCCGATAGCGATTGTAGCAGGTGGTTCGGAGAACCGGTAGTGATGGCGGCGCGAGGCTCCGCCCACCTGCCCGTGTGTTGTTACTTCCTGGTTTTAACCAGGAAGTAATGTGTTTTTTACCCTCTGTGCATGCGCAGAAGGTTTTGTGCATGTGCAGAGAGTCTGTGCACGGCATGTGCACTTCCAAACCGGTAAGGAAAGTATGTAAATTTCACCCTTGATTTAATGTACCCAATTCCTGCATATGTTTTAGTCTCCAATTACTTAATCATCTTTGTTGCTCTTCTCTGCACACTTTCTAGAGTCTCCACATCTTGTTTACATCATAGCAACCAAAACTGGATGCAGTATTCCAAGTGAGGCCTTACCAAGGCCTTATAAAGTGGTATTAACACTTCACGTGATCTTGATTCCATCTCTCTCTTAATGCACCTAGAATTGCATTGGCTTTTTTTTTTGGCAGCTGCCTTATTCATGGTAACATATTTCTATCACAGGCACAGCAATGCTGGACCAGAAGAAAATGAACGTTTTCCATCAACCAATCAATGCATCAATCAATGTACTTTGATGGCATTAAATAATAAGTCTATAGTTTATTAAAAAGTGCAAGGATGGCCAATGCTCACTAAAGGTTATGCGAGAATGTAGGGATGGTGCGAGGTGCAGCTGTCTTGTGAAATTGTGGGCATTAATTTTAATTTTAGTTGTAATAAAGGGAAATATTTGTAGCTCAGGGTTGAAATGAGGAGTCCTTGGGGCTCTCTGAGCTTGCTTGTAAGTAATCTTGGTTTGAAGTTTTATCAGCCTTTGGCTGAAGGAGAGAAGTAAATATTTTGGTGTCTTCACAGGATTAAGATTATTTTAGGGACAACTGTTAAAATTGATAGCTGGGTTTGCACAATATGTGAACTAGATCCAGGTAAGTCCAGATGTGTAACTCACATTAATGTTAGATTCAAGAAATCAGGAACCAGGATATAGTTCAAAAATACTACATGTTTTGGTCTCCACAATATAAAAAGAAATGTTGAGACTCTAGAAAGAGTGCAGAGAAGAGCAACAAAGATGATTAGGGGACTGGAGGCCAAAACATATAAAGAACAGTTGCTGGAATTGGGTATGTCTGGTTTGATGAAAAGAAGGACCAGGGGTGACATGATAGCAGTGTACCAATATCTCAGGGGCTGCCACAAAGAAGAGGGAGTCAAGCTATTCTCCAAAGCATCTGAGGGCAGGACAAGAAGCAACGGATAGAAACTGATCAAGAAGAGAAGCAACCTAGAAATAAGGAGAAATTTCCTGACACTTAGAACAATTAAATCAGTGGAACAACTTGCCTCCAGAAGTTGTGGGTGCTACAACATTGGAGGTTTTTAAGAAGCGATTTTTCTGAATTGGTATTGGGTTTCCTGCTTGAACAGGATGTTGGAATAGAAAACCTGAAATTCCCTTTCAGCTCTGTTATTCTGTTGTTTTTTTGTAGATATTTCCTTACTCAAACTGGGTAACAGTGCCAATTTTAGGACTGTTGTTTTTTAAATGAAAGTAGACATCTGCCAGTGCCATTAACTGACGTCATTGAGCTAAAGGATTTCAGAATTATTGATTATGGCGCAGAAAAAATTATATGAGAGGCAAATTGCCCAGAATTGTATATCTTGGGGTAGATAATCTTTTTCTGCCTCCAACGGTTATATAGTAACAACACCAAAGTAAAAAGGACGGCTGGTTTTTGGTTTTGTTTTACTTTTAACACAAAATAGGTTATGTTTTCCAAGAAGCAATTGGAGGCTGCAAAATGGGTCAGGCTATTCATATGTGGCCTGTGAATATTCTGCATGCATGGAGAAAATGGTATCTTCTTATCTGAGCGTTTGGGTTTCAAACCTGAGGAATTCAGACCATTTATTTATTTATTTATTTATTTATTTATTTATTTATTTATTTATTTATTTATTTATTTCAATTTATATACCGCCCTGTCTTTGTATGACACACTATCTGCCACACAAAGACACACTGTGTGAATGTGAGGAACAACAATCCACCTGACATATCCAAAGGTACATACAATGTCCTTCAACATTGATGGAGGAAGTCTTCATGTTGATGAGAGAAAATGCTATCGACATGGCCCAATGCACACACTTGAAAGTAAATCAGGAAGACTGTAATTGTGGAGTGTGTCTGACAAGAACAAAAAATGCTTATCTACAGGAAATATGCAGATGTAAATCTTGTAGCGATTCTGGGTAGTTAGAAAGCTGATAAAAGTAACAAGGTTGATTCAGCCTTCCATCCTTTCGAGGTAGGTAAAATGAGGACCCGGTTTGTGGCGGCAATAAGCTGTCTGTCAAGTTTCCGAAAGATGCCCTAATTAATTCATGAGCCATGATCCAAAGGAAATATAGTCATTTATTAGGAGCAACATTCCGGCAATACTGGGATGCAGTTAGGACTGATCCTACGTAGATTTACGTTCCCCTATGACCCTGTCTCTCCCCTCCTCTCTGGCCATGTCATAAATCACATTCTCAAATTAACCACTTTGGCTGGCTGTGAAACCTAACGCCCTCCTTCTGATTGCGGTCAGAAAGAATGTATGGAATTCACTTCAGTTCTCCCTCCCTCCTGCTCATGGCAACTTGAAAGCTTTGCAAGTTGACACTGACTTTGTATAAAAAAGAACACCGCTTGAGATTGGGGGGGCCGAAAGCCCTACTAAGCAGGTATATACAAAAAGTATGAAGGCTATTGCTTAACATTGTAAGCCGCCCTGAGTCTCTGGAAAAGGGCGGCATATAAATTGAACCAATAAATAAATAAATAAATAAATAAACAAGAGTTAGACAACTTGCAGGCCTCAGCTAAAAATTAGGAATACAAATGGCCTGCAGCCAATAAAATGTGTATTAGATAACCCCTGGGGCATTATTAGCCAAGGCTTAGGAATAGGGACAGCTAGAGACCAATAGAACAAATTGTAGAATTATTACTAAAATGTTTATTGGATGATATTTCTTATTATCTCGCCTTGTCCCGACTTCTCCTTTATTGAAAATGTATAAAGCTTTCTTAATCCTTTGTTCTTGGTTCTTGGCATTTTGGCCAGGAGCCCTTTTCCTTGGAGTACTCCAATAAAGTCCACTCATCTTATAGCGGCCAAGGTTGAGAAATACTGGCCTATTTTATGTCTGTTTTACTTGCTCGGTACTGAATGTTACATATCTAGAGTTAGTAGGTGTTCTGACATGATTAAAGAAAGAAAAAAAGGGGTCTTTTTTATTCTTAGGGCTGGTGGAGAGTTCCCGCCCCCATATCTTGATTAAAAATTTATGAAAAAGATATTTTCCTATAAATTGTGTACAGTTTTAAACTCCCAGGCCCTTAAATATAAAATCAAAATCACATTTCGTATTGTAGGGAAAGCATGAATGGATCTGTTTTATGCAGGAGAAGGAGAAAAGAAATCTTCACATATTGTAAGAGACCAAACATAGTTAATGCTGACATTAATGCTGTTATGGCTCCGTTGCCTGAGCCTGGGCTATCAACAGATGCAGACTCTGAGAGTGAGGGAGAGGAGTTGGCAAGGCCTCCCTCTCCAGGACCTTCCTCTCTGGCAATGCCTCCGGAGGACACCGAAGGCCAAACGATAGGCTCAGAGCCAAGCACGTCCCTGCAGCCACAGGTGGACAGCGACGATGAAGATAAGTGCTGGCTGGACCCTCAGCAGAGGCGCAGGGAGAAGCGTGCGCAGCAGAGGGGAAGGCATGCCAGAGATTAGCTGAGTCACTGGACCACACCACACAGGGTATAAATGTGGGTGTGGTGGCCGGTTCAGTTTGTGACGAGCAAAAACTGGAAATAATCCATGATCTCTGTGTTACTGGACTTTGCCTGCTTTATCGGACTGCATTTGGATTAATCCTTGTATTGTTGAAACTCTGCCTGTTTTATCGGAATGCTTGCAGTCTAATCTTTGTTTTGTGTAAAGTCAAATCTGAATTGGCAGCTAGCCACTGGGTTGTTGCCAGCTTTATCTTCAAAGAGTTTTGTCGTGTGGCTTATTAACTCCGGGCCGTCTGTGGGGGTGCATGTGTGGTACGGGGACAGAACAAATGCTGTCAGATTTCTGCTCAACTGTAGCCCAGGTTTTTTAATAATTAAAGCCCTATTTGGGAATTACTTTCCTGGAAGAAGAATTAGAGAAATAGGAACGACCGTGCCTCCTCCTTCTTCTCTTGGGCAAGATCTATTATCCCATCTCCTATGACAATAGTAGAACCGGGAAAATACATTTTCTAGAACTATTAATAGAAGCCGAATGATAGAGTTGGAAGGGACCTTGGAGGTCTTCTAGTCCAACCCCCTGCTCAGGCAGGAAACCCTATACCATTTCAGACCAATGGGTCATGGCTGCCATTTTGCTAGCTTCGCATTGCATCCTGTCAGCCTGACATTAGCAACAGGGGGAGGGAAGAGGTCGGAAGCCATGCTGACCCAAACAGGGAGACATACCAATCCAGTCCAAAGTCAGCCAAAAGTATGCAGAGATGGAGAAGGTGTGAACTGAAGGCCCGTTACTTAAACAACATGAGAACTCCTTATTGGACATTTTTTTTTAATTTGATTTATATGCCGCCCTTCTCCGGAGACTCAGGGCGGCTTACAATGCGTTAAGCAATAGCCTTCATACTTTTTTGTATATTTATACAAAGTCAGCTTATTGCCCCCACAAACTGGGTCCTCAATTTACCCACCTTAGAAAGGATGGAAGGCTGAGTCAACCTTGAGCCTAGTGAGATTTGAACTCACAGTAATTGCAGGCAGCTGGATGTTAAATGCTGCCTTAGTAGGAGGCATTAGCCTGCTACGCCACTCAGGCTCCTGACATTGACAGATAACAGGGGGAAAGAGAAAGTTAATTGTATCCTTTGCACACCAAACCGGCAGATTCAGCTTTGTTCTGTAACCACTTTCGCTTTCAATAAAGTACAGGTAAGTCCTTGACTTACGACAGTTCATTTAGTAACCATTTACACTTACAACGGCACTTAAAAAAACTGATTTTTGACTGTTTTTCACAATTACAACCTTTGAGGCAGTGGTGAAATCCAATTTTTTTTACTACCAGTTCTGTGGGCGTGGCTTGATAAGCATCGTGTGGTTTGGTGGGCGTGGTTTGGTGGGCGTGGCAGGGAAGGGATACTGCAAAATTCCCATTCCCTCCCCACTCCTGGGGGAAGGATACTGCAAAATCCCCATTCCCACCCCACTCTGGGGCCAGCCAGAGGTGGTATTTGCCGGTTCTCCAAACTGCTCAAAATTTCCGCTACCGGTTCTCCAGAACCTGTCAGAACCTGCTGGATTTCACACCTGCTTTGAGGCATCCCCATGATCATGTGATCAAAATTAAGATGTCTGGCAGCTGGTTCATACTTATGACCATTGGGCTGCCTACCAGGGTCATGTGATCCCCTTTTGCGACTTTCTGACAAGCAAAATCAGTGGAGAAGCCAGATTCACTTAACAGCCGGGTTACTAACATATCCACTACAGTGATTCCCTTAACAACTGTGACAAGAAAGGTCATAAAATGGGGCAAAACAAAGGTCTCACTTAACAACAGAAATTTTGGGCTCAATTGTGGTCGTAAGTAAGGGCTAGCTATATACTCTTAGAAGTATGGAATGGAAGGCTAAGTCAACCTTGAGCCGGTCAGGATCGAACTGCTGGCAGTGGGCAGCCTGCAATACTGCATTCTAACCACTACGCCACCATGTTGCAAATAACAACTTTTCCACTGAGCTTGAAGCAGAAATATAATACAAGAAACCATACCATGAATTTGTCAGTTTGTCCAGCTTCAAAGTTATCGGAGTTATTGTCTAATTTCATTTCATCGGATTTTCCTTTGTCACCATAAACCTGGAGAAAGATGGGAGCGTCTGTTCCGGCACCTTTAATGTCACTTGTCCAGATCCACAGCGACCAAGGATTTTCTATCAAAAATACATTTTTAAAAAATTAGATTATTGTTAAAGATTGGAGATAAAGAGCAACCCAATTTAAAGAAGAAACTAAAAACAAATTGAGCATCCATCCATTAACCCGACTGGATTCACAGTCATATTAACAGCTTTTCATTTAATAACTAAAATCACACAGATAATTGGGATGACGTTTTTCGTTCCCAGGTTGTTTTGGGACATCAATAAAACACTGGGAATTTGGATCAGACTTCCTAGTTTAGGTTTTTGTTGAGCATGATATCCTTTTGGGATAACCAGGAGGGAGGGAGGAGGAGGGGGGACAAGAAAGAGAAGGAGGAGGAGGAGGGGAGGAGGAGGAAGAGGAAGATGAAATGAGAAGAAGGAGAAGGAGAAGGAGAAGGAGAAGCCTGGTGGCGCAGCAGACTAATAGCCTGTTATTAATATTCAGCTGCCTGCAATTACTGCAAGTTCGAATCTCCCCAGGCTCAAGGTTGACTCAGCCTTCCATCCTTTCTAAGGTAGGTAAATTGAGGACCCAGTTTGTGGGGGCAATAAGCTGACTTTGTATAAATATACAAAAGTATGAAGGCTATTGCTTAACGCACTGTAAGCTGCCCTGAGTCTCCGGAGAAGGGCGGCATATAAATCAAATTTAAAAAGAAGAAGGAGAAGGAGAAGGAGAAGGAGAAGGAGAAGGAGAAGGAGAAGGAGAAGAGGAGGAGGAGGGGGGAGAAGGGGGGAGAAGGGGAAGGGGGAGGAGAAGTGGGAGGAGGAGAGGAGGGGGGTGAGGAAGGAAATGAGGAGGAAGATGTAATGCACTTGAGGAGGAGGAGGAGGAGGAGGATGTGGTCCGCCAGTCAGACAGTGAGGAGGCTGGGGAGAAACATGGGCCAGTCCTGGAGTCTGGGGAAGGCTCGGACAAGGGCTCTGCATCGGAGGCAGAGAAAGGGCCATCTGGGAGGTACATGCTGCCTCCGGAGCCTCCAGAGTCGGACCTCAGCAAGGCAGAGGAACAGGGGGAGCCTGTTCCCAGTGCGCACATGCGCAGAGCTGCCAGAAGGCAAGAACAGTTAAAACAAAAGGGACGACTTGGGAGTAAGGCTGGGAGATGATCGGCCCCTCCCATAAGACTTAAAAGAGGAGCAAAGGCACGTGGACCTTTGCAGGAAGCAACGTTTGTTCATTCTGTTCAGTTTAAACTCTGAAGCTCTGTTTGATTCTGGACTCCGTGTGGCTTTGCCAATTAGGTCTTTGGCAGTTGGTCAAGGGAGATAAAAGTGGGTGATTATCAGCCTTATCCTGAAGGACTCTTTACAACTATTTGGGACTCAACTGTGACTGAACATAATTCACAGCTGTTGCAATAAAACAGGTTTTTGGGACTACTCGTGTGTTTTACTGACTCAGGAAGCCTAGGTCCCATAAGACATAAAGGAGGAGCAAAGGCACGTGAGCCTTTGCAGGAAGCAACTTTGTGCTGGTCGGTTTAAATTCTGAAGCTCCGTTTTTGACTCTGTGCTGTGTGGTTTTGCAAAGCTAATTGCCAATTAGGTCTTTGGCAGGGCGTCAAGGGAGATAAAGGTGGGTGCTTATCAGCCTTATCCCGAAGGACTGTGGCAGACTTCTGTCGGACTCTTTACAAACTATTTGTGACTCATCACGGCCTGGGAATGAACAGAATTCACAGCCGTTGAAATAAAAAGAGGGTTTTTGGGACTAATTGTGTGCTTTATACTGTCTCAGGAAGCCTAAATCAGAACAGTCTGAAGGGAGGAAAATGTGTTTTAGTTGACGGGAAATGTTTGCGATAACCCTAACTGAAACGCTCCTGTTTGCTCACTGGGGTCCACAATTAATCAGTGGAATGACTTGCCTCCAGAAGTTGTGTGTGCTGCAACACTGGAAGTTTTTAAGAAGAGATTGCACAACCATTTCTCTGGAACAGTATAGAGTTTCCTGCTTGAGCAGGGGGTTGGACAGTGGTGGGACTTGAATAACTTAACAACCGGTCCTCTTGCTGGGTAGGCATGGCCGGTTGGTCATGTGACTGGGTGGGTGACGTCACTCATCATACCAGCCCTGCCTCCCGGCCACTCGCGTCAAAGGCAGAGGTAGGATTCAGCCGGTTGGGACAAATCCCACCACTGGCTGGCCCCACTCCCAGCCATTTTCTGGCCTGTTTTTTGGCGTTTGGGGAGGGGCATTTTCAGGCTGTTTTCAGGCTGTTTTTTTGGGCCATTTTCAGGCCAATTTTTGGGCCACAAAACAGCCCAAAATGACCAAAAGACGGCCCAGAAAACAGGCCAAAAAATGAGTGGGGGCGGGGCCAGGCAATGGTGGGATTTGCCGGTTCGCCGAACTGTGCAGAATCTTAACTACCGGTCCACCTGAACTGATGTGAACCAGCAGCAGCCCACTTCTGGGGTTGGACTAGAAGACCTCCAAGGTCCCTTCCAACTCTGTTATTTTTTTAAAATGTTTATTTATTCATTTCCTATTAAAATATTGGACACAGTGCGACCATCCTGGCATTATCTCCGCCACACACACTATAAATTATAAAACAAATATCGTATATACTCTTCATACATTACTAATTATATATAATTATTCTACCCAATGTACTCATTTATATTTGCATATATTACTCTGTTATTCTGTTATATTTAGCACAGCACAGCTACGGGAAGAAAAATGAAGTCCTCTGTGGTACTCTATGCCATATGCTAAATAAGTAAATATATAAATTTAAAATATTTGTTGCACTAATATGATCAAGAGGAGATGAAAGGCTACGGCAGAGGTCTTCAAACTTGGCCACTTTAAGACTTGTGGACTTCAACTCCCAGAATTCTCCAGCTGGCTGAATTCTGGAGAATTCTGGGAGCTGAAGAATTCTGGGAGTTGAAGTCCCCAAGTCTTAAAGTGGCCAAGTTTGAAGACCTCTGGGTTACAGCATCCTCCCATTCTCTCTGGGTTCCAGTTCTGAATCGGGCACAAAAATGTTCTTTTTTCTGATCCTCCTTTCTGTAAAGCACAACCTGAAGCTCTCAACTGTTTATCTTACCCCCTTAAGAGACAACCAAGTTCTTTCAATAGACTTGCAGGAGTAAAGTGGGAGGTTAGAGTTCTTGTAATCTAAAGTTATTCTGTACAGATTAGATCTTGAACAGAATGTTAAAGTACACGGATAAATAAACATTTTGTTCCTCTGAAAGAAATGGGTGTTGCAAAAAAAAGAAAGAAAGAAAGAAAGAAAGAAAGAAAGAAAGAAAGAAAGAAAGAAAGAAAGAAAGAAAGAAAGAATCATGAAACACGCCAGGAGCAGATTTAGATGGTTTTGATCCCAGCAGATCCACAATAAGAAGGACAATTGCAAGAATAAGAAGATACGGTTAACATTTATCTTTCCCTGGGAGAGAGGGAGAGAATGCAATTCCTTTTTTGCAACGTATGATGGTATTCTGTTCTTTTGGCTTTTTTATTTTAAAGTGTTGCACAGAAATCTAAGCCCTGCAGTTAGTGGAGTGCGACCATCTCTTCAGAACATGATTTCCCTCTTGTGCAGAGTTTTGTGGTCGTTCGAAGATGAGCTGCAAAAGACAAGCAGGCCAGGGATAGGTTCTAAATTTTTTTTACTACCGGTTCTGTGGGCGTGACTTATTTTGTGGGCGTGGTTTGATGGTCATGTGACAAACAATTCTTTAGGATTTAGCAGAGGTACTGGTCTACCAAGCTTTTAACTGCTTGCAGGGCTGTACCGATCTACCCATTTATTTTTGCAGGCACTGGTCTACTCATGTATTTTTGCAGGCACTGGTCTACCCATTTGTGTTCTTTTAACACTGATCAGCTGTAGGGCGGCCCTTTGAAGCCCCGCCACAAGAGTTTAAACAGTTTTTTTCTCTCTAGCCATCAGCTGGGACTCAGGAGGCAGCAATAGATTGGGGGTGGGGCCAAATAAAAGGTACGAATAATGCAGGGGGTGTGGCAGAACCGGTTCAGTGATGTCATATCATCACCGCTACTGGCTCGGCAGAACCGGACGGAACCCACCATTGACTAGCATGTATTCATGGGGTTATGTGTTCACCCTTTGCAACCTTCCCAGCCAGTTTCCGATGAGCAAAGTTGATAGGGGGAGACAAATTCACTTAATGACTGAATAATTCACTTAACAACTGCAGCTATTCACTTAACAGCTGGGGCAGAAAAGGTGGTAAAATGGGGCAACAATCACTTAACATCCGTCTCGCTTCACAATGGAAAAATTGATGGGGGAAGACAGATGCACTTAATGATCAAATGATTCATTTAACAACTGCAGTTATTCGCTTAATGACCATGGCAGGAAAGGTCGTAAAATGGGGCAAAACTCACTTAACTACCGTCTTGCTTAAGCAGTGGAAAAATTGGGCTCATTTGTGGTCGAAGGACTACCTGTATTTATAAAGAAATGAGAAGCAAGATTTATTTACATAAATAAATAAATAAATATAAATAAATAAATAAAATACGAACATGTGAATGATTTTTTAAATGTTATCTAATTCTGGGTTTTATTTAATTGACCAAACTAAGTAATAATTTTAATTAGCAATTTTATGATGTTTGTGTGTCTATATTTTTCTTGGCTGTACACCGCCTTGAGTCCTACGGGAGAAAGGCGGTATAGAAATATAATAAATAAAATAAATAAATTTATTTTTTTCCTGTTGCATTTACTTTTCAGTCTTTTCCGACGCAGTGAGAGCATTTCATAGAGTTCCCGTTCCACCAGGCCATCCGCTTCGTTCTCATCCAGCCACTTCCCACAGGGAAACGTCTGCTCGATTCCAGTAAATGGACAGTACACCACCACCTGGCAGAGGGAGATAAAATGAATGATGCCAGTTAATTTATATTCCATTTGGCCTCCGCCCTTTGCCCAACCTGGTGCCCTCTGAAGACATGCTGCAATCCCAAAATATCTGCAACGCACCGGACTGGGGAAGATGTAAGAAAGGTCTACAGCTCCCTGATAGGCTCACCTGCAGGTAGTCCTCGACTTACAACCGTTTGTTCAGAGACTATTCAAAATTACAATGGCACTGAAAAAAGTGACTTACGGTATGACCGTTTTTCACACTTACAACTATTGCAGCATTCCCAGAGGTGGGATTCACTTACCTTCCCTACCGGTTCGCAAATGTGAGCACACACAGTGCTCGCGCATTTCACACAGTGCTCGCGCATTACATCCGGGTGGGTGGGCGGAGCCTCCCACAGTCGCCACTACCGTTTCTCCCGAACCAGACCAGTGGTGGGTTTCAAAATTTTTTACTACCAGTTCTGTGGGTGTGGCGTGGTGGGTGTGGCGTGGCTTGGTGGGCGTGGCTTGGTGGGTGTGGCATGGGAAGGAACCTGTAATATCTCCATTCCCTCCCCACTCCAGGGGAAGGATACTGCAAAATCCCCATTTCCTCCCGATCAGCTGGGACTTGGGAGGCAGAGAATAGATGGGGGCGTGGCCAGTCAGAATTTTTACTACCAGTTCTCTGAACTACTGAAAATTTCCATTACTGGTTCTCCAGAACTGGTCAGAACCTGCTGAAACCCACCTCTGAACCAGACCGAACCGGCTGAATCCCACCTCTGTGCATTCCCACGGTCACATGATCAAAATTCAGATGCTTGGCAACTGACTCGCATTTATGATGGTTGCAGTGTCCCGGGGTCACATGATCCCCTTTTGCGACCTCCTGCCAAGCAAAGTCAATGGGGGAAGCCAGATTCACTTAACAACCGCGTCACTAATTTAACCGTTGCATTGATTCACTTTTAACAACTGTGGCAAGAAAGGTCATTAAACTGGGGCAAAGCTCACTTTAACCACTATCTTGCTTAGCCAGGTAAAATCTAGGGCTCACTTGTGGTCGTAAGTCGAGGATTACCTGTATACTTGACACAGTTCTGATGCAAGAGAAAAGTTCCTATACACCTGTAGGAATTTCTCAAAGATGCTCTTCTGTGAGCATCTCTGAAAGAGATTTCAAAAGCAGATACCTCTTTCACCTAATAATCTAAAAAGAGGGGATTTTCCCCTTCAGTGTTATTAATGCTAAGGATGCACGAGAATGGCTGGTTATTCTTTTCTTTGCAACTGGAGGACTGCCAAGAGTTTAATGAAATGAACACACCGCTGTTGGGTGCACGAAGCTGAATATCCCATGACACACATTAAGGAAAAACAAAATTATGGGATATAGGATTGCCTTATAGTGACCATTTAACCTCAGGGCATCATAATTGTAACAAAACAGAATAACAGAGTTGGGAAGGGACCTTGGAGGTCTTCTAGTCCAACCCCCTGCTTAGGCAGGAAACTCTACACCACTTCAGACAAATGGTTATCCAACATCTTCTTAAAAACCTCCAGTGTTGCAGCATTCACAACTTCTGGAGGCAGGTTGTTCCACTGATGAATTGTTCTAACTGTCAGGAAATTTCTGCTTAGTTCTAGGTTGCTTCTCTCCTTGATTAGTTTCCATCCATTGCTTCTTGTCCTGCCTTCAGGTGCTTTGGAGAATAGCTTGACTCCCTCCTCTTTCTGGCAGCCCCTGAGATATTGGAAGACTGCTATCATGTCTCCCCTAGTCCTTCTTTTCATTAAACTAGACATACCCAATTCCTGTAACTCATTCATATGTTTTAGCCTCCAGTCCCCTAATCATCTTTGTTGCTCTTCTCTGCACTCTTTCTAGAGTCTCCACATCTTTTTTTACATCGTGGTGACTAAAACTGAATGCAGTAATCCAAGTGTGGCCTTAGCAAGGCATTATAAAGTGGTATTAACACTTCACGTGATCTTCATTCTATCCCTCTGTTAATGCAGCCTAGAACTGTGTTGGCTTTTTTGGCAGCTGCAGCACGTGGCTGGCTCATATTTACTAGGACTCCAAGATCTCTCTCACAATTATTACTATTGAGCAACGTGCCATATATACTGTACCTGTGCATTTTGTTTTTCTTGCCTAAATGTAGAACCTTATTTTTTTCACCATAGAATTTCATTTTGTTAGATAGCGTCCAATGTTAAATCTGATTTCATAATTGAAATCAGAGCTTTACTCTTATATAAATATATATATCAATATAAACTATCTTGGGTCACCCTGAAGAGGTTGACAATGGGATTAAAAAAAAGCTTGAACAGCTGTTCAACAGCATTTTAGGACATGTCCAGAGGTGCTATTCAGCAGGTTCTGACAGGCTCTGGAGAATCGGTAGTAGAAATTTTGAGTAGTTCGGAGAACAGGCAAATACCATCTCTGGCTGGCCACAGAGTGGAGTGGGAATGGAGATTTTGCAATATCCTTCCCCCCCGGAGTGGGGAGGGAATGGGGATTTTGCAATATCCTTCTCGCAGGAGTGGGGAGGGAATGGGGATTTTGCAATATCCTTCCCCCAGGAGTGGGGAGGGAATGGGGATTTTGCAGTATCTTTCCCCTGCCACGCCCACCAAGCCACACCTATAGAACCGGCAATAAAAAAATTTGAATTCCGCCACTGGACATGTCCTTACCTTCTCGCAATACCAGCCGCAGCTGATGCCAGCGTTATCGTGCCCGATGGAGATGCGACTTAAGGGGCTAAGGAGAGCCGCAATTTCGATATTGAAAAGGTCGGTCCTGCTCCGTTCAAACTTCCCTCCTTCCAGAAAAATCTTCCCGCTGTTTTTCAGCCCTTTGGAGCCATGCAGGACAATATGAATTTTGGAGTTGGTTCCTGCCCCTCTGAGGTCACCTGTGACCACTGCCACGTTGTAAACGATACCTGAGTGAAGGGAGGGGAGGGGAGTTAGAGAAGCAGAATGCAAAATGCAGTTACCACAACAACCTTACTAATAATGGGCTTATTACTAATCAGTGGTGGGATGCTGCTGATTTACAACTAGTTCAGTGAGTGCGCGCTTCATGCGCATGTGCACCTAAGGCGCTTGCGCGCAGTGCTGAAAATGGTGCATTTAAAAGTTCAGCGGCTTATCGTCCCAGTCAGCAATGGTAAGTAGAATAGCAGGGGGGAATCAGCTGTTCCACATGATTGAGATGAGCTACAAAGCAGGAAATAAAGGACAGGATAGAGCGGGGCAGGTGGGCGGGGCCAACTGATCGTGGGTGCTACCAGTTCACGCGAACCGGTCCGAACCAGCTGAGTACCACCTCTATTACTAATGGTAATTACTATTTCCGTCGTATTCAAGGTACAGCTACTATGGCCCACCCTATTCCCCACCCTATTCTATTCTATTCCATCCCCTCCCCTCCCCTCCCATTCCATTCCATTGAAAAATGTCAGCGGATATCTTTGAACCCTGATAGTCTAAATATCTTTCAATATTCTGCAAAGGCGCAGAGGCTGAACGGAAATATCAATGAGAATTTTTATCAGAGAAAGAGGCTAAACAGAGATGGGCAGATATGTTTAAATTAACAATGACGATTTGCAAAGTCAAGGGGGAAAGCCAGATTGGTTTAATGACCACGGTTGACTTAACAACTGCAGTGATTCACTTAACAACTGAACGGCAGGAAAAGCCGTAAGATTGGGCAAATCCTACGAATCAGAGTTGCCTTGTGCTAAGACGGGCGGCTAATAAATTTCATAAACAAACAAACAAAACAAAACAAAACTCGCTTAACAACTATCCACCTTAGGAATGGAAATGTTGGGCTCCATTGCTCATCGTAAGTCGAGGACTACCTGTATTGGGATCTGCAGTAGCGAGAGAACTTCTACAAAGTCACAGACTGAAGAAAACCTCTGGTTCCAAGCCAAAATTCTATCGCACAAAGTGACCGGGAATTTTTTTTTTCCCCCTGTCAAATAATGGCTGAGATAAATAATTGAGCCTCTTCAAAAGGGCAGCTACGCCAACGGAGGAATCGGCTGGCAGAAACCTTGGCTCATGATCAGCTTCCCAGCATGCCTGCTGTTTGCCCAGATGCTTCAGAGTTCTGCATTCTCCTTTGTTTCCTTTCCCCGGGGAGCAGGGGATTCTGGGTAGCTCATTAAGCGCCTTGGCGTGGTTTGGTTCAGAGTTCCCCGGAGAAGTCCAGGGATGCTTTTACGAAAGACGACTCCTGATTTTGCAACTTGGATTGGGCAAGAGAGCCTACGCTCATTCTTTGGCGTCTGACTTGCAAGATATAATGGCCCAACTTGGTAAACACAAGACATTAAGCCAACAAAGCAAAACAAAGCCTCCGCACTTGTTTCCTGCAGTGTTTTTCTTTTTCTTTTCTTTTTGCCCTCTCTTGTCTATTGCTCTTCTTTTAATTGGAGGGAAGAGAATTGGCTTTTGAAGTTTCCTTCAAAGGGGAAGAAAATCTCTGTGCAATTCTCAACGGGGTGGAAAGGACGAAGAGCTGGCCAAACGGTAAAATATGAATGTCCCGGCTCTCTCCGTGCAATTATTTCTCCAGCAAGTTTGGAACCTCTGTGGATTCGTCTGGTTTACTTAAACCTCAAAAGAAGAGATCAAGAAGGATCCTCTACAAGGGTTCCACCGTTTCCTTTTTCTCACCTGTTTTTCTTTTACCAGAGTCCTAATAACATTCCGTAGGGACAGAGTGGCTTAGTGGCTAAGATGCTAAGCTTGTCGATCGAAAGGTCGGCAGTTCAGCGGTTTGAATCCCTAGTGCCGTGTAACGGGGTGAGCTCCCCGTTACTTGTCCCAGCTTCTGCCAACCTAGCAGTTCGAAAGCACGTAAAAAATGCAAGTAGGGACCACCTTTGGTGGGAAGGTAACAGCGTTCCATGCGCCTTTGGCGTTGAGTCATGCCGGCTACATGACCACGGAGACGTCTTCAGACGGCTAATCTCAGTCCACCTGCCATCTCACATAAATCTCCATTCTGAGTGGGAGAGCATCCCCTTGTTTCCTTAACACTACAGAGAAATACGCCACAGATTTGCAACCTGCAATGTTTCAAACCAGCAAGCACATCAGGCGATACAGCAGAACTGGGATAAGGGGCTGCATTGCTGGGCTTCTACACTTCTCCATTCTCAAGATGCAGTAGGGCTGTATTACTATTGTCCTTCTCATCTCTCCTATTGGCATCTATGATTATCGCTTTGTTGTTTTACTGTATATGTACGTGTCAGTCCTGGGGGCCATCTTGTTCTTTGGATCTTCAGGGCTGCCACTTTTGGTGCTGTGGGAAACTGGGTGGGGGAGATTGCATGGAGTTGGAGAGCTATCTAGCCATAATAACATTCCTTTCTCTGAGAGTCAAGGACATTCAGCCAGCACCCGGAGTGGTGTGACTGGAAAGCATCTCCACTTGAGATGGTGTATTGACTGGACCAGGTGATGAACATGTGGATGCAGGGGAAAGGGACTTGGACTTTCTTTTGGGTGGGGAAAACCTGGAAGCTTTCTGATTCGGGTTTTCCCAGATATGCCAATAGGACATCTCTAATAAAATGGAACTTTGAGGAACTTCTAGCCTCGGAATCTTCTTTCGTTGGAGGTGTTATTTGGAACCCTGACAGTACACTGAAAGCTTCTGCACTGGAGACAAATTTCTTGTGTGTCCAATCACACTGGGCCAATAAAGAATATTCTGTTCTGTTCTGTTCTGTTCTGTTCTGTTCTGTTCTGTTTTGTTCTGCTCTGCTCTGCTCTGCTCCTGCTCTGCTCTGCTCTGCTCTGCTCTGCTCCATTCCGTTCCGTTCCGTTCATATTCTATTCTATTCTATTCTATTCTATTCTGTTCTATTCTATTCTATTCTATTCTATTCTATTCTATTCTATTCTATTCTATTCTATTCTATTCTATTCTATTCCATTCCATTCCATTACAGTACAGTACAGTACAGTACAGTACAGTACATTACATATTTTCTATTTTATTTTGTTCCGTTCCGTTCCGTTCCGTTCCATTCATATTCTATTCTATTCTATTCTATTCTATTCTATTCTATTCTATTCTATTCTATTCCATTCCAGTACAGTACAGTACAGTACAGTACAGTACAGTACATATTTTCTATTTTATTTTGTTCCGTTCCGTTCCGTTCCATTCATATTCTATTCTATTCTATTCTATTCTATTCTATTCTATTCTATTCTATTCTATTCTATTCTATTCTATTCTATTCTATTCTATTCCATTCCATTCCATTCCATTCCATTCCATATTTTCTAT
Organism: Pantherophis guttatus; assembly: GCF_029531705.1. The sequence goes on along the minus strand of NW_026844028.1, from coordinate 97,296,579 downwards.
TTTATTCTGTTCTGTTCTGTTCTGTTCTGTTCTGTTCTGTTCTGTTCTACTCTACTCTACTCTACTCTACTCTACTCTACTCTCCCTCTATGCCTTGAGCCTTTCAACACCAGTTCATCCTTGGCTGTCTCGTATTCATCACTTTCCGCTCAAAAACACATTTACCGGTTGCCTCTGTTCCTCCCACAAGAATGTCGCGCTGGATTTTGCCATCATCTTCATCCAATGCAAACCAACGGCAGCTTGGGAACTCATACACTGACTTGTTGCCAATGTCTTCAATGATAACCTACGATCAGAGCAGAACGTCTCATCAGTGACGTGAGAAAGCGTAGAACCACCTGCCTTTCGACCGATTTTTGCAACTCACTCAGCAGATTTTTACCCACAGGTATTCGTTGAGAACATCGTCTTTCTTAACATAGCAACAGAGCAGGGGTGGGTTCTAAATTTTTTTACTATCGGTTCTGTGGGCGTGGCTTATTTTGTGGGTGTGGCTTGGAGGTCATGTGACTAGGTGGGCATGGCTAGCTGGTCAGAGTCATTTCTGGAAGGTCCTCGCACTTACGACCCAACTAATTTGTTTGCTTTTAACACTGATCAGCTGTAGGGCGGCCCTTTGAAGCCCCGCGGCAAGAGTTTAAACAGTTTTTTTCCCTCTAGTCATCAGCTGGGACTCAGGAGGCAGCAATAGATTGGGGGTGGGACCAAATAAAAGGTAAGAATAATGTGGGGGAGTGGGGGGGGAGAACCGGTTCGGTGACATCATATCGTTACCGCTACCGGCTCGGCCAAACCGGACCGAACCGGGAGGAACCCACCACTGCAACAGAGTGGGAAGGGACCTTGGAAGTTTTCTAGGCCAGAGGTCCCCAAACTTGGCAACTTTAAGACTTGTGGACTTCAACTCCCAGAATTCCCCAGCCAACATGTCCACAAGTCTTAATTGCCACCTTTGAAGACCCTTGATCTAGTCCAACCCCCTGCTCAAGCAGGAGGCCTTATACCATTTTAGGTAAATGGCTGTTCAATCTCTGCTTAAAATCCTCCAGTATTGAAGCACCCACAACTTCTGGAGAAAAGCTGTTCCACTGATTAATTGTTCTAGCTGTCAGGTCCCTTCCAACTCTGTTAATCTGCTTCACAACCCCATCCACAGTGTTTTATTGTGTTGACAATAGGATAAGGATAAGGATAAGGATAAGGATAATTTTATTTCTATACCGCCCCTCTCCCGAATGACTCGGGGCGGTGTACAGCCAGGTAAAACACAATACAAATATCACAATTTAAATTTAAAAATACTGTACTACCAAGGCGAAGAGCTAATGGTCTAAAGCACCCTGTTATTAAGACCAGCTGCCTGCAATTACTGCAGGTTCGAATCTCGCCAGGCTCAAGGTTGACTCAGCCTTCCATCCTTTCTAAGGTAGGTAAATTGAGGACCCATTTGTGGGAGCAATAAGCTGACTTTGTATAAATATACAAAAGGATGAAGGCTATTGCTTAGCACATTGTAAGCCACCCTGAGTCTCCGGAGAAGGGTAGCATATAAATCAAAAAAAAATTTTTTTAAAAATGATTAAAAGTATTACATTTAAGGCCAATTAACTAAAAAAACCCAAAAATTTAAGAACTCTGAATTTAAAACTCAATTATGAAGCTTTGCCCTGCCTGTCGGAAGAGCAGGGTCTTAAGAGCACAGCGGAAAACTCGGAGGTCAGAGATCTTGCGTAATAGTTTTTTTTTTTTTTAAAGAATCCAAACAGATGTCTTAATTTTTGCATCCATCTCACCGGCAAAAATTGCTTACCAATCCCACCTCCCCAAAATAAGCAGTTTCTCAGTTGGCTGCTTAAGGAACGGCACAGCTGGAGGTGAGAGGTGGGCAAGCAAAACTGAGCCTGTATGGAATCTAGGTTGCATGCTCCTCCACCCCCCCCACCCCGCTTGGTCCATGGAAAACTACTCAAAATTTCCGCTACTGATTCTCCCGAACTGGTCAGAACCTGCTGAATACCACCTCTGAAACATCTTGCCTCCAGAGATGGTGGGTGTTCCATCACTTAAGTTTTTAAGAAGAGACTGGACAGACACTTGTTGGAAATGGTGTAGGTTCTCCTGCTTGAGCAGGGGGCTGGACTAGAAGACCTCCAAGGTCAATTCCAGCCACTGGTGGGTTGCCCCCCAGCTTGCACCGGTTCTATAGAACCGGTAGTAAAACGGGCGGGAGGCTCCACCCACTAACCCTGACGTCATCAGAAGCGATCTGGGCATGCGAAGTGAGCGAAGTGAGCGCACGCTCGCAACCCCATTGCGAACCGGTAGTAAAGTTAAGTAGAAAACCCCCCCTACATGGGGCTCCCCCTGAAGAGCACTCGGAGGCTCCAACTGGTCCAGAATGCAGCCGCGTGGGTGGTTATGGGTGCAACTCGTTGCACCCATGTAATACCCCTCCTGCGCGAGCTGCACTGGCTCCCAGTGGTTTTCCGGGTGCAATTCAAGGTGTTGGTTACCACCTTTAAAGCGCTCCATGGCATAGGACCAGGGTATTTATGGGACCGCCTTCTGCCACCAACAGCCTCCCACCAATCAGTTCACTCCCACAGAGAGGGACTCCTCAGGGTGCCGTTGTTGCCGGCCGTTATGCCGGCTGGCAACAATCAGGAGGAAAACCTTCTCAGTGGGAGCTCCTGCCCTTTGGAACGAACTGCTCCCGAAAATACGTACAATCTCTGATCTCCGGGTTTTTCGCTGTGCCCTCAAAACTCTACTGTTCCAACAGGCGGGGCTGTCTATTTAAGTGGTTTTTAAATTGGAGTTTTAACTTGGGGTTTTAAATTTTGGCCGAAACTGTTCAATTGATTTTAATTACTTTTTAATGATGATGTCTGTATATTTATGTTTTTAAATTGGCTGTACACCGCCCCGAGTCCTTCGGGAGAAGGGCGGTATATAAATAAAATTAACATAACAATTAACATAACCCCTGCTTCCAGCTCTATTCTGATTCCCTATACTTCAGATATATACCTTCAGCTTATACTTTCAGAAGTTAGTCCTCAGCAGTTGTGAAATCCAAATTTTTTTACTCCCGGTTCTGTGGGTGTGGCTTGGTGGACGTGGCTTGGTGGGTATGGCAGGAGAAGAATACTGCAAAATCTCCATTCTCTCCCCACTTCAGGGGAAGAATACTGCAAAATCCCCATTCCTTCCCCACTCTCGGGCCAGCCAGAGGTGGCATTTGCCGGTTCTCCGAATGGCTCAAAATTTCCACTACCGGTTCTCCAGAACCAGTCAGAACCTGCTGGATTTCACCTCTGATCCTCAGGCAGGGCACAGAGGCTTATAGAGAAGGAAGAATCTTCCCCTTTGTCCTTGCATTCAGATACAGGGTTAAGGCAAACCTAATTAAGATCTCTTTGGCCTAAGTAATGAATTAATAACTTATAGCAAACCTTATCAAGGAACCATCCGGCTGAGCTTCCCTTGTTGTTATGCCCAATGGTGATTTTCCTGAGCCTGCCCAGATTGGGAGCATCAAGGGTGAACTTGTCTTCTGACCCTCTCTCAAAATTGTCCTTGTCATTGTCCAACCTGCGCTCTCCTAGGCAACAGATATAATCAAAGATAAACAAATATGGAGAGAGAGAGAGAGGAGAGAGAGAGAGGAGAGAGAGATCCCGTTGCAAACCGGTAGTAAAGGTAGGTAGAACCCACCCCTACCCCAAACCATTGTCTCATCATCACAGTTCAAACATACCCATTGAACGGGAACCCATCAATTCTCTAGATAACTAATTGCACAGTGAAATCACTGTTAAATTTCAGTTTTGGTCCAGGAGTTGAGGATCTTGAACATAGCCCAAGAAGCAACACAACTTTGTCACAATGGCGTAAGTCTTAATCCTGGGAACTGTGATTTGATAGACGCTCTGAAAGGAAGTATTTATTTTATTTATCGTATTTAAGAACCACCCATTTTCCTCATGGAGGGAGGACATTAGTCTACATAAAGTAGTGGTCAAAATTGTGGAAACCTTTTGGGAAAAGTGTATTTTTGAGATTTGATGGCTAATAACATCACCTTTTTTTGGAGTTTCAAGATAATCCTATTCCACTGCTGGAATGGCCTGGGAATAGCCTAGACCTTAATCCAATTGAAAATCTATGGAGCCGACTAAAGACTGACTATTGTTAGTCAGAAGCGACCCAGCAATAAAACCCAGTTAATAGAAGCCATCATTCAATCTTGGTTTCACATGATAACAGCTGCAGAACTAAAAGACTTGGTTTACTCCATGGAAAGACGTTGTAAGCTCGTAATTCATGCTAAAGATCACCCAACTAAGTATTAACTGACATGGTGATAATTTTTGTATATCTCGTTTTTTCTATGGTGATAATTTTTGTATATCTCATTTTTTTCTACGTGTTTCATTTTTCTTCTTTATAGTGTAACTGCTATTCTAATAGCAAATCCTTCATATAAGTTTTTTTAAAAAAATTGATTTATATGCCGCCCTTCTCTGGAGACTCAGGGCGGCTTACAATGCGTTAAGCAATAGCCTTCATACTTTTGTATATTTATACAAAGTCAGCTTATTGGCCCCACAAACTGGGTCCTCAATTTACCTACCTTAGAAAGGATGGAAGGCTGAGTCAACCTTGAGCCTGGTGAGAATTGAACTCGCAGTAATTGCAGACAGCTAGTGTTAATCACAATGCTATCAGTCTGCTGAACCACCAGGCCTGTGCATTACATTCTTGGTTAAATTAAGTTATTGCATTACATTCTTGGTTAAATTATCTTTCCATTGATATATCATTTTATGGTACTACTCCAAAAAGAAGTGGTGTTATTAGCTAGTTTTAGAAAATACACTTTTCCCAAAAGATTTCCACAATTTTGGCCACTACTGTAAGTACTGTGTACACTAGGGGATGTTACCTGTATCTCCGTTCTGCCCAAAAATGTTAACGAAAACATCAGCATCTGTTCCACTGCCATTGACATCACCTGTAAACACTCGGACCACATATTTGTTTACTGCAGGGGAAAAAAAACACATTATACAATTAATTAAAATCGAACCAGGTAGATGCCTGTGGAATGATCAAGCAAGCCGGAAGTAGTAATAGCAATAGCTATGAGTCCGTTGGAGATAGGGCGGCATATAAGTCTAATAAAATAAATAAATAAATAGATAAATAAATAAATAAATAAATAAATAAATAAATAAAACAATAGCACTTAGACTTATATACCGCTTCACAGTGCTTTTACAGCCCACTCTAAGCAGCTTATAGAATCAGCCTATTGCCCCCAACAATCTGGGTCCTCATTTTACCCACCTCGGAAGGATGGAAGGCTGAGTCAGCCTTGAGACTGGTGACTCGATCTGCCAAATTGCAGGCAGCCGGCAGTCAGCAGAAGTAGCCTGCAGTACTGCACTCTAACCACTGCACCACCGCAGCTCATTTTTTTTATTTTTTATTTTATTTTATTTTAATTTGATTTATATGCCGCCCTTCTCCGGAGACTCAGGGCGGCTTACAATGCATCAAGCAATAGCCTTCATACTTTGTATATTTATACAAAGTCAGCTTATTGCCCCCACAAACTGGGTCCTCATGTAGCTCATGTACCACAAACTCATCTTTGCATTTGAATTTACATGTAAGCTGTGAATCCACCATCTCATGGAAAAATAATCATCCTTTTTTGGGGAATTGCAACATCCTTAGGACACAGCTAGATTGGTTGCGCTGATGCTCCAGGGAGGTGACCCAGCAAAAAATTAATATATCCACTCCTATCCCAAAGGTGTTTTTCCAAAAGGCTACTGGGTTTTCTTGGTTGTTGTTTTTTTTCTTTGAAATATTTCGCTTTGAATGGTGTGGGAGTAGGAATGGATTTCCAGAGGCAAAAAATTGCAGACTACAGGAACCAGAAGCACTAACTTAGGTGGCCCTGGGAACACAGATAAACTTCCAAGTGCTTCAAGGACCTTCTAAAAGGATGCAAATCAGTAGTGGGTTTCAAAAATTTTTACCACCGGTTCTGTGGGTATGGCTTGGTGGACGTGGCATGGCTTGGTGGACGTGGCACAGGAAGAATACTGCACAGTGGTGGGATTCAAATAATTTAACAACTGGTTCTCTGCCCTAATGATTTCTTCCAACAACCAGTTCACCAAACTGCTCAGAAAGTTAACAACCGGTTCTCCCGAAGTGGTGCGAACTGGCTGAATCCCACCACTGATACTGCAAAATCTCCATTCCCACCCCACTCCAGGAGAAGGTTACTGCAAAATCCCCATTTCCTCCCGATCAGCTGGGACTCAGGAGGCAGAGAATAGATGGGGGAGGGGGCCAGTCAGAATTTTTACTACCGGTTCTCCGAACTACTCAAAATTTCCGCTACCGGTTCTCCAGAACTGGTCAGAACCTGCTGAAACCCACCTCTGATGCAAATGACCAGCTGTCTGCGAGGAGTATAAATCCTTCCCTTCCCCACTATCCTGTCAAAAGCGGAAGAAGCTTCTTGGATGAGAAGTGAAACGTCTTCAAAGAAAAAAAACACGAAAGTCCAGTTGCCTCCTGAAAAAAGCACCTTTGGGACAAGCATTTATTTTTATTTATTTATTAATTCAACTTATATACTACGTTGAATGTTGTCTATGAGCATGGCTAATCTAGTGAAGAGAGGGACGAGGGAGACATGATAGCAGTCTTACAATATTTGAGGGGCTGCTACAGAGAGGAAGGGGACAAGCTATTTTCTAAAGCACCTGAAGGCCAGACAAGGAATAATGGATGGAAACTGATCAAGGAGAGATTCAACCTGGAAATAAGAGAGTTTTTCTGACAGAGAGAACAATCAACCAATGGAACAGAAGTTGCCTTCGGAAGTTGTGGGAGCTTCATCACTGGAAGCTTTCAAGAAGAGGCTGGACTGCCATCTGTCAGAAATGGTGTAGGGTCTCCTGCTTGGGCGGGGGTTGGACTAGATGACCTACAAGGTCCCTTCCAACTCTGTTAATATGTTAAAACCTATTCTACAACACATCTGAAGCAGTGGTGGGTTCCTCCCGGTTCGGTCCGGTTCGGCCGAGCCAGTAGCGGTGACAATATGACGTCACCGAACCTGTTCTCCCCACCCACCGCCCTCCCACCCCCCCCACCCACCCATGTTATTCTTACCTTTTATTTGGCCCCACCCCCAATCTATTGCTGCCTCCTGAGTCCCAGCTGATGGCTAGAGGGAAAAAACTGTTTAAACTCTTGCCACCGGGCTCAAAGGGCCGCCCAACAGCTGATCGGTGTTAAAAGCAAACAAATGAGTTGGGTCATAAGTGCGAGGACTGGTCGTAAGTGCGAGGACCTTCCAGAAATGACTGACCAACTAGCCACGCCCACCTAGTTACATGACCTCCAAGCCACACCCATAAAATAAGCCACGCCCACAGAAACCGGTAGTAAAAAAATTTAGAACCTACTCCTGATCTGAAGGCAGGACAAGACGCAAAGGATGGAAACTAACCAAGGAGAGAAGCAACCTAGAAGTAAGGAGAAATTTCTTAATAGTGAGAACAATTAACCAGTGGAACAGCTTGCCTCCAGAAGTTGTGGGGGCTCCATCACTGGAGGTTTTTAAGGAGACTGGACAGCCATTTGTCTAGAATGGTATAGGGTCTCTTATTTGAGCGGAGGTTGGACTGGAAGACCTCCAAGGTCCCTTCCAACTCTGTTATTCTGTTAACTTGACAATGATAATGTAATCACTCATGTTATAGTTCTACATTGTTCCCCACATACAAGATGCTAATATTCTTTAGGGTGCAAAGAAACTTTGCATAATGTATAGTTTTTCTAAAAATCTTCTACAAGCAGGGGTGAAATCTGAAATTTGTTACTACCAGTTCTGTGGGCGTGGCTTGGTGGGGTGGTGGTGGTAATGTGACTGGGTGGGCGTGGCCAACTTTTTTTTTTTTTTTTAATTTTAAAAACATTTTTTCTACAACCTTAAGAGGTTGCAGAAAAAAATGCTTTTAGAAGCCTCTGACGATCAGGCAACTCAGCTGGGATCGCCAGAGGCTTTTAAAGGCATTTTTTTTTCTACAACCTCTTCGGTCGAAGAGGTTATAGAAAAAATGCTTTTAAAAGCCTCTGACGATCCCAGCTGAGCCACGCAATCATCAGAGGCTTTTTTTTTTTTTTACTTTTAAAAGCAATTTTTCAGCCGAAGAGGTTGTAGAAAAAATGCTTTTAAAAGTTAAAAAAACAGCCTCTGATGATAGCGCGGCTCAGCTGGGCATGGGGTGGGTGCAGGGATTTTTGCTACCGGTTCTCTGAACCACCCGCCACCATCTCTACCAGATCGGGCGATCCAGTCTGAACCGGGAGCATTTCACAAGGCAACAATTTGGATATTACTTTGGAGAAGATTTAAACCGTTGCGATTTTTCCTCCTAGAATGCATTGATTATCATTGGAGAATTCTGTTGCAAAAGTAGAGGATTGAATATTTCAAAGGTGTTCATTTATTCTCATTATTTCTATGCTGACTCTTAGGTTTCCTAGTTTACCATTTACAAAATACTGCGGTTTCCTTTAGCAAAAGGATAAGTAAACTTTAGCTTCTATGACTTTTGAAAGTGAAAAATTAGATTTATTGTTTGCCAAAATTAAAAGAAAAATTGGATTAGTTGGGAAAACGTCAGGTAGTCCTTCTCTTACAACCATTGTTTTAGTGTTTGAAATGACAACGGCACTGAAAAAAAGTGACTTATGACTGTTTTTCGCACGACCATTGCAGCATCCTCGTGGTCACATGATCAAAATTTGGACACTTGGCAACTGACCGGTATTTATGACAGTTGCAGTATCCCCGGGTCATGTGATCCCCTCTTGTGACTTTCTGACAAGCCAAGTCAATGGGGAAGCCGGATTGACTTTACCACCGTGTTACTCACTTAACAACTGCAGGGATTCGCTTAACGACGGCGGAAAGAACGTTCATAAAATGGGGTAAAATTCATTTCACAGCTGTCTCACTTAGCAACAGAAATTTTGGGTCAATTGTGGTCATAAGTCAAGGACTATCTTGTAGACCAGTGTTTCTCAACCTTGGTAGCTTGAAGATGGGTGGACTTCAACTCCAGAATCCCCCAGCCAGCAGCGCTGGCTGGGGATTCTGGGAGTTGAAGTCCACCCATCTTCAAGCTTCCAAGGTTGAGAAACACTGTTGTAGACCATTTTAATACAGGTATCCGGTCACGCATTCACCGCTGTATGCAATGATGTACCTTTGGGAACTCCATGGGGTTAAGGCTGCCAATCAGATCTCTCACATAAAGTCCGTCCCCTTCATCTTTACTCAGCCAATTGTTGCACGGGAAATAAAAACGGAGGTGGGGCCTGTTCATGTCTGTCACAATCACACGGTCGAGATACCAGCTGGCGTCATCATTCCGGTGTTGTCGTGCTCAATCCTGCAACAAAAATAGAGAAAGAGAAAGAAGGGTGCAAGAAGGTTGTGTCAGATATAAATGCCTTATTCTCCAATGTGTAAATAGTGTACAGACAGGGTATCAGGGTTAACTTATTCTTCACTTCTTAATGTATTCATAATTCACCACTCCCACATATAGCTCCACCCATTGTATATATAAGGAGCTACCTACACCATTTCGCTTGCTTCTATCTGTGAATATTCAGTGAATATAGAATGCCTAATGTAAATAAAGGAATATATAGTTAAATCTTTAACTCTTGTTGATCTTATTGAGTCTGATCCTGAAAATATTGCAACAAACTGGTAGCAGAGGATGGTTAATTGACTCAATAAAAAGGCTTTAAAATGTCTAAGAAAGATAGGCCCAACACCAGGGCCTACAGCAAAGAAATGGAAACGGAACAAGAAATAATCAACGAATCCACGAATGCAATTTCGAGAGAATCCGAAGAATACACCACTGAAGACGAAGAAATAATTGATGACCAGGAGGAAATCGAAATAGAAAATAACGAACTCAGGTCAGAGATATTAAAACTATTGAAAAGCCAGAAGAATGATGAAAGCCTCATCGCGGACCTCCAAGATATGCTAAAGAACAGCGGAGCAGCGAGAGAGAAAAACATCACCAATGAAAAACCCAAAGATCCAAAAATAGTGAGTAATATGACTGCGGAGAAAATCATTACAAAGAAGAAAAACGATGATCCCGCGCAAAAATTTGAATGGCGGCCATCTTGGTTTCAACCGGCCTCCAAGATGAACGAAGCAGAGCCAATCAGCAAGCTCAATTCAAAATTTCTGGCGCGAAAAATATTATCGGACAACGAAAACGAAAAGGAAGATTCAAACACCTCAGAAGAATCAGAACCAGAAAGCGAGGAAGATCCAACAAAACACCAAATAAAATCAGCGATGAAAACGCTCTTTGCTGCATTTGGGCCAAAACTGAAAATTACTAAAAAGACACCAAAAAAGCGAACGAGCAAGCCAATGCCTCAAGACCTGCCCGCTCCCATCCTGACTACTAGAGCGCTGACTCCGGAACCCAGAGAGCCCTGCCGATACCGCCCCACGCCGCAGACCGAAGCAAGCACCAACGCTTTCAATAGAAGAGGAAGAACAGCCACCGTCGCCCAACCCCCAAAGTCGAACCAGAGACCGACTCATCTGAAGAAGAGCAGAGCGAGCAAGCCGCAGTGAGGAGAACTTCCACGACGACGCCGAAGAAGAAATGACATCGCGCATGCGCGAAACTACGCTGACGATCCGGGAAGACATGAACAGGAGAGAAGATCATGCAGACTCGTAGCGAGCATCCCCACGCCGTTTTGCAATTTTCTGCATTTACGAGACCACGGACTACCTCAGGTTGTAAGTAATGGACCCAATAATGTCGGAAATTTACCCAGTGACTTCCCAAAACTAAGGGTTGATGGCATTAATTTACAAGAATGGTATCAACAGCTCCAGGTTGTCTTTATGAAGGAAAACTTACTGTTTTTTATCACTAGTCCCCAAAAAGACCTTGGACACTAAAAATAGATTGTTTACACCATAGAGCTTTTTTCTTAATAATATCTAGTGTGTCTCCTGCAATGTATCACAGCATTAAGCCAAATTTGACTGTTTCAGAAATTATTCAATGCATGTTTAATTTGTTTCACAGTGACAGTGTAGCCACCACCACAAGGATATCTAAAGACTTCTTTTCATCTAGGATAAAACCAGGGTTTCCATAAGTGAACATTAATATCTTTGAACAAAATAAGCTGAACTGCATTTGAGGGGGAGGTGATTTCAGACCAAACAATGAAAAGTGTCATTATCAACTCACTTGACCCATCATGGGACAATTTTATGTCACATTTAGACACAATCAATCTAGGGTATTTATCCATAGAAAGCCTATCTAACAAATTGATAACAGAAGATAATTCTAGAAGAAATCGTTCTAACAATCACACAGAACATAAACCATATAGGAAAGTAGCTTTCCAAGAAAAATATAGTGGAACATTTAAATGTCATAATTGTGGATCCAGGGAACACAATAGAAGAGATTGCCAAAATTCTTAAAAGAAAGATATAGATCAGAATACAGAAACAAATACGATTATAGACAGCCTTCCATAGAAAGGCATAGATATAGGAGCCCACCAAATCACAGAGAGAATAGAGGGGGCAGAGACAATTCAAAGGATAGAAAGTCTGGTTCACTGAATGGATTAAATAAACAAGACAACACTAACACACAACAAAGTGAGAACAATAATTGGCTTATTGATTCTGGAGCAACTAATCACACCACTAATAACAAAAGTATATTGTCTTCATTTGCAGAAGATAAATTTGTAATTAAGGTAGCTAACCAAGAAAAGGTTCAAGTATTAGGTAGAGGAAATGTAACCTTACCTGGTTTAGGAAAAATAGAGGGGGTATTACTAATACCTGAAATACCTCATAACATATTAAGTGCCATAAAACTAAGCAGAGATTCTGACATTAACATTGTCTTTTCAAAAGGAAAGGCAACTTTGGAAAAGAATAAAATAAATGTAGGCACTGTGGTGACTAAAGGAGGACTACCTTACCTAATAACAAAAGAAAAATGGTTACATAACATTGATTCAAATATGGAAGACTGTATTGAAATAGATGATGAGAATGTTAGCAACAGTGACAATGATGAATGTAAAATATCTCATGATCACACAGATGCACACAACGATAAGAAGCCAAAGATAGGTAAACCAATTCATGATGAGTGTGCTCACATATTGCATAGGAAGTTAGGACATGCCAGTTTTCCTGTAGTGCAAAAAATGACTGAACACGCAGAAGGTGTTAAAATAAAGAATTGTGAAAATTATCTGGAATGCTCAGTATGTAAATCTACAAAACTAAAAACTAGTCCCAGGCCAAGAAAATCTACCAGATCAACTAACAAAATTTTTGATTTAGTACACATGGACTTAGTTGGTCCATTAACTCCATCAATCACTTATAGGAAACGTTACTTCCTGACAATAGTGGACGATTATAGCCGCTATGGATTTGTTTACACATTAAAACACAAAGATGAAACATTTCAAAAATTTAAAGAATTTTACAAACGCATAGAAACACAACACAACATCAAAATAAAACAAATTATGACAGACAGAGGATGCGAATTCATGTCTAAAGAATTCTCACAATGGTTAAAAGACAAAGGAATGTTACATTACACATCTAGTCCATTTTCTCCGTTCCAAAACGGGATTGCAGAGAGAAAAAATTCCACATTACAAACCATGATTAGATGCACATTGGAAGATGCTGGCTTAAGCAAACAATTCTGGTCAGAAGCCTTACATTATTCAAATTACACACAAAATAGAACATGGTCCAGCATTATAAATAAGACACCATATGAAGTGATGTATGAATAGAAAACCAAAATTAGCACACATGCATATATTTGGAGTCACAGCAGACGTACACATACCTAAACAATTAAGAAGAAAGGGAGAAAATGTGTCCAGGAGACTCAGATTTATGGGATATGAGACTGGCACTAAAGGATACAGATTCATTGATAGTAACAACAAATTTATAGTCTCCAGAACAGCTGTGTTCCATGAACAAGCTAACTGGTCTAAATTACATCTTAATGAGATATTCCCAAATAAACATGAAGATACAAAATCTCATGAGAAAGGGACTATAGAAAAACAAAATATCAACAAATATAAAAACAAAACCAAAACTTGGACAAATAGCCAACTCAAAATAAAGACAGATACACTAACAAAAAAGGAAGCAAGATATTTGCATGATAACGATAGTAAACCCGAGAAAATCATTAGAAACACCAGAAATCAAATGCCAAATAAATACAAGGATTATGTAATGCACATGAATGGTGAACCAACAACACCCAATACATACGAGGAAGTGTTAAAACTTCCTCACGAAGAAAAAGAAAAATGGGAATTAGCAATGAAGAAAGAGATGGAAAGTTTACAAGGACTAAATGTATTTACACCTACATCTGCACCTAAAGATAAGACAATTATTGGTACCAGATGGATATATAAATTAAGAATTTAGAGGGAGGAATACTCTATACAAAGCTAGATTGGTTGCACAGGTTATGCACAGAAATATCCAGAGGACTATACTGACACGTATTCCCCCACTGTAAGAACAGAGAGTGTCAAAACAGCTCTAGTGGTAGCTTCAGCACTCAATCTAGATGTATTCCAATATGACATACAGACTGCGTACCTACACGCAAAATTAGATAAAGAAATATACGTGAGAGCACCTCATAGTCCATACACAAACAAAAATGAGACTTGGTTGTTAAACAAGAGTTTATACGGGCTAAAACAATCTGGTAAACGGTGGTATGATTGTTTAGTAAAAGTACTTAAGACCATGGACTTCAACGCTACCACTGCTGATAATTGTTTCTTTGTCAAGAGGGTGATGATTACATTGAATTTGTATTGATTTATGTGGATGACATTTTATACATAGGAAAACATAAAGAAAGAAGAGAAACTTTTGTAACTAAACTAAATGAACATTTCTCATTGAAATCTTTAGGCAAGGTAAACAAATACCTTGGTGTCCAAATTAATAAGACAAAAAGGGGATTCAAACTTACCCAGAGAGATAAGATCATAGATCTTTTAAATAAATGCAACTTAAACAATGCCAAACCTTGTGATACCCCTATGCAAACTGACTTTCTAAGGAATTCTGATGAATCTTCTCCCGAGTTCAAGGACAATACATTCTATAGATCAATCATAGGTTCACTCCTTTACATATCTAATTGGACTAGACCGGACATCGCTTTACCACTCAATTTATTATCTAGGCATGTCAGCAAACCAACAATGTACCACTGGGAAGCTGTTAAAGAATTTTAAGATATTTAAAAAGTACACTAGACTTTTGTTTAATGTTAGAACCTAATGATATTAAAGAACCAAAACTTACGTGTTATGCAGATGCAGATTGGGCTGGAGACACCTCATGCAGAAAAAGCACATCCGGTTATGTATTCCTCTTAAATGACTGTCCAGTTTACTGGTACACTGGTAAACAAGAACTAGTGGCTACTTCAACAACAGAAGCGGAATATGTTTGTTTATCCAAGGCCGCAAATAATCTTGTATGGTTTAATGATTTAATTTCAGATGTCTGGAAAAAACCTGCTCTGCCTTTTGTTATGCATGAAGACAATAAAGCAGCCATTGAAATATCTAGATCTGATGCCATTGGACAAAGATCCAGACATATAGATATAAAATTTAAACATGTGAGACAATTATCTCAGGATGGATTTATTAAAGCAGTGCATTGCGACACTTCAGAACAATTAGCTGATATATTAACGAAGCCTTTACCTTCTAAACAGCATAAATACTTAACCTCAAAGTTGTATGTTTTGTATTGTCCTGAATCTGAATGTAACTGGTGTTGTATAACGAATCGGCATTTAGAGGGGGATTTGTCAGATATAAATGCCTTATTCTCCAATGTGTAAATAGTGTACAGACAGGGTATCAGGGTTAACTTATTCTTCACTTCTTAATGTATTCATAATTCACCACTCCCACATATAGCTCCACCCATTGTATATATAAGGAGCTACCTACACCATTTCGCTTGCTTCTATCTGTGAATATTCAGTGAATATAGAATGCCTAATGTAAATAAAGGAATATATAGTTAAATCTTTAACTCTTGTTGATCTTATTGAGTCTGATCCTGAAAATATTGCAACAGGTTGGCCAATTGTTAAAATCGATATTTTGCAACCTGTTCTGACCCAGCCTTAGCAGAAGCAAGAAACGGATTCCTTGTCACGGAAAAACCACTCTTTATTTACCTCTTGTGAATTAATTGCATTCACCCACCAAAAAGTCCAGGCAAGAGTCCTTCAAGGAGTTAAACGCAGTAACAGACCTTATCAGTTCCTTGATAATTTCCAGGCCGTGAGCTCCCAGCCGAAAGGCTGCAAATTAAGTTCTGGCAAGCAGTCTCTGAGGCACGAAACACAATGAGCAAAATCTTCAGAAATACGAAATTTGTTGTCTCCTACGACAACCACTCCCCTTTCTTTCTATTTATTCCCCAGCCAGGGAGGGGCAATTCAGCATCCACATGTGCTTTGCTTCCTGAGTCTACTCCTTGTCCTCCATTGTTCTCCTCTCCTAATTGCTCTGCGCATACGTCCATCTGGAACAGGCCCCAGCTGTTCTTCCTCCTCACTCATATCAGCCTCCAAAGGCAGCTGCCTCTCCGGTGGCTGGGAAATGTTGGATGACCCTGGTGATCTGTCCCCGTCCACACACACACACAAACACACAGCCAGAGGGTTAAGGAAACACTTTGGAACGCACCCAGTTTCTTTATCTCCAACTTGGCAGTGATAGACACACCATCTGCCAAGTGCCTTTATTTTCACAGAAAAACAGAAAGACAAAATACTCAGCTTCCAAATGTCCGATAACAATAAATCTTTCTCTCTCCGCAGTTCCAAACGAGGCTTTAGTGACTATCCAAGGTTAGTTTTGTTCGTCACAAGGATCACTGACCACCACCCTCTATTATATAGTCTCTGGGTGTGGTCCAGTGACTCAGTTCTAATCCCTAGCACGCCTCCTGACTGCTGCAATCGTTTATCACGCCTTCGGAGGCGTGCGTCCAGGAATGATGTTTCTCCGTCACTCTGATCCGAGCCACCTGTCTCCCTGCTAATCTCCTCTCCCTCGACCGGCACCTGAGACAGTGCCAGAGGGGAGGGGCCTGGAGAGGGAGGCCTGGCTAACTCCTCTTCCTCATGCTCGGAGCTTTCTTCCTCCGATGGACAGGCTCAGAGGGCGGGGCCACAACACCTGGCTCTATCTCTACTTCCGACGCACAGTATCCGTCAGAGCCTTTCCCCAGACTCCAGCACTGGCCCAAATTCCTCCCCAACCTCTTCATTGTCCGAGTCTGCCGCCAGCTCCGTTGGCAGCTGGCGGGCCATAACACAACCTGCTGCCCTCAGATGCATTAGAATGGCAGATCCCATAATCCCTTTTTTTCACTGGCTGAGAACGCTGGGAATTGTAACCCCAACACAACTAGAGGATATCTGATTGAGGGAAGTTGTGGCACATTTCCCTTTTGTCAGTGCACTTTTGGCAACAGCCGCACAGACTTCACAAATATAAAGTCAAGACTCTCTTTACCTCTTGAATTTAACACAACAAAGACTTTTATGCAAACTTCTCTCTACAAAGGCAATCAGCTGGTTTCATATTTTTATGTTTTTGAAGTGACAAGCCCTTTGAACATCTATGTATTGTCAAAGAGGGAGGGGGACATTTTGGGAGAAATCTGGAATGTACACTAAAAATTTGCAGTTGAGAGTTAAAAGTTTCAGTTCCTAAACTTCTGACTTAGTTTTCATTACATGAAAACCACGAGAAGGCTAAGAATCTACAGGATAATATCAAGTTCCTTTTGTCTAAGCTGCAAAGTATCGCACTTAATGGATATGGCCTAGATATTAATATATAGAATACTTATTTCCTTTTTATGAACCCACATATTTTAAAATTTAATATGTAATGTAATATACGTATAACCTCTTGAATTTTTTATATTTTACAAAATCAACCACACATCTCCATCTTATGCGTATCATATTATGATGTGTTCTTTCCATACACTTTTCTCTGCTGCTATCTCTGTATTTTATGTCATATACTCAATCAGAATAGAGCTGGAAGGGACTTTGGAGGTCTTCTAGTCCAACCCCCTGCTCAAGCAGGAGACCCTATAGATCAGGGCTGGCCACGGGTTCAGCAAAGGGGGGGGGAAGTCCCAATACATTACGTGATGCTGCCATGATGACATGAGTTTGACACCCCTGCTATAGATCAAATCAGGGGTGAAATGTAAAATTTGTTACTACCGATTCTGTGGGCGTGGCTTGGTGGGGAAAGTAATGTGACTGGGTGGGCGTGGCCAACTTTTTTTTTTTTAACTTTTCAAAGCATTTTTTCTAATGCTTTGAAAAGCCTCTGGCGATCAGGCAACTCAGCTGGGATCGTCAGAGAGGCTTTTTAAAAATGCTTTGAAAAGCCTCTCTTGCAATCAGGCATCTCAGGTGGGATCATCAGAGACTTTTCAAAGCATTTTTTTTACCACCTCTTCGGCCAAGAGGTTGCAGAAAAAAATGCTTTGAAAAGCCTCTGACGATCCCAGCTGAGCCATGCGATCATCAGAGGCTTTTTTTTTTACTTCTAAAAGCATTTTTTCATCAGAAAAGGTTGTAGAAAAAATGCTTTTAAAAGTAAAAAAAAAAAGCCTCTAATGATCATGCGGCTCAGCTGGGCGTGGGGTGGGGGGCAGGGATTTTTGCTACCGGTTCTCCGAACCACCCGTCGCCACCACTACCGGATCAGGCAATCCGGTCCAAACCGGGAGCATTTCACCCCTGGATCAAATCAAAGAAATATTACAAAGCTTTCAGAAGAACATAAGATCTAGGAAATGACCAGAATGAGCTTGAGGGAGGGGTCAAATGTATCATCAGTCTTGAGTCCCTTTGTGTCCATAAGAGATCTAAGACCAGCCCACCTTCAATTCCGTTGACTCTTATCTACTGCCAATTTGCTTTGACCATTAGTAGTTCCGGTAGAAAGTGTCAGCGTGAAATAAACCTGTATTCATTCGAACCGCCCTGATTTAATGCAACTGACCACATGCTTACAAATGTTTATTTGTAAAAAAAATTAAAAACTAAATAGTGTTGATTTTTTTTTGTCCTTATTTATTTATTCATTACATTTATTTGCCACCCATCCCGTTGTGGGGCTACACTACAATGATAAAATGGGGGTGGGATATAATAATAAAATGTAAACATAACTATAGGAAAGCAATGAAATAATTAAAAAACCCAAAGAAAATAGAATACTATATTTTAAAATATGGGGGAGAAAGGAGCGCAAGGGGTGGAGTCAGCTAATTATTTTGATTTATTAGGAAATTTATATTGCCACCTATTCGCACATGACAACTTAAGGCGGCTTTCAGGGGTATAAAAACATCATATAAAACATCATATATATTAGTTATATAAAAAATATAACTAATAAAAGAAAATAATCAAATAATAAATTAACAAAATAATATAACAGCCTCCACCCCTCACCTCGGTGACAACATATCACACCAGCCATATAATGGGCTCCATCACACTCTGAATTCCCCAGGCCCGGTGGCAGAACCAGGTTTCCAGCCCCTTCCGGAAGAGTGGGGGGCCAATGGTGGGCTGCTGCCGGTTCAGACCAGTTCAGGCAAACCAATAGTTTGGACCAACAGCTGGCCCCGCCCATCCGCCCTGGCACTATCATGTCCTATATAATCGCCCGTTTTTCAATGCCGCACGCATGCACGGAAGGCGCACATGCTCACATTTTTGGTTCCGGGTAAACCAGTTGTTACAACCAGGAGCAGCCCACCACTGGTGGGGCCATTCTAATCTCTGGGGGAATGTTCCAGAAAGAGGGAGCCATCACGGAGAAGGCCCTTCTTCTGGGTCCCACCAGGTGTATCTCCCTAGGGTAGAGATGGCTAACCTTTTTGCCATCACGTGCGAAAAGCGGGCGGAGTGCAGGGTGGTCGCGCACATGCATGCCCACACCCATAATTCTATGTACCTGCCCCCCCCACGCAAGCACACGTGATCCCCCCATGGTCCCCCCATTTTTGGCATGTGATGGCACGGTGGGCCCAGTAGGCCCGTTTTTCGCCCTTCCCAGGCTCCCGAGGCTTTTTAGGAGCCTGGGAGGATGAAAACAGCCTTCCCCACACTCCCCCAGAGGCCCTCCAGAGGCCAGAAATAGCCCATTTGCCGACTTCCGGTGGACCCAGAAGGCCCGAAAATCAGCTGGCCAGCATGCACATGTGTGCTGGAGCTGAGCTAGGGCAACACTCGCGTGCCCACCAATATGGCTCCACGTGCCACCTGTGGCACACATGCCATAGGTTCGCCATCACGGCCCCGAGGGATGGAACCCGCAACATTTCTTGCCTCCCAACTTTGATGTGTCGGGTAGATGTAACCAGCAAGAGATGGTCCCACAGATAACCTGGTCCAAGCCATGAAGAGCTTTAAAGGTGATAACTAGTGCCTTGAATTGCACCCAGAAGCAAATCAGCAACCAATGCAGCTCCTGCAGAGAGGCGATACATGCGCACACAAGCACACAAGGTCTGCACAAAACCATGTGGGCCGCTGCATTTTGCACCAACTGGAGCTTCTGGATGCTCTTCAAGGGCAGCCCCCTGTAGAGCATAATTAGTCAAGTAGCCACCCTTTAGGGTACTTTAGGTTGGCCTTAATCTTCTGATAATACCTTATTTTCCGGATGGCTCCGACGTTATTGGTTTTCACTCGGAACACGTCCGTTTTGCTTCTTTCAAAGGCGGAACTGCTCCTGAAATAGATGAGTCATCATAATGAAATATAATGAAATCAGTACACTCTACATATGGGGTAATAACTGTGGAAACCTCTAGATCAGGGGTCTCCAAATTTGGCAACTTTAAGACTTGTGGACTTCAACTCCTAGAATTCCTCAGCCAGCCATTCAGCCAGAACTTCAACTCCCAGAATTCCTCAGCCAATTCAGAATTCCTCAGTCGTGACTGACTGAGGAATTCTTGGAGTTGGAGTCTTAAAGTTGCCCGAATTCCTCAGCCAGCCATTCAGCCAGACTTCAACTCCCAGAATTCCTCAGCCAATTCAGAATTCCTCAGTCGTGGCTGGCTGAGGAATTCTGGAGTTGAAGTCCATAAATCTTAAAGTTGCCACATTTGGAGACCCCCCCCTCTGCTCTAGATAAATGTTGATTATGAGCCATTCATTATCACATGTCCTTTACATGCCAGCTGGTAGTGGCTGAAACAGATTGTGGTGATTTGTGAGGCTTTTACATGCCTTGTCATGACAAGTAGGTGAAGCCAGGTGCAAGTGAAATGGTCATGCAACAGGGTCAGCAGTGCACAGGTGTAAAAAAAGAAGAAATGGAAAGGTTTGTGGCAGTGGTGGGATGCAAAAAAATTTACTACTGGTTCTGTAGGCGTGGCTTGGGCGTAGCGTGGCTTGGTGGGCGTGGTGTGGCTTGGTGGGCATGGCTTGGTGGGCATTGCAGGGGAAGGATACTGTAAAATCTCCATTCCCTCCCTACTCCAGGGGAAGGTTACTGCAAAATCCCCATTTCCTCCAATCAGCTGGGACTTGGAGGCAGAGAATAGTTGGGGGACGGGGCCAGTCAGAATTTTTACTACTGGTTCTCCGAACTACTCAAAATTTCCGCAACCGGTTCTCCAGAACTGGTCAGAACCTGCTGAATATCACCTCTGGTTTGCGGTGATCGGAAACATGCCGTCTTTGAAGAAATCCATCACACTTTATCTCCTCTCCAGCTTGGAGAAGAAGGATATAAAAATGTCATGCATTCACGGCAAGGCATTTCATTTCTAAATGCATTTTCTAAATGCAGCATGTAGGGAATCCCATGATTCCATATTGGATAAACAATGTGGCAAACTGGCGTGCTCTTCCTACCCAGTAGTCCTCAGGTAGTCCTCAGGTAGTCCTCAATTTATGACCACCATTGAGCACAAAATTTCTGTTGCTAAGCGAGACAACTGTTAAGTAAGCTTTGTCCCATTTTGTGCCACAGTTGTTAAGCGAATCACTGCAATGGTTAAATTATAACAGAGAATATATATATATACCCTGTTTCCCCCAAAATAAGACATCCCCTGATAATAAGCCCAGTCGGGCTTTTGAATACATGACAATAAGGCCAAGCGTTTATTTCAGGGTTCAAAACATATATAATATCTATCTGGTTTGGCACAGCAACCAAACAGGACAGGAAAAGGCTTCAACAGAAGAACAATTGCAACCAGCCTGTCTACTGCATGAGCCAGAAAGAGCTGTGAAAATATCTACAGACCCCTCACAACTTCTCCCCTCAGGATGCCACTATGGGGCATTGCATTGCTCCGTTCCATTCCACTCCATTCCATTCCATTCCATTCCATTCTCTGTTCCATTCCTGTTCTGTTCTTCTATATTTCTATTCTATTCTATTCTATTCTATTCTATTCTATTCTATTCTATTCTATCTATTCTATATTTCATTCCGTTCCGCTCCATTCCATTCGTTCTGTTCTGTTCCGTTCTGTTCCATGTTTTCTGTTCGGTTTGGTTCAGTTCCATTCCATTCTGTTCTGTTTGTAACATGGTGTTTGTCAGATGTAAATGCCTTATTCTCTAATGTGTAAATAGTGTACAGACAGGGTATCAGGGGTTAACTTATTCTTCACTTCTTAATGTATTCATAATTCACCACTCCCACATATAGCTCCACCCATTGTATATATAAGGAGCTACCTACACCCTTTCCCTTGCTTCTATCTGTGAATATTCAGTGAATATAGAATGCCTAATGTAAATAAAAGAATATATAGTTAAATCTTTAACTCTTGCTAATCTTATTGAGTCTGATCCTGAAAATATTGCAACAAACTGGTAGCAGAGGATGGTTAATTGACTCAATAAAAAACTTTAAAATGTCTAAGAAAGATAGGCCAACACCAGGGCCTACAGCAAAGAAATGGAAACGGAACAAGAAATAATCAACGAATCCACGAATGCAATTTCGAGAGAATCCGAAGAATACACCACTGAAGACGAAGAAATAATTGATGACCAGGAGGAAATCGAAATAGAAAATAACGAACTCAGTCAGAGATATTAAAACTATTAAAAAGCCAGAAGAATGATGAAAGCCTCATCGCGAACCTCCAAGATATGCTGAAGAACAGCGGAGCAGCGAGAGAGAAAAACATCACCAATGAAAAACCTAAAGATCCAAAATATAGTAAGTGATATGACTGCGGAGAAAATCATTACAAAGAAGAAAAACGATGATCCCGCGCGAAAATTTGAATGGCGGCCATCTTGGTTTCAACCAGCCTCCAAGATGAATGAAGCAGAACCAATCAGCAAGCTTAATTCAAAATTTCTGGCGCGAAAAATGTTATCAGACAACGAAAACGAAAAGGAAGATTCAAACACCTCAGAAGAATCAGAACCAGAAAGTGAGAGAAGATCCAACAAAACACCAAATAAAATCAGCGATGAAAACGCTCTTTGCTGCATTTGGGCCAAAACTGAAAATTACTAAAAAGATACCAGAAAGCGAGCGAGCAAGCCAATGCCTCAAGACCTGCCCGCTCCCATCCTGACTACTAGAGCGCTGACGCCAGAACCCAGAGAGCCCTGCCGATACCGCCCTACGCCGCAGACCGAAGCAAGCACCAACGCTCTCAATAGAAGAGGAAGAACACACCGTCCGTCCCAGAACCCTCAAAGTCGAACCAGAGACCGACTCATCTGAAGAAGAGCAGAGCGAGCAAGCCGCAATGAGGAGAACCTTCCACGACGACGCCGAAGAAGAAATGAGCAACGCGCATGCGCGAAACTACGCTGACGATCCGGGAAGACATGAACTGGAGAGAAGATCATGCAGACTCGTAGCGAGCATCCCCACACCGTTTTGCAATTTTCTGCATTTACGAGACCACGGACTACCTCAGGTTGTAAGTAATGGACCCAATAATGTCGGAAATTTACCCAGTGACTTCCCAAAACTAAGGGTTGATGGCATTAATTTACAAGAATGGTATCAACAGCTCCAGGTTGTCTTTATGAAAGAAAACTTACTGTTTTTTATCACTAGTCCCCCAAAAAGACCTTGGACACTAAAAATAGATTGTTTACACCATAGAGCTTTTTTCTTGATAATATCTAGTGTGTCTCCTGCAATGTATCACAGCATTAAGCCAAATTTGACTGTTTCAGAAATTATTCAATGCATGTTTAATTTGTTTCACAGTGACAGTGTAGCTACCACCACAAGGATATCTAAAGACTTCTTTTCATCTAGGATAAAACCAGGGGTTTCCATAAGTGAACATTTAATATCTTTGAACAAATAAGAGCTGAACTGCATTTGAGGGGGGAGGTGATTTCAGACCAAACAATGAAAAGTGTTATTATCAACTCACTTGACCCATCATGGACAATTTTATGTCACATTTAGACACAATCAATCTAGGGTATTTATCCATAGAAAGCCTATCTAACAAATTGATAACAGAAGATAATTCTAGAAGAAATCGTTCTAACAATCACACAGAACATAAACCATATAGGAAAGTAGCTTTCCAAGAAAAATATAGTGGAACATTTAAATGTCATAATTGTGGATCCAGGGAACACAATAGAAGAGATTGCCCCAAAATTCTTAAAAGAAAGATATAGATCAGAATACAGAAACAAATACGATTATAGACAGCCTTCCATAGAAAGGCATAGATATAGGAGCCCACCAAATCACAGAGAGAATAGAGGGGGCAGAGACAATTCAAAGGATAGAAAGTCTGGTTCACTGAATGGATTAAATAAACAAGACAACACTAACACACAACAAAGTGAGAACAATAATTGGCTTATTGATTCTGGAGCAACTAATCACACCACTAATAACAAAAGTATATTGTCTTCATTTGCAGAAGATAAATTTGTAATTAAGGTAGCTAACCAAGAAAAGGTTCAAGTATTAGGTAGAGGAAATGTAACCTTACCTGGTTTAGGAAAAATAGAGGGGGTATTACTAATACCTGAAATACCTCATAACATATTAAGTGCCATAAAACTAAGCAGAGATTCTGACATTAACATTGTCTTTTCAAAAGGAAAGGCAACTTTGGAAAAGAATAAAATAAATGTAGGCACTGTGGTGACTAAAGGAGGACTACCTTACCTAATAACAAAAGAAAAATGGTTACATAACATTGATTCAAATATGGAAGACTGTATTGAAATAGATGATGAGAATGTTAGCAACAGTGACAATGATGAATGTAAAATATCTCATGATCACACAGATGCACACAACGATAAGAAGCCAAAGATAGGTAAACCAATTCATGATGAGTGTGCTCACATATTGCATAGGAAGTTAGGACATGCCAGTTTTCCTGTAGTGCAAAAAAATGACTGAACACGCAGAAGGTGTTAAAATAAAAAATTGTGAAAATTATCTGGAATGCTCAGTATGTAAATCTACAAAACTAAAAACTAGTCCCAGGCCAAGAAAATCTACCAGATCAAGTAACAAAATTTTTGATTTAGTACACATGGACTTAGTTGGTCCATTAACTCCATCAATCACTTATAGGAAACGTTACTTCCTGACAATAGTGGACGATTATAGCCGCTATGGATTTGTTTATACATTAAAACACAAAGATGAAACATTTCAAAAATTTAAAGAATTTTACAAACGCATAGAAACACAACACAACATCAAAATAAAACAAATTATGACAGACAGAGGATGCGAATTCATGTCTAAAGAATTCTCACAATGGTTAAAAGACAAAGGAATGTTACATTACACATCTAGTCCATTTTCTCCGTTCCAAAACGGGATTGCAGAGAGAAAAAATTCCACATTACAAACCATGATTAGATGCACATTGGAAGATGCTGGCTTAAGCAAACAATTCTGGTCAGAAGCCTTACATTATTCAAATTACACACAAAATAGAACATGGTCCAGCATTGTAAATAAGACACCATATGAAGTGATGTATAATAGAAAACCAAAATTAGCACACATGCATATATTTGGAGTCACAGCAGACGTACACATACCTAAACAATTAAGAAGAAAGGGAGAAAATGTGTCCAGGAGACTCAGATTTATGGGATATGAGACTGGCACTAAAGGATACAGATTCATTGATAGTAACAACAAATTTATAGTCTCCAGAACAGCTGTGTTCCATGAACAAGCTAACTGGTCTAAAATTACATCTTAATGAGATATTCCCAAATAAACATGAAGATACAAAATCTCATGAGAAAGAGACTATAGAAAAGCAAAATATCAACAAATATAAAAACAAAACCAAAACTTGGACAAATAGCCAACTCAAAATAAAGACAGACACACTAACAAAAAAGGAAGCAAGATATTTGCATGATAACGATAGTAAACCCGAAAAAATCATTAGAAATACCAGAAATCAAATGCCAAATAAATACAAGGATTATGTAATGCACATGAATGGTGAACCAACAACACCCAATACATACGAGGAAGTGTTAAAACTTCCTCACAAAGAAAAGGAAAAATGGGAATTAGCAATGAAGAAGGAGATGGAAAGTTTACAAGGACTAAATGTATTTACACCTGCAACTGCACCTAAAGATAAGACAATTATTGTACCCAGATGGATATATAAAATTAAGAATTTAGAGGGAGGAAATACTCTATACAAAGCTAGATTAGTTGCACAGGGTTATGCACAGAAATATCCGGAGGACTATACTGACACGTATTCCCCACTGTAAGAACAGAGAGTGTCAAAACAGCTCTAGTGGTAGCATCAGCACTCAATCTTGATGTATTCCAATATGACATACAGACTGCGTACCTACACGCAAAATTAGATAAAGAAATATACGTGAGAGCACCTCATAGTCAATACACAAACAGAAATGAGACTTGGTTGTTAAACAAGAGTTTAACGGGCTAAAACAATCTGGTAAACGGTGGTATGATTGTTTAGTAAAAGTACTTAAGACCATGGACTTCAACGCTACCACTGCTGATAATTGTTTCTTTGTCAAGAGGGGTGATGATTACATTGAATTTGTATTGATTTATGTGGATGACATTTTATACATAGGAAAACATAAAGAAAGAAGAGAAACTTTTGTAACTAAACTAAATGAGCATTTCTCATTGAAATCTTTAGGCAAGGTAAACAAATACCTTGGTGTCCAAATTAATAAGACAAAAAGGGGATTCAAACTTACCCAGAGAGATAAGATCATAGATCTTTTAAATAAATGCAACTTAAACAATGCCAAACCTTGTGATACCCTATGCAAACTGACTTTCTAAGAAATTCTGATGAATCTTCTCCCGAGTTCAAGGACAATACATTCTATAGATCAATCATAGGTTCACTCCTTTACATATCTAATTGGACTAGACCAGATATCGCTTTACCACTCAATTTATTATCTAGGCATGTCAGCAAACCAACAATGTACCACTGGGAAGCTGTTAAAAGAATTTTAAGATATCTAAAAAGTACACTAGACTTTTGTTTAATGTTAGAGCCTAATGATATTAAAGAACCAAAGCTTACGTGTTATGCAGATGCAGATTGGGCTGGAGACACCTCATGCAGAAAAACACATCTGGTTATGTATTTCTCTTAAATGACTGTCCAGTTTACTGGTACACTGGTAAACAAGAACTAGTGGCTACTTCAACAACAGAAGCGGAATATGTTTGTTTATCCAAGGCCGCAAATAACCTTGTATGGTTCAATGATTTAATTTCAGATGTCTGGAAAAAACCTGCTCTGCCTTTTGTTATGCATGAAGACAATAAAGCAGCCATTGAAATATCTAGATCTGATGCCATTGGACAAAGGTCCAGACATATAGATATAAAATTTAAACATGTGAGACAATTATCTCTCAGGATGGATTTATTAAAGCAGTGCATTGCGACACTTCAGAACAATTAGCTGATATATTGACAAAGCCTTTACCTTCTAAACAGCATAAATACTTAACCTCTAAGTTGTATGTTTTGTATTGTCCTGAATCTGAATGTAACTGGTGTTGTATAACGAATCGGCATTTAGAGGGGATTTGTCAGATGTAAATGCCTTATTCTCTAATGTGTAAATAGTGTACAGACAGGGTATCAGGGGTTAACTTATTCTTCACTTCTTAATGTATTCATAATTCACCACTCCCACATATAGCTCCACCCATTGTATATATAAGGAGCTACCTACACCCTTTCCCTTGCTTCTATCTGTGAATATTCAGTGAATATAGAATGCCTAATGTAAATAAAAGAATATATAGTTAAATCTTTAACTCTTGCTAATCTTATTGAGTCTGATCCTGAAAATATTGCAACGTGTTTAAGCGAATCTGGCTTCCCCATTGACTTTGCTTCCCAGAAGATGGCAAAAAGGGATCACATGATCCTGGACCAGAGGTGAAATGCTGAAGAGGTTATAGAAAAAATGTTTTTAAAAGGAAAAAAAGCCTCTGCCGATCAGGCAAGTCAGCTGGGATCGTCAGAGGCTTTAAAAGCACTTTTTTTTTACAACCTCTTCAGCCGAAGAGGTTGAAATGGTTTAAAAAATGGCTTTAAAAGTAAAAAAAAAAAAAAAGTTGGCCACGCCCACTCAGTCATATTACCCCATCACCACCACCAAGCCACGCCCACAGAACCGGTAGTAACAAATTTTACATTTCACCACTGCCCTGGACATTGCAAACGTCAGAAATACGAGTCGGTTGCCAAGCATCTGAATTTTGATTGGGTGGCCATGGGGATGCTGCAACAGTCCTAAATGGGAAAAATGGTTCTAAGTCACATTTTTCAGTACCATTGTAACTTCGAATGGTCATTGAACAAATGGTGGAAAGTCAAGGACTGCCTGTAATAAGAAGTCCCGTGGTCTTCTACCGATCTCATGGAGAGAAGTAAATTCAGAGCTATTTACATTTGAGATCGTTTGTTTATTTGTTTGTATATCAAACTTTTTAACTGCCCATCTGTCTCACACAGGGAGTTCCATCTCAAATACAGTTACGGGGAATGAAAGCTTTTGATGAGGCTCTATTTAAACTAAGTTTGTATATTAGGGTTTGCATGACCTCTGTAGTTCATCATCTTCTTTTAATTTATTTATTTATTGGTTCGATTTATATGCCCCCCCTTCTCCGGAGACTCAGGGTGGCTTACAATGTGTTAAGCAATAGCCTACATACTTTTGTATATACCTGCTTAGTAGGGCTTTCGGGGGCCCCCTAAGTGGTGTTCTTTTTTATACAAAGTCAGCTTATTGCCCCCACAAACCGGGTCCTCATTTTACCTACCTCGGAAGGATGGAAGGCTGAGTCAACGTTGAGCCTGGTGAGATTCGAACTTGCACTAATTGCAGGCAGCTGGCAGCTAAGTGCTAGCACTTAGCAGCACTTTAGTCCACTGCACCACCGAGGCTCTATATTTTAAAAAATATTTCTCAACCGCAAAGAAATACTGGATAAGTAAGTAGTCATATTTGATTACAGAAGATTCTTAAAGCGAATGAAAAAAAAATTTTTTTTTATTTGATTTATATGCCGCCCTTCTCCGAAGACTCAGGGTGGTTTACAATGCGTTAAGCAATAGCCTTCATACTTTTTGTATATTTATACAAAGTCAGTTTATTGCCCCCCACAATCTGGGTCCTCATTTTATCTACCTTAGAAAGGATGGAAGGCTGAGTCAACCTTGAGCCTGGTGAGATTTGAACTTGCAGTAATTGCAGGCAGCTGGTCTTAATAACAGTGCTTTAGTCTGCTGCGCTACCAGGGCTCAGAGACATTCCTTTTAGGCTTTAATGGACCAAGAATTTGAAAAAGAAAATCTGGAACCTTTCTGTTATAGGTGTTGAAAGCAGCCAGAATGCTTTATGCACTAAAATGGAAAGATAACTTTAATTCCCACCAGGGATGAATGACTGGAAATACAGATGGATTTTTTATTTAGCAATTTAACAGAGATGGTTAAATTAACCCATCTAATCAAAGGAAAGAACACATCCAACTTTGTTTCTTCTTGGAAACCACTTCTAGATTTTGTGCTTGAGATGGAAAAAAATGATTTTTTTTTTATTTTTTATTTTTTTGCTGATTAAATACATTTGTTGTTATGGAAATGGCTCATACATATCCAGTATGTAAAAATAAAAAGCTGAGGCTGTAATGTTATTATTTTATTCTACTGGGCTAAAAATAATCTGAAGTCAATGCTTTTCATTCTTTTTTCGTCTTTACCCTACGAATAGAATAGAATAGAATGGGATGGAATGGGATGGGATGGGATGGGATGGGATTGGATGGGACAGAACAAAACAGAACAGAACAGAATAGAAAAACAGATTTGGAAGGGACCTTAGAGGTCTTCTAGTCCAACCCCCTGCTTAGGCAGGAAATCCTACACCACTTCAGACAAATGGTTATCCAACATCTTCTTAAAAACTTCCAGTGTTGGAGCATTTACAACTTCTGGAGGCAAGTTGTTCCACTTCAAGTTTCAAGTTTATTAGATTTCTATACCACCCTTCTCCCGAAGGACTCAGGGCGGTGTACAGCCATATTAAAACACATAGATTTATAAAATTTAAAATCAAATTAAAATCAATAAAACACACATACACCCATAATAGAGAACTTCGTTCTCTCTCCTTTTCCCTTCTCCATTTTCCCACTATTTTCACCTTCATTTTTTTAATTTTATATTTTGATAACCTTAATAAAATTATTGAAAACAAAAGCATTCCTCTACCAGTAAGCTTAGAGTTAACGTATCAGGATTGCAAGAATTCCCATGGCCATTAGAGAGCAGCCAACAAAATTTCTGCATTTCTTTGCTGCCATCTAGTGGTTATATGGTTTTTTTGCAGCTGAGATACAATAGGTTTCCCCAAGTTTTATCCCTCAAATATGCTAAAAAAGCATGAATGCCCCTTTAGCATTTCTGAACTTTTTTACAATATTTTCACTTTTCAGTTGATTTGCCCTGAAATGAAGGTGTTTTGAGAGAAAAATTTAAGAGCTGTACCTCTTGCAGAGATACAGGAAGTCCTCAAGATACAACCATTTGTTTAGTGACCGAAGTTACAACGGCACTGAAAAAAAGTGACTTATATGACCGTTTTTCACACTTACGACCGTTGCAGCATCCCCATGGTCACGTGATCAAAATGTGAATGCTAGACCGCTGTTTCATATTTACGACGGTTGCAATGACCTGGGGGAGTCACGTGATCCCATTTTGCAACCTTTTGACAAGCCAAGTCAATGCGGAAGCCGGATTTGCTTAACAACCGTGTTACTAACTTAACAACTGCAGCGATTCACTTAATATTTTTAATTAAATATTTGTAATTTTTACATTCGCTTTAAGAATCTTCTGTATTCAAATATGACTACTTACCCAGTATTTCTTTGCGGTTAAAATATTTTTTAAAAGTCTCGAAAGCTTTTTATTTTATTTATTTAGCACAGAGGTCTTCAAACTTGGCAGCTTTAAGCTTTAACTCCCAGAATACTTATAAAAATTCTAAAAAATTGAATATTTTCAACAATGCATTTATCTACGCAAAAAAGAAAAGAAAATTGAAGCGATATAGGATTATGATTTAATTAAATAAGACTTATTTAATTGGCTTTTATATAAATGGTATTGTTAAATAGAGAATTTAGGGAAAAAATTGGGAATTGGATTATGTTGTATTATTTGAATTAAGAACTTTGTTTAATTGTTAAGTTGGTATATTTTTAAGATAAGATAAGATTTAAATTTGATGAAGTAATAGGGTCATTTTCAGTGCCATTGTAACTTTGAGCAGTCCCTAAATGAACTGTTGTAAATCGAGGAGTACCCATAGTTATTTCCCCATTAAGAAAGCCCTTTGGTGCTTTCTATATATTTTGCATTTTACTCTCATCCCTCTAGCTGGCATAATAAACGGTGAGGCTCAGTGGGAAACAGATGTGCCTAGCACATCTGGAGGTAAACAGATTGCCAGGACATGTGATAATGTAAACATTTACTCCTGCACACAAGTCATTTGTCAGCCAGAGTTCACCATGTGTGCTTGTGATAACTACCTTGGCATTCTCCACCCTACCTACGAATGTTCACATTTCTAAAAAGGTATATTTATAAATAATATAGGAATTCTATTACAAATAAGCAATTATTTGTAATCTGCACATCCTCTATAACTATCTGGTTTGGCTCTGCAACCCAACAAGACAGACACAGACTTCAGAGGATAATTAGAACTGCAGAAAAAACAATGGCTACCAACCTGCCTTCCATGGAGGACCTGTATACTGCACGAGTCAAAAAGAGGGCTGTGAAAATATTTACAGACCCCTCGCATCCTGGACATGAACTGTTTCAACTCCTACCCTCAAAACGACGCTATAGAGCACTGCACACCAAGACAACTAGACACAAGAACAGTTTTTTCCCGAACACCATCACTCTGCTAAACAAATAATTCCCTCAACACTGTCAAACTATTCACTAAGTCTGCACTACTATTAATCTTCTCATTATTCCTATCACCCATCTCCTCCCACTTAGGACTGTATGACTGTAACCTTGTTGCTGGTATCCTTATGATTTATATTGACTGTTTCCTAATATGATTTGATTGCTTATTTGTACCCTATGACTATCATTAAGTGTTGTACCTTAGGATTTTTGACGAATGTATCTTGTCTTTTTATGTACACCGAGAGCCTATGCACCGAAGACAAATTCCTTGTGTGTCCAATCACACTTGGCCAATAAAGAATTCTATTCTATTCTATTCTATTCTATTCTATTCCATTCCATTCCATTCCATTCCATTCCATTCGACTCGACTCGACTCGACTCGACTCGACTCTATTCTGTTCTATTCTATTCTATTCTAATTATTATGGTAGTATTTTAATTATGGTTGTTATTATGAAAATTACTTTCACGATCAGGTTATTAATACCTTGTATCAACAAATGGCTCCAGACAATACACTGCTCACTAAGCATTTATGTACAATTTAAAGAAGAAAAAAATGTATAAATAAACAATTTGAAAAAATAAAAAGATATATTTAAGAGGTGGGGGGAACCCAGTGATTTAATTAAACAATTTTAAAAGTCTAGCACAGGGGTGTCAAACTCAAGGCCTGAAGCAGAGTTGGGTTTCAGCAGGTTCTGACCAGTTCTGGAGAACCCGTAGCAGAAATTTTGAGTAGTTCGGAGAACCGGTAGTAAACATTCTGACTGGCCCCGCCCCCATCTATTCTCTGCCTCCCAAGTCCCAGCTGATCGGGAGGAAATGGGGATTTTGCAGTATCCTTCCCCTGGATTGGGGAGGGAATGGAGATTTTACAGTATCCTTCTCCTGCCACACCGACCATGCCACGCCCACCAAGCCACACCCACAGAATCGGTAGTAAAAAAAATTGAAACCCACCACTGGCCTGAAGGCCGGATCCGGACCATGGGGTGCTTAGATCTGGCGCGTGTTGTTCTGATCTAAGCTCTCTTAAAAAGCAGGAAGCAGAGTCCTGCAAAACCTCTTTTATTTACCCGATTGTGAATTACGTTCATTCACAGTCAGCAAGGCAGTGGTTGGTTCCTCCCGGTTCGGTCCGGTTCGGCCGAGCCGGTAGCAATGACGATATGATGTCACCGAACCGGTTCTCCCCCCCACCCACGTTATTCTTACCTTTTATTTGGCCCCACCCCCAATCTATTGCTGCCTCCTGAGTCCCAGCTGATGACTAGAGGGAAAAAAACTGTTTAAACTCTTGCCGCGGGGCTTTAAAGGGGCGTCCTACAGCTGATCAGTGTTAAAAGCAAACAAATGAGTCGGGTCGTAAGTGCGAGGACTGGTCGTAAGTGCGAGGACCTTCCAGAAATGACTCTGACCAGCTAGCCACGCCCACCTAGTCACATGACCTCCAAGCCCCACCCACAAAATAAGCCATGCCCACAGAACCGGTAGTAAAAAAATTTAGAACCCACCCCTGCAGCAAGGCTTGGCCAAACAGTTTTTCAAAAGGCATAGTTATCAACACACCTTATCTCGCTTGGCAAGCTGCCAGGTAAGGTTGTTTCCAACCGCAGTACAAGGCAAAACTTGGCACAGAGTCTCTCAGAGTCATGGATTGAACAAATTGTTTCCTGCAAAAGCCCCCTCCTCATTCGCTCCTCTTTTATTTCCTATGGAAGGGGCCAATCACCTCCAGGTGTGGCTTTACTCCCAAGTCGACATTGCTTTCTGAGTTGTTCTTGTCTTCTGGCAGCTCTGTGCATGCGCACACTAGGAACGGGCTCCAGCTGTTCCTCTGCCTCACTGCTGTCTACTCCTCTCTGCCTCCAACACAGAGCCCTCATCTGAGCTTTCCCCAGCTCTAGGACTGGCCCATGTTCCTCCCCAACCTCCTCACTGTCCGACTCTGCTGCCAGCTCTGCTGGCCGCCGGCAGGCCACAACACATGTGGCCGCCCTGTAAATAGCAAAGGACCGGCCTGCGGTGCCTCTACCAGTGAAAACGGATCTCCCGAGGGCCACAGGCAGCCCTCCCATCCTCTGTTTTCACTGGCAGAGGGTTGCAGGAGGCCGTCACAGGTGAAAACAGAACTCGGGAGCCGTTTTCATTGGCAAAGTGCTTGGGCCACCACAGGCGCCTCCGACACGAGTGACGTTGAGCTGGCCATGCCCAACCTGGCCACGCCTACCCAGGCCCCCAGAGATCAAAACAAACCTGATGCGACCCTCAATGAAATTGAGTTTGACACCCCTGGTGTAACATGTTGCAAAAGGTTATGCTTTTGTATTCTCTTTATTGTCCAAATCCCTTCTGCGCCTGGGACTCTACATTTTCTTACAAAGTAAAAAAAATCATGGGTAGCTGAAGGCCCTTATATTTTATTTGAAAACATGCCTACCTGTCCCAAACAGATTTAAATGGGACACTAACACATTGTAATGCAATGTGTACAATTAGTGCTTGACTTACGATAATTCATTTACTTTACTTACTTTGCTTTTATTTGATTTATATACCGCCCTACTCCCGAAGGACTCAGGGCAGTGCACAGCCAACAATAAAATACATACATACAAAATTTAAAAAGCAGAAATAAAATCAAATTAAATAGTTTTGGCCCAGACAGATTAAAACCCCAATCAATTTAAAACAAATTTAAACATTTGAATATATAAAATACTAAAAATATTAAAAAATTTTAAAAAAATTTAAAAAGAGGGAGAAAATTAGGCCAGGCCCTCCTGGTGAAATTAAAAGAAGGAGAAGGAGGAAGGAGAAGGAGCCTGGATAGCTCAACAGACAGAAGCACTGTAATTTAACACCAGCTGTCTGCAATTAAAGTAAGATCGAATCTCGCCAGGCTCAAGGTTGACTCAGCCTTCCATCCTTTCTAAGGTAGGTAAATTGAGGACCCAGATTGTGGGGGCAATAAGCTGACTTTGTATAAATATACAAAAGTATGAAGGCTATTGCTTAACGCACTGTAAGCCGCCCTGAGTCTCCGGAGAAGGGCGGCATATAAATCAATTTTTTTTTTAAAAAAAAAAAGGTCTTTAGAGCGTGGCGGAAGGTGCGTAGATCCGGATTTAGTGACCATTCAAAATTATCACATTGAAAAAATCAATTTACGACCATTTTTCACACTTACAAGAGTGTGGTTGGTCAGCCAGTTACGAATCCATCTGGTGGTGATGCTGTCTAACCCACATTTTTCTATTTGATCAAGTAGTAAGTTGTGGTCTACTTTATCAAATGCCTTAGTGAAGTCCAAGGAAATTATATCCACATTATAAACATGTTACTAACTTAACAACTGCAGTGCTTCACTTGATGAGTGTAGCAAAAAAAAGTCATAAAATGGGACAAAATTCAAGGGCAACCCACTTTCGAAATCTTGCCAAGAAAACTGTAGGGAGCTGCCAGGAGGCAACACTGACTCAAAGTCACAAATAAATAAATAAGCCCCAATGTAGCTTTTCTTGTGATCAGGCAAGTAGATTGGACCAGGGGTCCCCAACCTTTCGGGCCTCAGGGACCACTAAATTCATAATTTTAAATCCCATGGACCACTAATATGATCTGCCTAATGACCAGCTGGGTGGGCGTGGCTAGGTGGTCATGTGACTGGGTTGGCATGGCCAATTCGATGTCATTCACATTGAGGGGCGCCTCGCCAGCTTCTATTCACCCCTCCCCTGCCAGCCACTCGTCGCCTCCCCGCCCACGCTCCTTAGGGCCCCAACAGGAAGCAGTTGTTGGAGCTAAGCAGCCACCACGAGAAAGAGTTGGCCAAACAGCTCAGTTCAAATTGGATCTGGCTCAGTTCAAATTGAGAAGGAGGCTCAGCAGAAGCACCTCACTGAGGACTAGGAGCATAGGCTTTCCAAGGAGAGGGAACACCTGCGGGAGTGCAAGGCCAGGTACCGGTGCCTGGAGGCTCAGCGGGCTGAGATGGTCAGCCAGTTCCAAAGCTGTGATGCCTGGAATAATGGGTATTTCTGCTTAAGGTATAACACTCAGGAGAAGATAAATACACCAGGAGACATGAAGTAATAGGCATATAGTTATAAACATGCTTTTAAGGGATCAGCCAAATGTAAGCTTAAAATCAGAACATCTTCAGTAGCTTAAATGCAATGCAGAAAAGGCTACTTTCAACTGGCCAGAACTGGAGTAATTCAGAGAGGGAGATACTTTCCTCTTGGAAAATATTTAAATAGCTTAAGACGACGATGTACACTGTTTAAAATAATTGCAGCAGGCAAGCATCCGTTCTTCGCCACCTTATACCTTGCCACATCACTGAGGAATACAAGCTAAGGTACAAGTCAGTGGTGAAATGTAAAATTTGTTACTACCGGTTCTGTGGGCATGGTTTGGTTGGGGGGGGGGGGGGTGGAAGTGTGCTGGTGGGCGGGGGCCGCCTTTTTTTTTTTTTTTTTTTTAAAAGAATTTTTTCTACAACCTCTTCGGCCGAGGTTGGAGGTATATAATAATAATAATAATAATAATAATAATAATAATAATAATAATAATAATAATAATAATAATATTTTATTTCTATACCGCCCTTCTCCTGAAGAACTCAGGGCAGTGTACAGCCTATTAAAAACACAAAAATATACAGATATCAATTAAAAATAATTAAAATTATTAAATAATTTCGGCCCAAATTAAAACCCAGAAATTTAAAACACCCAATTTAAAATCAAATCAATTAAAATATCAGGTGGAAGCTTCTGTTAAATGGGACTGGAAAACCAATATGGCTTGAATTTTCAGAGATAAAGTCAGGAAAAATCTGTGTAAGGCATTTCCGGAAAATGTGGGGCAGTGCTCTTCTCTGCACTCTTTCTATAGTCTCAACATTTTTTTTTTATAACGCTCTGCGGAATTTGTGTATTTTTGGCAGTACTCACTTGCTGGTCAGATGGACTTTTGGTGTGATGCCAAATTCACCGAAGAGTGTAACGAAGACGTTGGCATCAGTCCCTGCTCCCCTGATGTCTCCAGTGACTGTCACCACTTCATAGACTAGTAAAGGAAAAAGGTAGAAAGGTAATCAAAATTTAAAAAAAAGTCAGAGGAGCCATATAGGTTTATAGCTGATCCTAAAATCAAGGTTGAAAAACTAGAATTCTGAGTAAATTTGGGGTCTGGAAGCTCTTTTTTTTCTACTTCAGCACACCTGATTGACTCACCTGGGCTCTGCCAAGGACATCTTCAATGATTCAGACAGTTTGGAAGATAAGCACAGAAAGGTTACCATGAATTGTGTGGACTAAAACACAAGATTTCTAAAGAGAATTGGAGAAGCTGGGACTGTATAACTGAAGGGAAAGGCATGAAATGGTATGGCAGGGGAGGGGAGGGAAGGGGATAAATGAATGAAGAAGGGAAGGGAAGGGGGAAAATAAATGAAATAGGGAAGGGGATAAATGAAGAAGGGAAGGGAAGGAGGGGATAAATGAATGAAGAAGGAAGGGAAGGGAAGGGAAGGGAAGGGAAGGGAAGGAAAGGAAAGGAAAGGAAAGGAAAGGAAAGGAAAGGAAAGGAAAGGAAAGGAAAGGAAAGGAAAGGAAAGGAAAGGAAAGGAAAGGGAAAGGGAAAGGGAAAGAAAAGGAAAGGGGATAAATGAATGAAGAAGGGAAGGGGATAAATGAATGAAGAAGGGAAGGGATGAATGAAGAAGGGAAGGGGATAAATGAATGAAGAAGAAGGGAAGGGGAAAAATAAATGAAATAGGGAAGGGGATAAATGAAGAAGGGAAGGGAAGAGGGGATACATGAATGAAGAAGGGAAGGAAGGGAAGGGAAGGGAAGGGAAGGAAAGGAAAGGAAAGGAAAGGAAAGGAAAGGAAAGGAAAGGGGATAAATGAATGAAGAAGGGAAGGGAAAGGGGAAAGGGGAAAGAGAAAAGGAGTTGTTAACTGAGTTTTGCCCCAAGGAAAGGAAAGGAAAGGAAAGGAAAGGAAAGGAAAGGAAAGGAAAGGAAAGGAAAGGAAGGGGATAAATGAATGAAGAAGGGAAGGGGATAAATGAATGAAGAAGGGAGGGGAAAGGGGAAAGGGAAAGGGGAAAGGGGAAAGGGAAAGGGGAAAGGGGAAAGAGAAAAGGAGTTGTTAACTGAGTTTTGCCCCAAACAGTCATAAGTCACTTTTTTTAGTGCCGTTATAATTTTGAATGATCCGTAAACGAAATATTGTAAGTCAAGGACTACCTGTACTGTAATTATATTCATGTTCTGCACGATGTAAAAAAGATGTGGAGACTTTAGAAAGAGTGCAGAGAAGAGCAACAAAGATGATGAGGGGACTGGAGGCTAAAACATATGAAGAACAGTTGCTGGAACTGGGTATGTCTAGTTTGATGAAAAGAAGGACTAGGGGAGACATGATAGCAGTCTTCCAATATCTCAGGGGCTGCCACAGAGAAGAGGGAGTCAAACTATTCTCCAAAGCACCTGAGGGCAGGACAAGAAGCAACGGGTGGAAACTCATCAAGGAGAGAAGCAACTTAGAACTAAGGAGAAATTTCTGACATTTGGAACAATTAATCAGTGGAACAACTTGCCTCCAGAAGTTGTGAATGCTCCAACACTGGAAGTTTTTAAGACGATGTTGGATACCCATTTGTCTGAAGTGGTGTAGGGTTTCCTGCCTAGGCAGAGGGTTGGACTAGAAGACCTCCAAGGTCCCTTCCAACACTGTTATTCTATTTCTATCTATTTAGTGATATAATCCTCCGAGTCATACTTCAGTAATAATCACACCTAACAAATGGTCAACAGTAAGGATAGTCCTCAACTTCTTAACAGTTCATTTAATGACCTTCAAAATTCAGATACTTAGTAACTGTCTCATATTTATGACGGTTGCAGTGTCCCGGGATCATGTGATCCCCTTCTGCGACCTTCTGACATGCAAAGCCAATGGGGAAGCCAAGTTCACTTAACAACCACGTTACTGACTTAATAACTGCAGTGATGCACTTAACAATTGTGGCAAGGAAGGTCATAAAATGAGGCAAAACTCACTCAACAACTGTCTCGCTTAGGAACAGAAATTGTGGGCTCAGTTGTGGTCATAAGTCAAGGACCACCCTGCATGCGATATCAGATTTTCAAATTTAGTCAAACGTCTCAATATTACCTCTTGTTTTTG
The DNA here is from genome assembly GCF_029531705.1 of Pantherophis guttatus. Next base: position 97,257,599 of record NW_026844028.1, on the reverse strand, counting down.
TAATAGCTGTGCTACTTATTTGAAGATATGGAAACAAGTAGAGTAGAGTAGAGTAGAGTAGAGTAGAGTAGAGTAGAGTAGAGTAGAGTAGAGTGAATGGAATGGAATGGAATGGAATGGAATGGAATGGAATAGAATAGAATAGAATAGAATAGAATAGAATAGAATAGAATAGAATAGAATAGAATAGAATAGAATAGAATAGAATAGAATTCTTTATTGCCCAAGTATGATTGGACACACAAGGAATTTGTCTTAGGTACATAAGCTCTCTACATAAAAAGAAAAGATACATTCATTAAGAATCATAAGGTATAACACTTAATGATAGTCATAGTGTACAAATAAGTAATAAAATCATACTAGGAAACAATCAATGTAAATCGTAAGGGTACAAGCAACAAATTACAGTCATACAGTCATAAGTGGAAGGATATGGGTGATAGGGATGATGAAAAGATTAATAGTAATAGTAATGCAGACTTAGTGAATAGTTTGATAGTGTTAAGGGAATTATTTGTTTAGCAGAGTGATGGCATTTGGGACAAACCTGTCCTTGTGTCTAGTTGTTCTGGTGTGCAGTGCTCTATAGCGTCGTTTTGAGGGTAGGAGTTGAAACAATTTATGTCCAGGATGCGAGGGGTCTGTAAATATTTTCACAGCCCTCTTTTTGACTCGTGCAGTATACAGGTCCTCAATGGAAGGCAGGTTGGTAGCAATTTTTTTTCCTGCAGTTTTCTGCAGGGGTACTGTATAGTAAGAGACTCAATAATTTTTTTTATCTTTGTCCTGTTATCAATAAGATTTTATAATCTAAACAAATTATTATATCCCCATTGAGCAAATTTCTAGAGCCTTCATTTTAGTAGAAATATTTACTAATAAAGCAAGTGGGGAAAAGTCTGGAATTACTCTTTTTCCTGTGTTTATTCCGAACATTCAGTCAGTTATTTAATAATGCAAAATAACTTGTAGATTGTTTATGTGTATCGATACCCCTTCGTGTATCTCTACAACCTCTCTGCTCAACCGTCTCCCTCCGTGGAAGTAATATTATATGTTCATTTATTTATTCATGGTTAATTGAACCATACATTATTCAATTAACCTAAATTCCTGGTTTTACAGAGGAGATTAAGCCATAAACTAACCATATGGAGCGGTTCAGCTACACGCTGGGCTAAAACGTTAGAAAGTTCATAATTCAGTGTCTGTGTTATGCAAATACAGTCATTATCCTGAATTAAAGTGCCTAACATCCGAAGGTGATAATAATTCTTTTAGCACTTAAGAACAACGTGTTATTAGCTTTAATGGAGTAGCTCCCAGTTTACAACTATTACTACTGGTTAGTTTTTATATTACACTGTAAGGTAAAAGTAAAAATGTTATTTAACTGAGCCTGACTCGTGGCAACTGCACAGACCTAAAGGTAAAGGTTCCCCTCACACATATGTGCCAGTCGTTCCCGACTCTAGGGGGCGGTACTCATCTCCATTCCAAAGCCAAAGAGCCAGCGCTGTCCGAAGACGTCTCTGTGGTCGTGTGGCCATCATGACTAAATGCCAAAGGCACACGGAACGCTGTTACCTTCCCACCAAAGGTGGTCCCTATTTTTCTACTTGCATTTTTTACTTTCGAACTGCTAGGTTGGCAGAAGCTGGGACAAGTAATGGGAGCTCACCTCGTTATGCGGCACTGGGGATTCGAACCGCTGAACTGCTGACCTTTCGATCGACAAGCTCAGCGTCTTAGCCATTGAGCCACCACGGCACAGACCTATTGTAACCATATATTTATCTTGGCAAAAATACATATGTGATTTACCTCTGCCTTCCTGCAGAATTTTTTTTTTCTTCTTCAAGCCTTAAATACAGGTAATCCTAGACTTACAACCATTTATTTAGTGATCATTCAAAGTTACAACAGCACTAAAATAAGTGACTTATGACCATTTTTCACACGTACAACCGTTGCAGCATCCTCCATAAAATGGGGCATGATTCACTTAACAGCTGTCTGGTTCAGCAAAGGAAGTTGTTGGGCTCAATTGTGGTTGTAAGCCGAGGACTACCTGTATTGGTGCAGAGAGAGAATCGTGGAAATTGGGGCTTAAATGAATTTATTTACTTGACTGATTCATTGTTGTGGCTCTTTGAGGTGTTCAGAAATAAAATATCCATTCAGGACCAACCTGTATGAAGAATAAAATCAACAACAGTAGAACCGCAAAAGAGAAAAAAAAATGATGTAGAATATTTCTGTGGCAGAATAATCTGCCCTTGAGCTTCTCAGAGTTTCTAAAAGGTGGCTTTTCTTAACTCCACCATTCATGGGTCTCACAAAATTGTTTACCCAACAGTCCAGCAGCTGCCTCAGTCTCTGTGTCTCTTCTTTCTCCTATTTCCATCCATTTCCTTGGTATCTGTTACCGACTGAAATGGTATAAGGTCTCCTGCTTGAGCAGGGGGTTGGACTAGAAGGCCTCCAAGATCCCTTCCAACTCTGTTATTCTGTTCTGTTCTATCTATCATTCTGCTAACACTGAGACTCCACGTTTCCCAAAGAAGAGAATTTGCCTTTTTCATCTTAAGCGACTCTCAAAACTCTCTCTTCTTTTTAAATACTTTGTTTTAATTCCACCTTTCCTGCAAACATTTCAGAAAAGCATACTATCATATGTCCAACTCAGGGGTGAAATCCAGCAGGTTCTAACAGGTTCTGGCGAACTGGTAGCGGAAATTTTGAGTATTCGAACAACTGGCGAATATCACTTCTGGCTGGCCCCAGAGTGGGGTGGGAATGGAGATTTTGCGCTATCCTTCCCCCAGGAGGGGTGGGAATGGAGATTTTGCAATATCCTTCCCCTGTCACACCCACCAAGCCACGCTCACAGAACCGAGAGGGAAAAAATTTGGATTTCACCCCTGGTCCAACCACAATTTTTATTCCACCCACAAAACAACCTTGTGAAGTTGATCAGAGAGAGAAACCAGGAATAGTCTAAAGCAGGGATTTTAAGAGCGGTGGACATCCACTGCCAGAATTCTTCAGCCAGGATGAAAATTACCAAGCTTGGAGACGCCCTAATCTAAAGCCAAGGAGTTAATTTTAGAACCAAAGAGGATTAAATAGAAGTCTTCCCTTAAGATCCAGCTACGCACCAATTCAGCCTTCTGCTGCCTGGATGACATATTCATTAAACCATTCATCAATCTGTTCTTCACCATGGGCCCCCTTTAAATAACTTTTATGGCCATGGACCCCCAAGATTTAAATCATAACATTTTTTTAAAAAAACTCAAGATCAAAATCATAATTTTTTATCAAGCCTTCACAGAGCCCCTATGATGATATCATGGCCCTCCAGGGGTCTGCAAGCCACAGGTTAAAAACCATTGCATTAAACCATAAGAAGCAATAGCTTTAAAAAAAAAACATTTTAATTTATCCACCTCACCTTTTTTCTTGTTGTACTCGTCTTCGGTTTCATGAGGAGATTCCGAGTGATAATCCAGAAGCTCTTGTTTGTACATCTCTGCGAAGTTCTCGTCATCCTTTCTCTTCTTCTTCTTATCTTTACTCTTGGACTTCTTACCTTTCTTCTTTTTCTTCTTCTTTTTTTTCTTTCTCTTGTGGCCATAATCATCGTCGTCATCATCTTCACTGCTGTCACTGCATTCTTTCTTTCTTTTCTTCTTCTCCTTCTTTTTCTTCTTCCTCTCCTCACTGCTGTCATCTGATGAGTCTTCACTTCTCACCTCTGCCGGGTCCCTTTTTCTCACGTTCTTCTTTCTTTTGCAGCCCTTGTCCTCATCTTCCTCCAAGTCCTCCTCCTCTTCCTCCTCGTCTGAAGACGAACTCATTCTTGTCATCCGCTATTCATCTAATCTTCTTCTTCTCTTCCATGCCATTACTTGCTTCTCCAAGGTGGACTTGCTTGCTTTCTTTTAAGTTTGTTCGATTTTGCTTCTTGATTTGATCCTCCCCTTCTAAGTGTCTTCCACTCCTCTACTGTTTCTTGAACTTTCTTATGGCATCTAACTCTTCCTTCTGCCTCTGCTTTATGTGACAATTTCCTTTCTCCCAATCATATAAATTGTTGGCTTCTTAAAGTGTCTGACTTCTTCGTTAACTTTACACCTTCCGTCTTCCAGTGGTTTGATCCGAATGCCTTTTTCGTTCACATCTTCAGTTTCCTCTTTGACTTGTGTTGTTTTTCAGTCCCATTACTTATTCATGGGACTCAGCTGTGGAGGGCTTCCTTCCTCTGTGTGAGTGTGAGTGTGCATGCAAGCACAATATTATAGATTATAGAAGGAGTCAAGCTATTCTCCAAAGCAGCTGAGGGCAGGACAAGAAGCAATGGGTGGAAACTAATCAAGGAGAGAAACAACCTAGAACTGAGGAGAAATTTCCTGACAGAACAATGAATCAGTGGAATGACTTGCCTCCAGAAATTGTGAATGCTCTAACGTTGGAAGTTTTTAAGAAGAGATTGGACAACCATTTGTCTGAAATGGTATAGGTCAAGGGTGTCAAACTCACGGCCCACAGGCCGGATGCGTCACATGCTGGCCACGTCGACCCCCAATTTAGCGAAAGGGGGGAAAGTCCCGATAAATCACGTGACGACGATGTGACCACATGAGTTTGACACCCCTGGTATAGGGCTAGAAGACCTCCAAGGTCCCTTCCAACTATTCTATTCTATTCTATTCTATTCTATTCTATTCTATTCTTAAGATTACATCCGTCAATTTTTCTATTCAGTCTCATCACACCTGCCTTTGAATAGAAGTCAGATGAGAACATATAGTCTAGTGCAGGGGTCGGCAACCCGTGGCTCTGGAGCCGCATGTGGCTCTTTCATCCCACTGCTGCGGCTCCCTGTCGCTGGTTGGCTCCACAATTGATAGGGCTTTTGGTTAGGACAGGTAGAGGAAAAAGGATGCCATGCTAGGAGGAGACTCTATGGTGGGGGAACCAGACTTCCGGTTGGCAGAGGAAAAAGCGCTGCGCACTGAAGACCCTGTTGTTCCACCAGGCCGGGCTATCAACATAATAGTTTTAAATTGGGGTATTTAAATTTTTGGGGTTTTAAATTGAGCCAAATCTATTTAATTATTTTAAATTTTAATCGCTGTTTTGTCTTGTGTTTTTAAATAGGCTGTACACCGCCCTGAGTCCTTCGGGAGAAGGGTGGTATAGAAATAAAATTATTATTATTATTATTATTATTATTATTATTATTATTATTATTATTATTATTATTATTATGTCAGATAACCAGGTACAGAAAGACAAGCGGGAAAAGAACTAACAGACAGACACTTAGTACTTGTCTATCTGTTAGTTTTACAGCAGAGTGTATCATAAGGGGGAAAAATCCTGGGGCCCTATATTAGTCTTATGCAATACACAGGTAGTCCTCAATTTACAACAGTCCATTTTAGTGACAACGGCAGTGAAAAAAAAGTGACTTATGGCCATTTTTCACACGTACAACCACTGCAGCATTCCCATGGTCACGCGATCAAAATTTGGATGCTTGGCAACCGACTCGTACTTATGACTGTTGCAATGTCCCCGGGGTCATGTGATCCCACTTTGCAACCTTCTGACAAGCCAGGTCAATAGAGGAAGCCAGGTTCCCTTGACAAGCGTGGAACAACTGCAGTGATTCACTTAACAGCTGTGGCAAGAAAGGTCATAAAATGGAGAAAAATTCACGTAACGAATGTTTCACTTAGCAACAGAACTATTGGGCTAAATTGTAGTCATAAATCAAGGGCTACCTGTATTCAAACAGGGCTTAAGGTAAAGGTAAAGGTTCCCCTCGCACATACAGCTAGTCGTTCCTGACGCTAGGGGGCGGTGCTCATCTCCGTTTCAAAGCCGAAGAGCCAGCGCTGTCCGAAGACGTCTCCGTGGTCATGTGGCCGGCATGATTAAATGCCAAAGGCGCATGGAATGCTGTTACCTTCCCACCAAAGGTGGTCCCTATTTTTCTACTTGCATTTTTTACGTGCTTTCGAACTGCTAGGTTGGCAGAAGCTGGGACAAGTCACGGGAGCTCACCCCATTACGCGGCACTAGGGATTCGAACCGCTGAACTGCCAACCTTTCGATCGACAAGCTCAGCGTCTTAGCCACTGAGCCACTGTGTCCCTTGTAAACAGGGCTTAGAGAGAGATAATTTACATTCTAAAAGATTATGGGGTTTTTGGGAGGATATGTTAACATTATTTGTTCAACTCAATCTCCCTTTCTGGAGCATAATCCAAAGCAAGAATCAGAGTATTGCAATAGTGGTGAATATCTGTAACTCGGGTGTAGGATGAGGGTGAGGGTGAAAATCTTGAAGGATCCACTTCCTTCATAACCAAAATATCTCATTCTCTGTCCCTTTCTTCCATTGTGACTTCAGGAAAATAGAGGCTGGAGTGGCAATGCCAATTTCAAACCTGAATCTGACCTAACTGAGGTCATTTGGAGGCTTCAGGGCTGCCACAACTGGAGAAGAGGGACAGGGAGGTGGGAGCAGAGACAGCTGAGGGGTTGTAGCCAAAACAAAATACTTTCTCTTGGGAACCAAGGACATTCCAGCAGGTGCTTGGAAGGAGGGGACTGAGGTCACCTAGCAACTGGACTGTATCCTGATTGGACCATGTGACCGGTTGTTTTGAGAAAGTGAAAAACTTCTACTTTTAATTAGGTGAAAACCACGGGAATGTTTAGAGTCGGTTTTCACCAGCCTGTGCCAATATGGCATATCCAATAAAGGAATCTACCTGCATCGGAGTTTCGTTTGCTGTAGGTATGTCAGTTGGAACCCTGACAGGCAATTCTTATTTATTTCTTATTTTATTTATTTGATTTGATTTGATTTATATACCGCCCTTCTCCAGCAGGACTCAGGGCGGTGAACAGCCGAGATAAAACAGAGCATATAAAATTTAAAAAACAGTTTAAAAGGTAATTAAATAATTTCGGCCCAGAATTTAAAACAACCTAATTAAAACCAATTTCAAATTAAAACCGAAACGGATGGGATCAAGCCAGCCCGGCTAGGTGAAATAAGTGAGTTTTCAGGGCCCGATGAAAAGTCCGGAGGTCTGGTATCGTGCGTATCTCTAGGGGGAGGTCGTTCCAGAGGGTGGGTGCCGCCACAGAGAAGGCTCTCCCCCTGGGGGTCGCCAGCCGACATTGTCTGGCAGACGGCATCCTGAGGAGGCCCTCTCTGTGCGAGCGTACTGGCCGGTGGGAGGCTATTTGCGGCAGAAGGCGGTCTCGTAGATACCCCGGCCCTAAGCCATGGAGTGCTTTAAAGGTGGTCACCAACACCTTGAAGCGCACCCGGAAGACCACCGGGAGCCAGTGCAGCTCGCGCAGGAGAGGTGTCACATGGGAGCGCCCCGTCGCTCCCATAATCCTCCGCACGGCCGCATTCTGGACCAGCTGGAGCCTCCGGGTGCACCCCAAGGGGAGCCCCATGTAGAGAGCATTGCAGTAGTCCAGGCGGGAAGTGACGAGTGCCTGAGTGACCGTGCGTAGGGAGTCTCGATCCAGAAAGGGACGTAACTGGCGTATCAGATGGACTGATAAAAAGCCCCCCTGGCCACGGCCATCATATGCTCTTCTAAAGACAGCCGTGCATCCAGGAGGATGCCCAAGTTGCGAGCCCTCTCCGTGGGGGCCAGTGATTCGCCCCCAATAACCAGCGATTGCACCAGCTGGCTATATTGGGACGCCAGAAGCCACAGCCACTCGGTCTTGGAAGGGTTGAGTCGGAGCCTGTTTCTCCCCATCCAGGCCCGCACGGCCTCCAGGCACCGGGACATCACTTCAAGGGCATCGTTGGGGTGGCCTGGGGTGGCCATTCTTGCTATGCTCCATGGGAAAAGATATGCTTTTGATTTTTAACATTCATATCTGCTAATCTGTTATTCACTCAAGACTTGACAAGCCAATAAACCGATGAAAAACTGACAGGCCCAGTCAAGCTTTTACAGTCTGCAGTGAGGAAATAGATCCTCAAAATCAAAGATCACATTTCTTTGTCAAAGTCATGGTTCCCATGCCTGCCTTAATTAAATGTTATTGTTTATTATTTTAAATTAATTAAATTAAAGGCAATACACTGAGGAACACTCCACCATTCTTTCTTTGAATAACAAATGAGGAAAGCAACAGAATGAGAAACTGGTGATGCGTAAAGAATGATGGGGGAAAGATACTGTTATTTGGCAATAAATATTTGTTAAAGCTGCAGGGAGGAACGATATTCACAATCCTGTTTTGTTCTGAAATTGTTTTCTTAAAGACTTCCAAGGCAAAGACTGATCTCAGGTTTTACCCCAAAATGGAGATCAAAAACTAATTGGAAGCTCTTCGTGAAGTACCTAGGATGTAAAACGTTTTGGATTATTCAATATATCTTGGCATTTTGTCTTTACAGGTAGTGCTCGACTTAGGACCACAATGGATTCTAAAATTTCTGTTGCTAAGAAAGACAGTTGTTAAGTGAGTTTTGCCCCATTTTATAACCTTTCTTACCACAGTTGTTAAATGAATCATTGCAGCTGCTAAATTAGCAACACGGTTGTTAAGTAAATCTCCGAACTACTCAAAATTTCCGCTACCAGTTCTCCGAACTGCTCCGAACTTTTAAATCAAGGACCATCTATACCAGTGGTGGGTTTCAAATTTTTTTACTACTGGTTCTGTGGGTGGGGCTTGGTGGGCGTGGCATGGCTTGGTGGCGTGGCTTGGTGGGCGTGGCACTGTAAAACCTCCATTCCCACCCCACTCCAGGGGAAGGATACTGCAAAATCCCCATTTCCTCCCGATCAGCTGGGACTCGGGAGGCAGAGAATAGATGGGGGCGGGGCCAGTCAGACTTTTTACTATCGGTTCTCCGAACTACTCAAAATTTCCGCTTCCGGTTCTCCAGAACTGGTCAGAACCTGCTGAAACCCACCTCTGATCTGTATTGCAGTTAGAACTGTTCTCCACAACATGTTCAAAGTGTTGACATCACTTTGAAACCATAGACAAGACGTTCAGAAGACTAACTTCCCAAGCTAAACTCTGGGAATATCAGGCTGGATGTAGTATCTGTTTTATGAGAGGGACTTTGACTTTGTTGGAAAGTCACCAAAAGGGGGTCACATGACCCCAGGACACTGCAACCATCATAAATACATGCCAGTTGCCAAGCATCTGAATTTTTTTTTATTTTTTTTTTAAAAAACACAGAAATAAACATACAATACATCTTTTCGGAACAGAGCATTGATCCGGTCATACGTTTGTTCAATTTTTTGTCATCTTTAACAAAATTTTATATATTCTATTTTTGCCATAACATTTATTTCTTAATCTTAAATCACATACCACAACTATTACCATCTTATAGAAAGTTTACTCATATTAACTTACTTAAACCAATTACCCTTCTATTAATCCAATTTAAATCTTAATTCAAATAATACCTCATAATACATTTCACAATTCTTACCCTAAATCCTCACTATTAACAATACAGTTCAAACATGTTTATATTTCAACATCTTATTTCCATTTCTAAAACTTCCTTGCATTTGTTATTACTTCCTATAATATTCATTAAATCTTTATTTCCTTATTACTTCATCAAATTTGAATCTTATCTCTAATCTTAAAAATATTACAATTCAACATTTAAACAAAGTTCTTAATTCAAATAATACTACATAATACAACTCCCAATTATTTCCCTAAATTCTATCTGCTTAACAATACCATTTATATAAAAACCAATTAAGTAATTCTTCCGTAAATCATAATCCTTTATCGTTTCAATTTTCTTTTCTTTTTTGCTTCGATAGATGTATTATTGAAAATATTCAAATTATTACAATTGTTATAAGTATTTAGACAATATCCCATTTATCATAGCCATGGATTTTACCAAGCATCTGAATTTTGATCACATGACTACGGGGATACTGCAACTGTCGTAAGTGTGAAAAACCCTGGTGGCACAGCAGACTAAATGAGCCCTGGTGGCGCAGCAGACTAAAGCACTGTTATTAACATCAGCTGCCTGCAATTACTGCAAGTTCAAATCTCACCAGGCTCAAGGTTGACTCAGCCTTCCATCCTTTCTAAGGTAGGTAAAATGAGGACCCAGTTTGTGGGGGCAATAAGCTGACTTTGTATAAATATACAAGAGTATGAAGGCTATTGCTTAACGCATTGTAAACCGCCCTGAGTCTCCGGAGAAGGGCGGCATATAAATCAAATTTAAAAAAAAAAAAAAAAGGTTATAAGTCACTTTTTGGAATGCCGTTGTACCTTTGAACAGTCACTAAACAAACTGTTGTAAGTCGAGGACTACTTGTACTGCATATCATGCTGATAGCATGGATATATGTAGCCACACTGCAGCCACCTCTCGAAAAGTAACTTAAGATTCAGACTGGAATTGGTTGCACAGCTTCAGTGATAATATTTATCACACAATATGTTTGTCACCCACAACAGCTCTGTTGACTATAAACCAGTGGAGAAAGTTAGGGCAGTGGGACTAAAAAGGAGAAATATCTCTCATCTTATCAGGAAAGGAATCTGGTTACAACTTGCTTATTTTCAAGGCTAAGGACAGATTGCCCCCTTCTGGAAAAAAAAATTCCAGTTTTTTTTTAAAAAAAAATTCACAATATCGTTGTTCTAGTTGGGAGCGACGTGTTCAAAACCGTCAAAAATAGTTTTAAATGTTTGCCAGTATTCTGACTTCTCCCCTAAGAAGAAATTTCCTGACCGTGAGAACAATTAATCAGTGGAACGACTTGCCTCCAGAAGTTGTGAATGTTGTAACACTGGAAGTTTTTAAGAAGAGATTGGACAACCATTTGTCTGAAATGGTATAGGGTAGTGATGGCTAACCTTTTTGCCATCATGTGCCAGGAGCAGGGGGGAGCGCGGGAGGGAGGGTCATGTGCGCATGTGCCCACATCCATAATTCTATGCGCTCTGCCCCCGCGCATGCGTGCACAACCCATCTCTCCCCCCCACTCCTGTCACATGATGGCCTGATAGGCCCCTTTTTCTCTCTCCCCAGGCTCCAGAGCCTTTCTAGGAGTCTGGGGAGGGTGAAAAGGGCCTCCTACACACACACACACACACACACACACACACACACGGAGGCCTTCTGGAGGCCAGAAACGGCCCGTTTGCCAACTTCTGGTGAGACCAGAAGGCCCGTTTTTCTCTCTCCCCAGGCTCCAGAGCCTTTCTAGGAACCTGGGGAGGGCAAAAACGGCCTTCCCCACACACTCCCCCAGAGGCCCTCCGGAGGCCGGAAATGAACCATTTGCCAACTTCCGGTCCCAAGGAACCTCCAAGGTCCCTTCCAATTCTGTTATTCTATTCTATCTCTACAGCAATTAAATTCTGACAAATGATCAGGCAGCTGGAAGGAACGGCTACATCTCTCGTCAGCTGAACTGAGAAACGATGATTCAATTATTTCTTTTCAGCCCAACTTCCTTCCTCTTTAGTTGTCAGAAAACAAGAGTCAGGATAAGCATCCGGCCACATATCCCCTTTCCAGAGTCTATTTTTTAATGGTTCCCAGAATGCCCTGATATCTCATTGCTAAAATTTGGTGGACAAAACATCAGATTTCAGCGGTGCAATGCCTACGTGCGTGGGTGAAAATACAGGTAGTTCTTGACTTATGGCCATCCGTTTAGCGACCATTCAATGTTTTACAAGGCCACTGAAAAAAGTGACTTAGGATCGTTTTTCACACTCAGGTTGCAGCCTCTCCATGGTCACGTGATCAAAATTTGGACATTGGGCAATTGGCTTATATTTATGTAGGCTGCCGTGTCCCAGGATCACATGATCCCTTTTGTGACCTTCTGACAAGCAAAGTCAATGGGGAAGCCAGATTCGCTTAACAACCTTATTCCTAACTTAACAACTGCAGTGATTCACTTATGGCAAGAAAGGTCGTAAAATGGGGCCAAACTCACTTAACAACTGCCTCATTTAGCAATGGAAATTTGGGGGCTCAATTGTGGTCAATTATACAGTAAAATAGATAAGCTACATCTGTGCTAGGCTTTATAACCTTCCACTCCTTTAATCATTATATATATATGCATGTATGTATGTATGTATGTATCAGTGTTGGGTTCGGACCGGTTCGGACCGGTTCTATAGAAACAGTAGTAAAACTGGCGGGAGGCTCCACCCACCGACCCCAACGTCATCAGGAAGCTTCTGAGCATGCGCAGAAGTGCAAGTACACGCATGGCCCCATTGCAAACCGGTAGTAAAGGTAAGAAGAATCCACCCCTGGTATGTCAGTCAGTCAGTCAGTCAGTCTGTCTGTCTGTCTGTCTGTCTGTCTGTCTGTCTATCATCTATCTCTATTATCTATCTCTATTTATCTCTATCATCTATCTATCTCTATCTATGATCTATCTATCTATCTATCTACCTACCTACATACATACATACATACCTACCTACCTACCTATCTATCTATCCATCCATCCATCCATCCATCTATCCATCTATCCATCTATCCATCTATCCATCTACTTATCTATCTATCTCATCTATATTCAGTGGTTCAAAAATTTTTACTACCCGTTCTGTGGGTGTGGTTTGGTGGGCATGGCTTGGTGGGCATGGCAGGGGAAGGTTACTGCAAAATCTCCATTTCTTCCTAATCAGTTGGGACTCGGGAGGCAGAGAATTGATGGGGTCAGGGCCAGCCAGAGGTGGTATTTGCTGGTTCTCCGAACTACTCAAAATTTCCGCTACCAGTTCTCCAGAACTGGCCAGAACCTGCTGAAACCCACTTCTGTCTACATTTATATACCTTTAAGTATGTTAGTGAAAAGAAGGACTAGGGATGACATGATAGCAGTGTTCCAATATTTGAGGGACTGCCAGAAAGAAGAGGAGGTCAATCTATACTCCAAAGCACCCTGAAGGCAGAACAAGAAGTAATGGATGGAAACTAGTGAAGGTAAGAAGCAACCTAGAACTAAGGAGAAATTTCTTAACAGTGAGAACAATCTGTGGAAAAACTTACCTTCAGAAGTTGTGGGTGCTCCATCACTGGAGGTTTTTAAGAAGGGACTGGACAGCCACTTGTCTGAAATGTATATGATCTCCTGCTTTAATGTGAATGATGTAGGAATAGTACAGGGTCAGCTATATGAACACTGAAGGACCCTCTTTATTCACATTATTATAAGAAAGAAATGTGCTTGTTTAGAGATTACACTAAGTCAGCTAAATTCCATTCTTGGTAATATATATCTTCTGAGGGGCCTAGCTGTCAAGGATGCAAGGACATCCACATGAAACAAAAGTTATTTATTATCCAAAGCAGCCATGAATCTACGCATCAGCAATCACAGAACTGAGGAAGGTTGTTTAGCTAAGATAATCTTATGAACTAGAAAATAATGTAGGAATTTAGTAATTTAGAAAGTATCAATTATCATGTAACAAATGTATGTTAACCATATATGGAAAACTGCTGTGCTCACAAAATCCTTTGTCTTGGATATGTATAAAAGCAGTTGTATCAGAGCTCTTCTTGGTTCAGAATTGCAGATACAAATCTGATTCTGAAACTGCACAATAAACTGTCTCTGGCTGACCAGGAATGTTGTTTGGTCCCATCATTCCATAACAGCTTAAGCAGGGGGCTGGACTAGAAGACCTCCAAGGTCCCTTCCAACTCTATTCTTCTATTAATCCCTCACTCTCTCCGAAACTGAATCAAAATGCCCAAAATGCTAGCCCTCCTCCTCTGTTTTCACCAAGTCATCCTTGTATCATCTGAAGCCTCCAGGCCATTTTTGGAAAGAAAAAAAAATTCTCATCACAAAGACATTTTTCACCTTGGTAGAACAGGAAATCGGCATTTCACCAACCGAGGTAGCCTAAGAAGCAACGTTGCCCGAGGCAAAGAACAGGATTCTATGAAAGCCGCATGGAGCAGTAGTTAAGTATTCCTTCAGCCTGTTTAAGGAACATTTTCTGCTGTGACCATTGAAAGCAAAACACTAAGTTGGGGATTTTCAAAATTTGTGTGTGCGTGTGCTCCAGCAGTGAATCATCGCTTTCCAACATCTACTATCCAGGGGTGCAGTGATGAAATTCAATTTTTTTTACTACCAGTTCTGTGGCTTGGTGGACATGGCAGGGGAAGGATACTGCAAAATCTCCATTCCCACCCCACTCCAGGGGAAGGATATTGCAAAATCCCCATTCCCTCCCCACTCCTGGGGGAAGGATACTGCAAAATCCCCATTCCCACCCCACTCTGGGACCAGCCAGAGGTGGTATTTGCCAGTTCTCCGAACTACTCAAAATTTCTGCTACTGGTTCTCCCGAACCTGTCAGAACATGCTGGATTTCACCCCTGCAGGGCTGGTATTCACTTACTTTCCCTACCGGTTTGCAAATGTAAGCATGCGCCCCCATCCACGCATGCCCCCAGCCTTCCATGCATGTACTTTGCTGACACGTGCACCAGGGGTGGGTTCTAAATTTTTTTTACTACCGGTTCTGTGGGCGTGGCTTATTTTGTGGGTGTGGCTTGGAGGTCATGTGACTAGGTGGGCGTGGCTAGCTGGTCAGAGTCATTTCTGGAAGGTCCTCGCACTTACGACCAGTCCTCGCACTTACGACCCGACTCATTTGTTTGCTTTTAACACTGATCAGCTGTAGGGCGCCCCTTTGAAGCCCCGCGGCAAGAGTTTAAACAGGTTTTTTCCCTCTAGTCATCAGCTGGGACTCAGGAGGCAGCAATAGATTGGGGGTGGGGCCAAATAAAAGGTAAGAATAACGTGGGTGGGTGGGTGGGGAGAACCGGTTCGTTGACATCATATCGTCACCGCTACCGGCTCGGCCGAACCAGACTGAACCAGGAGGAACCCACCACTGACGTGCACCTTCCACCAGAGATGGGTTTCAGCAGGTTCTGACCAGTTCTGGAGAACAGGTAGCGGAAATGTTGAGTAGTTCAGAGAACCAGTAGTAAAAATTCTGGCTGGTCCCGCCCCCATCTATTCTCTGCCTACCGAGTCCCAGCTGATCAGGAGGAAATGGGGATTTTGCAGTAATCTTCCCCTGGATTGGGGAGGGAATGGAGATTTTGCAGTATCCTTCCCCTGCCATGCCCACCAAGCCACACCTACCAAGCCACACCCACAGAACCGGTAGTAAAAAAATTCGAAACCCTCCACTGCCTTCCACGCATGTACCCGGCCTCAAAAACATGCCTAAATAGGATGGCATAGAACTGGGGCGGGTAGGCAGAGCCACCCGCGATTTCTGCTACCGGTTCGGGCAAACCGGTCTGAACCGGCTGAATACCACCTCTGCTACCATCTTTCTGCCAAAGGTAGGCCAGAAAATTAACACTGACATTTCTTGTGTTCTGAACTTTTAAAAAATGAACTTGGTGCCCAAGGACCATAAGATGGTACTAACCTGTTAAAATTCCCCTAAGGCTCCGAGTTTTACAGAGCTCAAACAATTTCAGAGGGAAACGTTATCACAAGAGATTTTATGGTAGGATGGATATAGGCATAAAAGACTGAATTATACACAGTTATTGAGTTTAACAGACATGTGAGGAATATTGGACTTAAGCCACCAAAATGGAAGTAAAATTTAATGCGCTTTTTGCCTGAAATATGTACCTATTTCATATAATCATGGGGGGCGGGGAAGTCTTTTGCTTATTTCCTTTACCTCTCTCTTAGCCTGTGGAGGAAATTCTAGCTATTAATTAAAACAGTTGAGAAAACTATACACTCAGAATAACAGAACAATGGACAACAACAATTTTTAATATTTAATATTTTTCAGTATTTTATATATTCAAACTTTAAAATTGGTTTTAAATTGATTGGGGTTTTAATTTGTCTGGGCCAAAACTATTTAATTTGATTTTAATTCTGCTTTTTAAATTTTCTATGTATGGATTTTATTGTTGGCTGTTCACCTCCCTGAGTCCTTCGGGAGTAGGGCGGTATATAAATCAAATAAAAGTAAAGTAAAGTAAAGTTGGAGGGGTCCTTGGAGGTCTTCTAGTCCAACCCCCTGCTCAGGCAGGAAACCTTACACCATTTCAGACAAATGGCTGTCCAATCTCTTTTTTAAAAAAAAAACAACTTCAGTGTTGAAGCACCCTTTTCAGTCGGTAACAGATACCAAGGAAAATGGATGGAAATAGGAGAAAGAAGTGACAGAAAGACTGAGGCAGCTGTTGGACTGTTGGGTAAACAATTTTTTTCAGACAAATAAATGGTTGTCCAATCTCTTTCTAAAAACTTCCAGTATTGGGACAACCACAACTTCTGGAGGCAAGTTATTCCACTGGTTAATTGTTCCAACTGTCAAGAAATTTCTCCTTAGGGTTGCTAACTTAACTACCTCAGCTTAACAACTGGGGCAAAAAGGTCATAAAATGGGGCAAAATTCACTTAACCACTGTTTTAATTTAGCAACAGAAATTTTGGGCTCAACTGTGATTGCGAGTCGAGTATAATGATCATCTGTTTCCTAACCCTGATTAGTCTAGTAGCCAGAAGCAGTTTGTTTTTTCTCTATTTGCAAAGATATTCACTAGATCAGGGTTCCCCAATCTCCCCCCACCCCCCCCCGGAGTCATCCAAGCCCTAAATTATGGGCTCAAAGGTATCAGTTTCCCAAAAGAAAAGGGTCGTTTATTTTTCATAACCGTGTGCGCCAAGATGGCAAACGTCTTCAGATGTTATTTAAAACTAATCAGCGGCATCATCCTAAGTAGGAGTTTGGCAGGGCAATAAAAGGAAGGAACATTACCTCACTTTGCAGCCAGCGGTCAGAAATAAGAGCAGACTGATACAGTTACTCATGTGGGTTTACTCGGAATAAAAGGTCTTCAAGACCAGGGTAAAATAGGGCTTCTGATATCGCAAGGACGGTAGCAACTGAAGCGAAAAGGGGAAGAAGAAATTCAAGCCTGATAGGGGAATATCTCTGGGGAGAGAGAGAGAATAGTATAGATTACATCTTGTGAAAAGTTTCGTGTCTGCCTTAATAGCAGCCAGCAAGACACCCTTGGGACTCAGCTAGGTGACAATATCTGGTTGAACTACTCTGATGTCTAAAAGCTATGCAGGATCAGGCCTGGTTCACCAGGAGGCCAGCAGAAGATCTCCAAGTTACAAAGTCCGTTCCCCCCCATTTTTTTTTTTTAATATATATATAAAAAGCTTCTATTGTAGGGCTTTAATTTTAAGTTCCTCTTTGTTTTTTCTTCAACATTCACTAAAAATCTTTTTTTCCCCCTTTCCAATCCTCTCCACATCTGTTATGGGTTTTTATTTCTTCTAATTTTTAAAAGTTCTCCACAAATTTTAGTCCAAAAATCAATTTTCTTGTTGGGCTTTGTCACTTTGAACTTCCGCTTTAATCTCCCTTCTTCCTTTCCCCCAAGCCCGTTAGCCGCTGTTATTCCGCTGGGGCACTTTTAATAAATTTAAAGATCTTCCTCTTTTTTTTGCCTATGAGCTGGCAAACATTCACCCGGCATCAATACTCCGTTCAATTCACCGCTGCTGCTCAATTGGTCCAGTTGCCCCAGCTTAATGACTGCCGTAATGGCCGCCACCCCCGCTGCTGAGTCGAAGAGTTTCCTCTGACCTCTGAGGAACTTGCCTGTTCCTCTTGGTCTTCCGAGGTGCCTCTCCTTCTTCTCTGTCCCTACAAAACAGATTGGGTCCGAAGACCTCTCAGCAGTGGCTTGTCAGCCCGGGATTTCGCAAGGCTCATCAGAGCCCACTATTCCCAGACTGTCTCGCTGATACGCTTCCGGTCGAATCCACCAGCAGAAGATCTCAAGGCTATACAGGTAGCCCTTGACTTCCAGCAGTTTCGTTTAGTGACCATCGAAGTTACAACAGCACTGAAAAAAAGTGACTTATGATGACCGTTTTATACATCACAGCATGCCCATGGGCGCACGATCAAAATTCAGATGCTTGCCAACTGACTCATATTTATGATGGTTGCAGTGTTCTGGGGGGTCACAAGACCTTATGACAAGCAAAGTCTATGAGGAAGCCGGATTCACTTAAAAAATCGTGTTATTAACTTAACAATTGCAGCAATTCACTTAACAACTGAGGCAAGAAAGGTCATAAAATGGGGCAAAATTCATTGAACAATTGTCTTGCTTAGCCATGCTGAGGGATTCTGGGAGTTGAAATCCATATGTTCCTCAGCACGCTGGCTGAGGGATTCTGGGAATTGAAGCCCATAAGTTCCTCAGCACGCTGGCTGAGGGATTCTGGGAGTTGAAATCCACATGATTCTCAGCATGCTGGCTGAGGGATTCTGGGAGTTGAAATCCATAAGTTCCTCAGCACGCTGGCTGAGGGATTCTGGGAGTTGAAGTCCAGAAATCTTAACGTTGTCAAGTTTGGAGACCTCTGGCTTACAGTAACAGAACCTTGCTAGTTGGAATGCGTTTTGCCTTTCCTGTCTGCATATTAATGTGTACAAGGGAGGTCATGTCTGAGGCGCTTCCTCAAATTACAGTTCTGCCCCTGACTCAGGTTTCATTTATCTGACATTGGTTATGTTTCTTCTTTAAGGTTATTCCTGATGCCCATTACAGAATCAGGAAAGCTTTCACTTTTTCCCTTTGTAGGGCATCTATCTATTTGATTCCCCAATTCCATAAAAAATGTACTATATGTCTTAAGCTTGGGGCTGTTGCTCTCATCTTTTTTTATAAGACTGTAAAGCTAGTCCTTGACTTACGACCACAATTGAGCACAAGATTTCTGTTGCTAAGTGAGACCATTGTTAAGCGTGTTATGCCCCATTTTACAACCTTTCTTGCCACAGTTGTTAAGCAAATCACTCCTAGTTGATAAGTTAGTGACACGGTTGTTAAGCGAATGTGGCTTTCCCCGTTGACTATGCTTGTCAGAAGGTCGCAAAAGGAGAACACGTGACACTGCAACCGTCATAAATATGAGCCAGCAGCCAAGTGACTGAATTTTAATCACATGACCATGGGGATGCTGCAACGGTCATAAGTATGAAAAAGGCCATAAGTCAGTGCCATTGTAACTTCGAATACTCGCTAAACAAATGACATGTTTTATTACTTCACTGATTTGGAGACATTGTTTTGACTAATAAAGGTAATATTAAAGAGAAATAGTATTTGCATGTGGAAATATTCCTCCAGAAATGAAACTGAGTGAAAAGGTTACAAACATAAGCCATTCACAGTCTGTCCTGCTAAGATGGGTCTCCTTAAATAATTTAATGTTCCTTATACAAGATTTATGCATCTAAATTTGCCAGTGTGATTTTTTTATTTTTATTTTTTTGCAAATATTATCACTACCTAAAAGAACATGAGTCCAAATATAAGGAAAGTTATATGAGTTCCCTAAGGAAAGTCAGACAGAGAGAAAAAAAAAATCATAAACCGTTACCGTACATTCTGTAAATCTGAAATTATCCTCCCAATCTAAAGCTAACCATTTTGGAAGAGGGAACACTGGGAGTTGGCTGCAAAAAGGGTCAATGTTATGATTCAGTTCTTTATTTTTATTTATTTTATTTATTTATTTATTATATTTCTATACCACCTTTCTCCCGTAGGACTCAAGGCGGTGTACAGTCAAGAAAAATATAGATACACAAAGATCATAAAATTTATTTATCCTGCCTTTATTACTTTTATAAATAACTCAAGGTAGCAAGCATGCATCAAACTCCTTCCTCCTCCTATTTTCCCCACAAGAACAACAACCCTATGAGGTAGGCTGGGCTGAGAGAGAAAAAGTGACTGACCCACAGTCACCCAGCTGACATTCATGCCTAAAATATAGAAAAACAGAGCAATTGAATAATTGCAATGAGAGGGAGTGACTGCAAGGAATATAAACCCTTCCGTTATTCACCATTCAGTCAGAACTGAAGAAGCTTCTTGGAGGAGAAGTGAAGCCTCCTCAAGAAAAATCAAAGAAAGTCCAGTTGACTCTTGAAAAAGCACCTTTGCATCCTGCTGTGTAAAGTTCCATTTGACAATCACTTGGCACCACGAAAAAGATCAGACTACATGGGATCCAGTCATTGGTGGGATTCAAGTAATTTAACAACCGGTTCTCTGCCCTAATGATTTCTTCCAACAACCAGTTTGCCGAACTGCTCAGAAAGTTAAAAACCGGTTCTCCCGAAGTGGTGCGAACTGGCTGAATCCCACCACTGGATCCAGTCCTAATAATATCAAACAACTATTGTCCCACCAAATTAGGCAAAGTTAATTCAGGGAACATGTTGTTGTTGTTTGATTACCGTATTTTTCGGACTATAAGGCGCTCCGAAGTATAAGACGCACCTAGCTTTTGGGGAGGAAAACAAGAAGAAAAAAAATCTGCCTCTGCCTCCCAGCAATTTGCCTCTTTGCAGCAAACAGCATGGTCAGCTTCAGCACAGCCTGATTTAGCACGAGCAGCTGATTGGCAGCTGGATCAACCTCCCGGAATACCTCCTATCAGCTGTTCCAGGCTGTGGGGATTGCCGCCACCCATTGGTGCTGCCGATCCCCCTCGCCACTTTCACCTATAACCGCATCCACGTGCCCCATTTTTGGCATCCGCGTATCCTGTTTTAGGCCCATTTTAGGCCCAGGCGGCGGGGATCCGCCTGGAACGGGCTGAAAATGGGACATGCGGAGGCCAAAAATAGGATGTGTGGAGGCCAAAAATGGGGTGCACAGAGGCCAAAAATAGGGTGCATGGAGGCGGCAATAAGTGAAAGTGTGATGGGCGGCACTGGTGCCGATGGGCGGCGGTGATCCCCACAGCCTGGAACAGCTGATAGGCGGTATTCCAGGAGGCCGATCCAACTGCCAATCAACGTACTAAATCAGGCTGTGCTGAAGCTGACTGCGCTGTTTGCTGTTTGCTGCAAGGAGGTAAATTGCTGGGAGGCAGAGGCAGAAGGGTGGGGGCCGGCGGGTGGACGGGGCTTCAGCAACATTCACTGTATAAGACCCACAGACATTTCCCCCCACTTTTTTTGCGGGGGGGTTGCATCTTATGCTCCGAAAAGTACGGTAATTGCAATTATCCAAACATGTTAAATAATTAGGATGCAAGGAGTGTCAACACCTCTAAGAATGCCTATTTTAAGGTCTTAAAATAAGTGTGTGTGTGTGTGTGTGTGTGTGTGTGTGTGTGTGAAGGAGAAAGAAGACAAACTGAGAGCTAAAGTGGGACAAGAAAATATATCAGCTTTAAAAGAGGAAATAAGAAAATCTGAGTTCCTAATGGAATTGAAGCAAAATACCTGACAGTTAGAACAATTTTCCTGACAGTGAGAACAATTAATCAGTGGAACAGCTTGCCTAAAGAAGTTGTGGGTGCTCCATTACTGGAGTCTATTTGAGCACACCTTATTGGCAGAGTCAAGTTACAGGATCTGCTCATCACTTCTTGGTCACTTTAGGATGCTGTGGATTGATCCTTTCTCTCCTAGACATTTTAGCTAGGACCAAAGGACTCGACTCAGTGGTGGGTTCCTCCCGGTTTGGCCTGGTTCGACCGAGCTGGTAGCAGTGACGATATGATGTCACCGAACCGGTTTTCTTTGTTCGGGAGCTGGGCCCTCCCTCCACCCCTCACCCCTCCCCCCGCGTTATTCTTACCTTTTATTTGGCCCGTCCCCAATCTATTCACTGCCTCCTGAGTCCCATCTGATCGGCTAGAAGGAAAAAAACTGTTTAAACTCTTGCCACAGGGCTTCAAAGGGCCGCCCTACAGCTGATCAGTGTTAAAAGGCAGTGTGGTGGTAGACCAGTGCGCTCGAAAAACAAATGGATAGACCGGTGCCTCCAAAAACAAATGGGTAGACCGGAGCCTCCAAAAACAAATGGGTAGACCGGAGCCTTCAAAAACAAATGGGTAGACCGGAGCCTCCAAAAACAAATGGGTAGACTGGAGCCTCCAAAAACAAATGGGTAGACCGAGCCTTCAAAAACAAATGGGTAGACCGGTGCCTCCAAAAACAAATGGGTAGACCGGAGCCCCAAAAACAAATGGGTAGACCGGAGCCTCCAAAAACAAATGGGTAGACCGGAGCCTCCAAAAACAAATGGGTAGACCGGAGCCTTCAAAAACAAATGGGTAGACCGGTGCCTCCAAAAACAAATGGGTAGACCGGAGCCTTCAAAAACAAATGGGTAGACCGGAGCCTCCAAAAACAAATGGGTAGACCGGTGCCTCCAAAAACAAATGGGTAGACTGGAGCCTTCAAAAACAAATGGGTAGACCGGAGCCTCCAAAAACAAATGAGTAGACTGGAGCCTCCAAAAACAAATGGGTAGACCGGAGCCTCCAAAAACAAATGGGTAGACCGGTGCCTCCAAAAACCAATGGGTAGACCGGTGCCTCCAAAAACAAATGGGTAGACCGGAGCCTCCAAAAACAAATGGGTAGACCGGTGCCTCCAAAAACCAATGGGTAGACCGGTGCCTCCAAAAACAAATGGGTAGACCGGAACCTCCAAAAACAAATGGGTAGACCGGAGCCTCCAAAACAAATGGGTAGACCGGTGCCTCCAAAAACCAATGGGTAGACCGGTGCCTCCAAAAACAAATGGGTAGACCGGAGCCTTCAAAAACAAATGGGTAGACCGGAGCCTCCAAAAACAAATGGGTAGACCGGAGCCTCCAAAAACAAATGGGTAGACCGGAGCCTCCAAAAACAAATGGGTAGACCGGAGCCTTCAAAAACAAATGAGTAGACTGGAGCCTCCAAAAACCAATGGGTAGACCGGTGCCTCCAAAACAAATGGGTAGACCGGAGCCTCCAAAAACAAATGGGTAGACTGGAGCCTCCAAAAACAAATGGGTAGACCGGAGCCTCCAAAAACAAATGGGTAGACCAGAGCCTCCAAAAACAAATGGGTAGACTGGTACAGCTCTGCAAGCAGTTAAAAGCCTGGTAGACCAGTACCTCTGCTAAATCCTAAAGAATTGTCACATGACCATCAAACCACACCCACAAAATAAGCCACGCCCACAGAACTGGTAGTAAAAAAATTTAGAACCCACCCCTGACTCGACTCCTATTTTCTGTAGAACCATCTGACTAGGTCAACATCTGATGGGTATTTTCTCTTCATATAGACTACCCAGAAATGGCATTTGGTAAACTTCTCCTAGCTAGAACTCATCAGATATACATAACCAGACCTTTCCTATGGAACTGAAACCTTCTATCCGGAATTGAATTCATGGAAGTCAATCTTATCTTGCACTATGCTAAAAAGAGTCAGAAGTCAACCCCTTCTTCTTTCTTCCCTTGTACCTCATATTTTCTTTCCCTCTTTCTTTTTCCTTCCCTTAATTTCCTATTTTTATTTTTCTTTGTATTTTATATATTGATAAAACAATAAATGAGGTGGCTCGGTGGCTAAGATGCTGAGCTTGTCGATCGAAAGGTTGGCAGTTCAGCGGTTCGAATCCCTAGTGCCGCTAGGGGTGAGCTCCCGTGACTTGTCCCAGCTTCTGCCAACCTAGCAGTTCGAAAGCACGTAAAAAATGCAAGTAGAAAAATAGGGACCACTTTGGTGGGAAGGGAACAGCGTTCCGTGCACCTATGGCATTTAGTCATGCCGGCCACATGATCACAGAGACGTCTTCAAACAGCGCTGGCTCTTCGGCTTTGAAATGGAGATAAGCACTGCCCCCTAGAGTCAGGAATGGCTAGTACGCATGTGCAGGGGAACCTTTACCTTTACCTTAAAACAATAAAAGATACACATACACACACACACACACATTTCCCCAAAAATAAGACCAGTTCTTATTTTCTTTTTACTTTTTTCCCCCATGTTACTATCTTACTTTTTTTCCCCTATGTATGGGAGGCCCACTTCTTCTGCTTGCTCACGGCCACAAGAGAGCAAGAAGCCAAGCAATGCACCAGTGCCACGGCCATGAGGTGTGATAGGGGCAGAGCTGCCCCATGCACCCCACACCGGTTTACTAAGGGCCCCTGCAGACAAACCATCCACGGTCCGACACCTGCCTCACCTCCCGGCCGTGGCACCACCACACCACTCAGCCTCCTGATCCATTGTGGCCACGAGCAAGCAGAAGAATTGGACCAGTGGGCATGTGGGCTCTGCTGCACATGGCTGCCAGTGCTGCCGCTGCAAGGCAAGTGTCGAGGTGTGGATGGCCTGGTTGTGGGGGCCCTGAGGTAAGCCGGTGCAGCATGGGGCAGCTCCACCACCCCCACATCACCTCATGGCCATGGCACCGTGAGCAACCAGATGGATGTTGTGACCGAGGCTTCCTGAGTCATTAAAACACAGGAGTAGTCCCAAAACCCTCTTTTATTGCAACATCTGTGAATTACATTCATTCACAGCTGAGTCCCAATTAGTTGCAAAAAGTCCTTCGGGAGAAGTCCTTCGGGATAATCACCAACCTTTATCTCCCTTGTCACGCTGCCAAAGACCTACTTGGCAAAGCCACACGGAGTCCAGAATCAAACAGAGATGCCGACTGGGAACAGAATTAACAATGTTGCTTTCCTACAAAGGGCCCACATGCCTTTGCTCCTCTTTTAAGCCTGATGGGAGGGGCCAATCATCTCCAGGCCTTACTCCCGAGTCATCCCTTTTGTTTTAACTGTTCCTGCCTTCTGCAGGAACAGTTGCATGCGCTCCCTAGGAACAGGCTCCTCCTGTTCCTCTGCCTCTCTGATGTCCGACTCTGGAGGCTCCGGAGTCCATGCATAACTCCCAGATGGCCCTGGCCCCATCTTTGCCTCTGACGCAGAGCCCTTGTCTGAGCCTTCCCCAGACTCCAGGACTGGCCCATGTTCCTCCCCAGCCTCCTCACTGTCCGACTCTGCTGCCAGCTCTGCAGTCTGCAATCGGGCTTTTGAGTGCATGGCAATAAGGCCAAGCACTTATTAAAGGGTTCAAAAAAATATAAGACAGGGTCTTATTTTCGGGGATACATGGTATCTATCTATCTATCTATCTATCTATCTATCTATCTATCTATCATACATCATCTATATGTCTTTCTGTCTGTCTGTCTGTCTGTCTGTCTGTCTGTCTCTCTCTCTCTCTCTCTCTATCTATCTATCCATCCATCATCCATCATTCAATATCCATCATCAGTCTGTCAATCTGTCTGTCCATCCATCTATCCATCCATCCCAGGTTACTTCTTCAAGATCACCGTTATGATCCAGTTTTTGAACAATTAATTAACCTGGACTGCATGGAGTCGCATCCCCCAGTCTTAGCTTCCCTTCAGCAAAAGCAAATTCCTTATCCATTTGCATCCATTGGGAATGTGTGTGTGTCAAAATCAGCAAGATGACAAACAATGTTTCAAACAGGTCTATGTGTGGATGGGTGTGTGTATGTGTGTGCATCACAATACTCTGTCCAACACCTTGCTAATTTTAACATTTCATATCCTCCCAGCAGACACCGTCAACTGATTCTGGACCCAACTGATCAGATTGTGGTAGAAATCTAACCCAAGGAATTCCACCCATTAGAGATGATTCTGCGGTCATTTTATTGCTCTAAATAAGCCCAATATAGTGAGTCCTTGGACTTCACGCTCGAGTGAAGCGTGCCTGGAAAGAGGTCAGAGAATTGTTATATATAAATGCAATAAAACACAGAGGGACATACTGTTCTGCCCCGCCCCAGCTACGGACCCCAAAGAACGCAGCACACACTAAGTCCGTACAAACCTTAATTTACTAATTAAAGACTACTAATGAGCTTCCTTAGTAGTTGTTCGAACACAAGTACAATAAATCAGTCTTTTCTGAACAAGGGCTGTTAATTTAACTTCATTAACAGCCGACGAGAATTCAAAGAATAATAACTCAGTTCTGAGGCACAGTATTTCAGATAACCATAATCTTACTGTGGTTGGCAGAATGCCCAGAAGCAATTTGCAGGAAAACTGATAAGAGAGAAACAAGAGCCAAATCAAACATTTTCTGTAACCAAGACGCGAAGGAATTTGAACGAAGTTGTTTCCTGCAAATTGCATCAGTCGTTGTACTTCCTTAAATAGGCTAGGGGAGTGGCCAATTAGCCCCAAGCCTTACTCTCGAGGAGACCTCCTCCTGAGGAGCCACTCCTGCCTTTTCACAGCTCTGCACGCTCGTGCATCGAGAAGAGGCTCCTCATCTTCTTCCTCTTCATTTATGGGAGCTTCTGGAGGTTCGGAAGGCCCTGGCTGAATCCCCGCCTCTGGCATCACATCTTCTCCAGCCTCCTCATTGTCTGACTCGAGTGCACAGGCTGCTGGCGCAGCACCACACCAGCCTCCTCGCTGTCGGAATCAGCTACTAACCGCTGACGGGCCACAACACATCGATAGACACCTGCAGGAGAAAAGGAAACTGTTTTAGAACTGATGACGACAAACAAATAAAAGGGATCTCAGGATCTTATTCCGTTCCAATGTCAGATTTGCTATGCAGGATTGTTGGTTGTCAGATCATGAAATGCAGCATTATTACCTTTGAAATGTACAGAATTGTCCTTGGACATTAATATGCAGCTTTGACAGTGTGAAACTCTCATCCCCTCTGGCAGCGTGGAAGCGATAAATATACAGATTGCTAACGTTCTTGAGAAAAATCACAGCTTTTAAATAATTATTCCAAAAGGAGGAAAAAAAGTTTCGCTGAATATTTCAAAGGTTACAATTTACCTTCAAAGGATAAAAGGTTCTTTCACGTTAATTTTATAATGAGCATACTTACGTTTATTCTACAGTAGACTTACAATCATTTGTTTAGTGACCGTTCAAAGGTAAAACAGCACTGGAAAAAGTGATTTATGACCATTTTTCACACTTACGACCACTGCAGCATCCCTGTGGTCACGATTATAATTCAAACACTTGGCAACTGGCTTCTACTTACGACGGTTGCAGTGTCCCGACCTTCTGACAAGCAAATGGGGAAGCCAAATTCACTTAACAACTGTGACAAGCAAGATCGTAAAATGGGGCAAAACTCTCTATCTTGCTTAGCAACAGAAATTGTGTACTGCAATTGTGGTCGTAAATCAAGGATTATCTCGATGGAGTTGGTTGAAATGGCAAAACTGACTACTTTGATTAAAGAAAAGGACACAAGTATGTTTGTTTCCACATGGAAACCGTTTCTGAACTTTATGCTTGATGTGGAAAAGAATGAAATGGGTTTCACCAATTGGATTGATAGATCTTTTTAGGAATGGCTTGTTCATATTATTATGAATAAGCAAAAAGTTGTGATTTGATGTTAAGGCCTTTTTTTACTGCAACAGAGTTGGAAGTTAATGCTTCTTTTTCTTCCTCACTTCTCCTTTCCTTCCCTCCCCCACTGCTTTTCTATTTACTTTGTATTTTGTATTTTATAATACTTTATAATTCAACGAAACTGCGCACATTTCGTCGTGCTCTCAAAACTTTTTTGTTTCAGCAGGCTGGGCTGGCCTAACTCTCTTTTTTTAAATTTTTAATTCGTTTGATTTTATAAATTGGGTGTTTTAATCTGTGTTTCGGCCAAAATATCTAATAATTTTAAGGGACTTTTAATATTTGTACTATCTGTATTTTATCTTGGCTGTTCACCGCCCTGAGTCCTCCAGGAGTAGGGCGGAATAGAAATTTGATTAATAAATAAATAAATAAATAAATAAATAAATTAAAGGGATGTGGTGGTTCAGTGGCTAAGACACCGAGCTTGTCGATCGAAAGGTCGGCAGTTCAGCCGTTCGAATCCCTAGTGCCGCGTAACGGGGTGAGCTCCCGTTACTTGGCCCAGCTTCTGTCAACCTAGCAGTTCGAAAGCACGTAAAAAATGCAAGTAGAAAAATAGGGACCCCCTTTGGTGGGAAGGGAACAGCGTTCTGTGCACCTCTGGCGTTTAGTCATGCCGGCCACATGACCACGGAGACATCTTTGGATAGCGCTGGCGCTTCGGCTTTAAAACGGAGATAGGCACCGCCCCCTAGAGTCGGGAACAACCTGCACATATGTGCGAGGGGAATCTTTACCTTTACGTTTATAATTCAATTAAAAAAAACATTGACTGAAAGTCAAAGATTATCTGTAGTGCTTTTAACAGCTGAAGAATTTTGAGCTTGACTTTAGGTGTCGGTTTATTTTCTGTTGATGCAAAGCAATTCTACGCATTGATCAGAGCCCTTTGATCAAGAACTGGTTTGAAATTGCCAATCATTAGCCTGTCCGTCCTTCCTTCCCCTTCCATATAAATGTACACGGAACAATCTATATACCATTGCCAGGAAAACTGCATGAATGTGTCCAGGATCAGTCAGAATCAAGCTCCTTCCAATGAATTTTTTTTTTTTAATTCAATTACCTAATCTGCAGGTGACGCTATATTGCAAAGTCAGCATTCCAGATACCTTGCAGACAAGAAAGGAAGAAAAGATATATTAGTGGTTCTAATATAAATCGATGATGAGAACAAAGAATGATAAGTAACAAAGGTGATTAGGGGACTGGAGGCTAAAATATATGAAGAACGGTTGAAGGACCTGGGCATGGCTAGTCTAGTGAAGAGAAGGACCAGGGGAGACATGAGAGCAGTCTTCCAATATTTGAGGGGCTGCCACAGAGAGGAAAGGGGTCAAGCTATTTTCCAAAGCACCTGAAAGCCAGACAAGGAATAATGGATGGAAACTGAACAAGGAGAGATTCAATCTAGAAATAAGGAGAAATTGAGAATAATCAACCAACGGAATAGAAGCTGCCTTCAGAAGTTGTGAATGCTGCAACACTGGAAGTTTTTAAGAAGAGGTTGGACAACCATTTGTCTGATGTGGTATAGGGTTTCCTCCTGAGCAGGGAGTTGGACTAGAAGACCTCTAAGGTCCCTTCCAATTCTGTTATTCTCGTATGGTTTCACTTGCAGCTCTTTTCTTTGTAATGTCCAACCCTTGCAAACATTACCTTACATAAGGTAGTCAAAAGCATGAAAAAGATCCAAACTGTTAAATGCAAGTAATTTTTAGAGACATCCAAGCTCCCGTGGCTGTCCAATCTCTTTAGGTCTTAGTGGACAATCAATTAAATATGAGCCAACAGTGTGCGGTGGCAGCCAAAAAAGCCAATGCAATCCTAAATTGCATTAACAGAGGGACTGAATCAAGATCACATGAGGTACTAATACCACTCTATAAAGCCTTAGTAAGACCACACCTAGAGTACTGCATCTAATTTTGATCACCACACTATAGAAAAGATGTTGAGACTAGAAAAAGTGCAGAGAAGAGCAACCAAGATGATTAAGGGACTGGAGGCTAAAACATATGAAGAACGGTTGCAGGAACTGGGCATGGCTAGTCTAGTGAAGAGAAGGACTGAGGGAGTCATGATAGCAGTCTTCCAATATTTGAGGGGCTGCCACAGAGAGGAGGGGGTCAAGCTATTTCCCAAGGCACCTGAAGGCCAGACAAGGAATAGTGGATGGAAAATACGCTGATGATACCCAGCTGTATATCTCTACCCTGCGTCAATTCAGTGATGCGGTGGATATGATATGCCGGTGCCTGGAGGTTGTGAGGGTCTGGATGGGAGTCAACAGGCTCAGACTTAACCCAGACAAGACCGAGTGGCTGTGCGTATTGCCTCCTAAAGACTATGTTGATTGTCCATCCTTGGTTCTGGGGGGGGGGGGAGAAATTGTCCCCCTCAGAACGGGCTCGCAATTTGGGTGTCCTCCTAGACTCATAGCTAAGATTAGAGCAACATCTGACAGCTGTGGCTAGGGGGACCTTTGCACAGGTTTGCCTGGTGCACCTATTTGGATCAGGAGGCTCTCCTCACAGTCACTCATGCCCTTGTCACCTCACGGTTAGATTATTGCAATGCGCTCTACATGGGACTACCCTTGAAAATTGTTAGGAGACTACAGTTGGTCCAGAATGCAGCCGCGCGAGCTGTCGTGGGTGCACCTAGATACACCCACATTACACCAATTCTCCGCGAGCTGCACTGGCTCCCTATTGGTCTCCAGGCACAATTCAAGGTGTTGGTTTATTACCTTTAAAGCCCTACATGACTCAGGGCCAGGTTATCTTCGAGACCACCTTCTACCACATAGCTCCCAGCGACCGGTAAGATCCCACAGAGTTGGTCTCCTCTGGGTCCCGTCAGCTAAACAATGCCGGCTGGCGGGCCCGCGGGGGAGGGCCTTCTCTGTGGCTGCCCCGGCTCTCTGGAACCAGTTACCTCCTGAGGTCCGGACCATCCCCACCCTATTGGCCTTCCGAAAAGCAGTGAAGACCTGGCTTTTCCGGCAGGCCTGAGGCCGTTGATCTCGCTGTTGCGATCTTGTGAGATCTGGCCATGAATGGTGTGAATGGGTTTTAATGTTTTAATTTTTAAATTTTTTTATAATGGTTTTTTAAATGCATTGTAAGCCACCCTGAGTCTTCAGAGAAAGGTGCATATAAATTGAACTAATAATAATTGAAATAATTGAAATAATAAAACTGATCCAGGAGAGATTCAACCTGGAAATATGGAGAAATGTTCCGACAGTGAGAGCAACCTATGGAACAGAAGTTGCCTTCAGAAGTTGTGGGAGCTTCATCACTGGAGGCTTTCAAGAACAGACTGGACTGCCATCTGTCAGAAATGGTGTAGGCTCTCTTGTTTGGGCAGGGGGTTGGAATGGATGACCAACAAGGCCCCTTCCAACTCAGCTATTCTGTTCTGTTCTGTGTGAACGTGAAGATGTATAAGAGCAAAGAGATGTTGGCGAGGGAAGCATCAGCCTGGATCGTTGCAAAAACAATCACGGAAGAGAAAAGTAGGGCTGCATATGTGTGCATTTGTGTTTCCTTTCTATCAGTAACCAGGAGGGAAGAAATTGCTGAGTTCTCAGCGACCTTGCTCGATACAAGGTGACTGCGGCAACAGAGGAAGGCAAGGCAAAATGCATTTACATTTGTGTGTTGCAGCACCCCGTTGGATTTGATTAGTAGAAGAAACAGCGGACAATCAGTGAGTCTTTGTGCACCGCAGCATGATCCCAGTTTCACACTTCTTCTCTTCTGGCACCAGCGTCAAGGTGAATTAAAAACAGAGGGCGAGGAGGCTTTTTCTAAAAAAAAAACAAAGAACAAAAAATGCTGCCCTCATTTTCCCCATTAATCCTTATTTTTATGTCCCTGTTGCTCCTGGGGATAACCAGAGACACAGAATTGCTCAATTTCAGCTTTATTTTCCAGGTGTTAAATGTCCTTCGTGGGTATAAACGTGCGGTAGAGCTTGCAAAAAATCCAGATTACGGCAGGAAGAAGAGATTCCCTTAAGAGGGTGAGAGAAGGAATGGCAGAGCCAGAGGGAGGGGTGAAAAAGAAAGATCAGCCTAGAAGAGACGTGGGCATTTTATGCCCTCCAGGCAGGGGTGAAATGCTACCGGTTCGGGCGAATCGGTAGTAAAAAAATGCTTTAAAAAAGTTTTTTTAAAAAAGGTTCCAATGATCACAGCGATTGTCAGAACCTTTTATTTTTTTTTTTACCTTTTTAAAGCATTTTTTTATTACCTAGTCACCGGAACCAGTAGTAAAAAAATGCTTTAAAAAAGTTTTAAAAAAGATTCCGACGATCGCGCGGCACAGGTGTGATCGTTGGAACCTTTTTAAAAAACTTTTTAAAGCATTTTTTACTACCGGTTCAGGCAAATAGGAATTTCCTATTTGGAATTTCCACCTATCTACCCCCGCCCTCCCTTCGCCGTTTCCCCTCCTTTAGTGGCTCCAGCCCTAACCCCACTTCCTCCCCCACCAACGCCTCTTTGTTCAGGCTGCTTACCTTCCACGGCGGCTGGTCCAGAGTCCGGAAGACAAGCTGAACGGAGTTTTCGGGAGCCCCCAGCCAGCCGCTGCAGCTGGCAAAGAAGCCTACCTGAGAGCCGCTTTGTGGCTGTGGCAGCTGGCCACAGGCCACCAAAAAGTACCGGAGGTCGCGGAAAAAGCTGCTGCCGTCGCCACCATGTTCTTCGTGCACGCGCATCGAAGGCAATGGGATGCGTGTGCACGAAGAACATGGCGGTGATGAACATGGTGGGCGGGGCGAGCAAGCGGCGACTGGGAGACCAGTTCGGGGGCATGGCCAGCCGGCCCTTGCTACCAGTTCGGCCACCTTGGCCAAATTTCTACTAATGGTTCGCGCGAACCGGTGCGAACCAGCTGAATACCACCTCTGCTTCCAGCTCTATTCTATTCTAAGCTTCTTCGGTTCCAGCTGAATGGTGGAGAACAGATGAATTCCTTCCATTCTCTACCATTCAGTCAGAACCGAAGAAGCTTCTTTGGATGAGAAGCGAAATGCCTTCGAGGAAAAACAAAGGAAGTCCAATTGCCTTTTGAAGAAGGGGAAAAAAAACACCTTTGGGACAATCAAAACCTGAATGACTAAGAATCTTTATAGATATTTATTTTGTTCATTTATTTGTGGGAAGTGTTTCATTCTGCATGATAGGGGGGAGCTGAGCTCCCTAAAGCAACCTCACTGGAGCAGCTGGGAAAGACATAAATCCAAATTGCTGGCAGAATAAATGATAGGATTGGATTATTAGTTGGGGAGGGGAAAAAAAAAGCTGGATTTCTTCTACTGACTCATAATGCACAATGTGAGCTGTTTTAGTCATTCTTCCATTCTTTCCAAAGCTTTTCCCCCCCTTTGTTGTGTAGGAATGAATAGTAGGAGATTATCGCCAGCGGCTATGAGGAGAAAATGTACTTGTGTTCCTGGAAATGGCTGAGCAGCTGTCATCCAAATCTATTTTCCCTCATTTAATCACAGTTTTGCCTCTGTACAACCATTGTATTTGTATTTCTTTTGAGTTCCGAACAGGGTAGGCGAACGTAGCACGTTCAAAGAATATGTATATCCTATGGATTTGGATACCTATTTTGCTCATTTGTTCAGGGACAATTTAAAAAAAAAAGAGAGAGGAGGATAAGATTTCTTTGGCCATTCCAGCAGCAAACAGAATATTCCCAAAGATGTTTTTTTTTTTTCCAAAAGGCAACTGTTCTTGGTTCCCCCCCCCCCCCCCGGAAAATGTTTTGCTTTTCATCCAAGAATTTTCTTCGGTTCTAGCTGACTGGTAGGGAATGGAAGGATTTCATTCTGCAAAAATTATAAACCCTTCCATTCTCCACCACTCAGTTAGAACAGAAGAAGCTCCTTGGATAAGAAGTGAAACGGGGAGGGAGGGAGGAAATAAAAGAAAGAGGGAGGGAGGGAGGAAAATAGGAAGGAAGATAAAAGAAAAGGAGGGAAATAGGAAGGAAGATAAAAGAGGGAGGAAAATAGGAAGGAAGATAAAAGAAAGGGAGGGAGGGAGGGAAGAAAATAGGAAGGAACATAAAAGAAAGAGGGAGGGAGGGAGGAAAATAGGAAGATAAAAGAAAGGGAGGGAGGGAAATAGGAAGGAAGATAAAAGAAAGAGGGAGGGAGGAAGGAGGGAGGGAGGAAGGAAGGAAGGAAGGAAGGAAGGAAGGAAGGAAGGGAGGGAGGAAGGAAGGAAGGAAGGAAGGAAGGAAGGATAGATAGCAATAGCAATTAGAGGTATATGTGGTTCCATAGTGCTTTATGGCACTCTCTGGGCAGTTTACAATGCCTGTTGTATTTGGACAAAGTTCCAAATAGCGCAATCTTGGAACGTGCTGGAATTTCTAGCATGTACACACTATCGGAACAGCGACATCTACGCTGGCTTGGACACGTCGTGAGAATGGCTGATGGTCGGATTCCGAAAGATCTCCTGTATGGAGAATTAGTGCAGGGAAAGCGCCTCAGAGGGAGACCACAGCTGCGATATAAGGATATCTGCAAGAGGGACCTAAAGGCCCTGGGAATGGACATGAACAACTGGGAAACCTTGACCTCCGATCGTTCAGCTTGGAGGCTAAAGACGCAGCATGGCCTTCTCCAATTCGAAGAGACACTTGAGGCAAAGAGGCAGTCCCGGAACCAGCGAAATCTGGGGGCTGGGCAGGGGACCGAATGTACCTGCCCTCAGTGTGGAAGGGATTGCCACTCTCGAATTGGCCTTTTTAGTCAAACCAGATGCTGTTTTAGGACCTCTTTCCAGAGCACGATACCATAGTCTCTTGAGACTGAAGTTTGCCAATGAATGACGGGCAGTTTACAATGTCAGCATATTGCCCCGATAATCTTGAGTCCTCATTTTAACAATCCCGGAAGGACGGAAGACTGAATCAAACTTGATCTATGTACACCTTATGCAGGGGTGAAATGCTCCCGGTTCGGACCGGATCGCCTGATCCGGTAGCGATGGTGGCAGGTGGTTCGGAGAACCGGTAGCAAAAATCCCGCCACCCCCCCACCATGCCCAGATGAGCTGCACGATCATCAGAGGCTTTTTTTTTTAACTTTTAAAAGCATTTTTTCTACGTCTTCCGAAGAAAAAATGCTTTTAAAAGTAAAAAAAAAAAGCCTCTGATGATCGCGCGGCTCAGCTGGGATCATCAGAGGCTTTTCAAAGCATTTTTTTCTGCAACCTCTTGGCCGAAGAAGTGGTTAAAAAAAATGCTTTGAAAAGTCTCTGACAATCGCAGCTGAGTTGCCTGATCGGCAGAGGCTTTTCAAAGCATTAGAAAAAATGCTTTGAAAAGTTTAAAAAAAAAAGTTGGCCACGCCCACCCAGTCACATTATTCCCACCACCACCAAGCCACGCCCACAGAACCGGTAGTAACAAATTTTACATTTCACCCCTGATCTTAAGAACAAAATATCATTACTCATTTTGCTGAATGTTTTCAATTAGCTCATCTCAAAAGTGGCTAAAATAATTGATAGGATCTTCTTGAATTGACACTGAATTGTTTGGATTGAAAGCTGCCCAATCGTAAAAGTTGGCTAAGAAATGCATAGGATAAAACAACTGCTTTTTAAAAAAAAGAGAACTATCATGCAAAGTTATGGTACATTTCCCATAAGTGAATACAGAAATTTGCTTGGGGGGAAAAAAAAAACACATATACACACACAATTTTTCAATTGCACTTCTTTTTGAAATGGAATTGACAGAACTGGTTTTATTTATTAAATGTTCGTCTCCTAAGCATAGTTAACACAATAGCTGATGAAAATAACCCTGACTGCTATTTTTCAAAAGATATGGCTTACATCAATTTATAGGCTTTCTTTCACATCGTACAATACATTAAAGAGGAAAAAAAATCCAAATTATAAATGTTTATGTTTGAGGGCTCGAGCAAATGAATAGTGGGTAAAAACAGGACCCTTAATGGATCTATAAACTGCAAAATATTTTTTTTTCCCTGCTTCCAAATACCTTAACTGGATCCAAGCCAGACAAATACAATCAATTGTACCTGTATGTTGCATTTTTTAATTTGCATTTTAAGCTTTGTTAATAGCACAAGAGAAGTTGTTGAATCTCCCATGACTGTTTTCTGTTTCCTTTCTCCATTTTCATGGAAATTTCTGACAACACCAAGAGAAGAGAATAAATGTAGCTGAGGACTGAACTGCAGAGTCCTTAGTGCTCTCTGAGCTTGGTTGTTTATTTGTAGACGTTTGTTACCCAACTAGGTAACATCATCAGTGCCAGTGAGTGAGGGGTTTGCTCCCTGTTTAGAAATAGTAGCTTACCCTGCCAATGTTGGTGAGGATGTGCTTTTCTTGGTAGCCTTTTGCTCCAAGATTAAAGCTACCCTATGGAGCTCAATTCACTGCAGGCGAAGTGGTACATAATCCCAATATATGAATGAACGGGAGTCTTTTGCTGGTCACATCCGTTTCAAAATAAAAGTCAATGTGCTTATTCCATATTTATCAGTTTTGTCTTCTGCAGCCATATTCAATCTCTTTGACCTGTTGTCTACACAGGGTAGTCCTTGACTTACAATTATTCATTTAGTGACCATTCAAAGTTACAGCGGCGCTGCAAAAAGTGACTTATGACCATTTTTCACACTTAGGACCATTGCAACATCCCCCGGTCAAAATTCAGATGCTTGGCAACTGACTCATATTTATGACGGTTGCAGTGTCCCGGGCAGCAGTGAAATCCTCTGAAGTCTGCTACCGGTTCTGTGAGTCTCTGACCGAGCGCGCGCTTTGTGCGCATGTGCGTCTGAGGCATGCCTGAGGCCCGCCCGCGCAGTGCTAAGAAAGGGACATTTTGAAGCCTTCGGAGTCTGCAAAGGTAAGTAGAACAGCGAGGGGGGGTGGAATCCGCTGTGCCACGCGATTTAGATTAACTAGAAAGCAGGAAACCTGACGATTCTAGCTAATATAAATCGCGTATCACAGCTGATAGTCAGAAATACCGGTTCACACGAACCGGTAGCATTTTTTTTTTTACTACCAGTTTGCCCAAACTGGTAGCATTTTTTACTACTGGTTCGCCCAAACCGGTCCGAACCGGTAGCATTTCACCTCTGGTCCCGGGGTCACACGATGCCCTTTTGCGACCTTCTGACAAGCAAAGTCGATGTGGAAGCCAATTTCACTTAACCGTTATTACGTGAATTACTAATTTAGCAAGTGCAGTGATTCACTTAACAGCAGTGGCAAGAAAGGTCGTAAAATGGGGGCAAAACTCACTTAACAGCTGTCTCGCCTAGCAATAAATTTTGGACTCAGTGTCGAAGGCTACCTGTAATGGGGCAGCTCTTTCAAAGTAAAAGGAAATATGTTTATTCCATATTTATCAATTTAACTCTGCAACGATGTACAATCTCTTTGACAGGTTGGCTATACTTCACAGTGAACAGCAATTACCAACAAATAAATAACACTAATCCATCAACATTAAAGAATCTTCATGGCTTTCTAGACAACATTGAAGCAATGGCCTTATAACTACAGGAAAAGGCACCCTGATAAAGTTGAATATTACTGATATCTACTTACATCGTTCCTAGACTCTATATAAGGTCAAAGCAGGGTGGGATTAAGCCGGTTCAGGCAAACCGGATGTTAATTTTAATCTGATTTGCCGAACTGGTTGTTCCAAGGACTGGCTGAGCCGCCCACCCTGCCCCTTCCCTCCCAGGAGTCTCCATGCGGCCAGTTTTGGATGCCAGGTAAGTGCAGGGCACGCACGGAGGCTCTAGGAGGGCGAAAAACAGGCCTACCGGAAGTACCGGAAGTCCAGAAATGGGCCCATTTCCGGCCTCCGGAGAGCCTCCGGTGCCCAGGGGAGACTGTTTTCACCCTCCTGGAGGCTCGAGAAAAGCCTCCAGAGCCTGGGGAGGGCGAAACACACAAACACCCGCCATGGTGCAGGAGGCCGAGTAGGCCACACCCCCAAGGCCACACCCCCCCCAGCAACCGGGCTGCGAACCAGTTGCTGAAATTATTCAATCCCACCCCTGAGGGGTTCCCAACTTTGTTTTGAGAAATCTTGAAGTTTCTCAGGGATTCTTCAAACCAAAATGTTTTATTTGGAGAAGGAAACATTTGTTTTGGACAGCATGAAAGAAAGAGCTCTGTTGGAAGGAGGAAAAATGAATTCTCCCCTAGCATATGGCATGAATGATGCCCTGTGTTAGTCACCAAAAATGGTTCTGCTAACTCAAGGCCAGATCATTCTATGGGGGCATGGGATATCCGGACAATTTGGAGAGAATGAGGTAAGCACAGCCCAAGATGGCCGCCTGCAGTGGTCATTCACAACAACGTCCGCTGACCAGGAAGCCCTGCAGAAAATATCTTCATCCACTCCAGGAGATCTTTGTAAACTCAAAACCATGCCTGGTTTTCTTATTTTCTTACTTCCAGAAGCAGGGGTAAAATTCAAAAAATTTCCCTACTGGTTCTGTGGGCGTGGCTTGGTGGGTGTGGCAGGAGAAGGATACTGCAAAATCCCCATTCCCTCCCCACTCCTGGGGGAAGGATATTGCAAAATCTCCACTCCCACCCCACTCTGGGGCCAGCCAGAGGTGATATTTGCCGGTTCTCCGAATTACTCAAAATTTCCGCTACCGGTTCTCCAGAACCTGTCAGAACCTGCTGGATTTCACCCCTGTCCAGAAGTCTACAGAGATTCCCATTCATCCAAGTCATGGTTGTCCCAAAAGTGCTTTTCCAAAAGGTAACCAGACTTCCTTGTTTTTGTTTTGTTTTTTAAAAGGTTTCGCTTCTTCTTCTTCTTAAGAAGCGTCTTCAGTTTCGCTTCTCATCCCAGAAGCTTCTTCACATCTGAAGAAACTTCTTGGATGAGAAGCGGAACTGAAGATGCTTCACAATTATTCACTTCTGAAGAAGCTTCTTGGATGAGAAGCGAAACTGAAGATTCCTCAGAATTATTCACTTCTGAAGAAGCTTCTTGGATGAGAAGCGAAACTGAAGATGTTTCAGAATTATTCACTTCTGAAGAAGCTTCTTGGGTGAGAAATGAAATGTTTTCAAAGAAAAAAACCCACAAAAGTCTAGTAGGATTTACTTCTAGAAGATAGTTATTTGCTTGCAGCATGCAGCTTCCTAGCTTCTTATTAGGGAACACGGAGGAAGAAAATAGATATCAGGAAGCAGATTGGTGGTCTTAATTGGCACTCTTCTAATTCAGTTAAAATCTTTTCCTTTTTTTTGGCATTGGTTTGTCCTAAAGATTTCCTCAAAATGAATCCAGTTCAATCTTTTCTCCCTGTATCACTCCAGCTGTACGGCCAATATAATTAATCTAAGGTGTGGTTTTATTGGATCCAGAGGTGGGTTTCAGCAGGTTCTGACCACTTCTGGAGAACCGGTAGCAGAAATTTTGAGTAGTTTGGAGAACCGGTAGTAAAAATGCTGAATGGACCCACCCCCATCTGTTCTCTGCATCCCGTTTTGGATGCAGGGTGCACGCAGAGGCTCGGGGAGGGTGAAAAATGGGCCTACTGAAAGATTGGGAAGGACCTCTGGAGCCTGGGGAGGCCATTTTTGCCCTCCCAGAGGCTTGAGGAAAGCCTCTAGAGCCCGGGGAGGGCAAAACTGCCCCCTCCCCGCCGTGGTGCAGGAGGGCGACTAGGCCACGCCTACCCAGCAACTGAGCAGAGAACCCCTTGCTAAAATTTTTGAAGCCCACCCCTGATCCAAACCCGCGGATGAATTCCTGTCACAAATTGTAGCACCTTTCTACTTGGGCAAGTCTACTATCGGGGAGGCTTGGTGTTGTGACCTTGTGCTTCTAGGCATGATCCAAGTCGACTTCACTTGCTTGGACTTTCAGCTGTTACCTTCTTGTGCTTCAGAGAAAGTTAGAGGTGGTCATGAAACAGACGCAGGAGGGTCTCAGAATGATTGATCAGCCGAAGGGAAGTGAGCACCCAAAGTGAATTATCTTAGCTACGCTGGCACCGCAAATACATCCAGCCAGAGCTGAAGAAGCTTCTTGGATGAGAAGCGAAACATCTTCAAAGAAAAGCCAGAAAGTCCTCCTGAAAAAGCACCTTTGGGACCATGGATGGGAACTAATCGAGGAGAGAAGCAACCTGGAATTCAGGAGAAACTTCCTAACAGTGAGGACAATTAACCAGCGGAACAGCTTGCCTCCAGAAGTCGTGGGTGCTCCATCACTGGAGGTTTTCAAGAAGAGCTTGGACAATCACTTGTCTGGAATGGTATAGGGTTGAGTAAGGGGCTGGACTAGAAGACCTCTAAGCTCCCTTCCAGCTCTTCTCTGATTCCTTATCTGCTTTTGAACAGGCCAATGGATGGATTTTGTTTCA
This sequence comes from Pantherophis guttatus, assembly GCF_029531705.1. The sequence continues at coordinate 97,217,758 of NW_026844028.1, read as the reverse complement.
ATGGGTCTTTTCAGAAGATGGTTGCTGCAGATGCATTAGCGTGTTCTATTTTAAGATTTCTTTTTTTTCCCCGTGTGGTGATTTTTCTATTCTACCGTAAACTGGCTTCAATACTTCTGCTAGCTAACATCTGCATAGCAGCTGCAGACTAGCTTTATTAAGGTTCCTGATCGTTTTCAAGAAATGGATTGTATTCAGTTGTATAGGCGGGTAGCCCTCCCCGTTCGTTTAGCGACTGTTCAAAATTACAGCAGTACTTAAACAGCGACTTACAACTCGCTCTTGCGCTTACAACCATTGCAATATCCCATAATCACGTGAGCAAAATTTAGGGGATTGGCAAGTGGTAAGTATTTACGATGGTTGCATCGTCCATTCGTGACCTTCCCGGCATGTTTCTGACAAGCAAAGTTGATTGGGGAAGCTGGATTTGCTTTACAATCGTATGATTCGCTTAACAACTGAAGTGATTCGCTTAACAACCAATGGCAAAAAAAAAGTTCGTACAATTGCACAGGGCTTATTTAAGAACTGCCTTGCCTCATCATCATCTTCTTTCAACAACCCTATAATCCCTTGCAACTGAACGGAGCTAGCTGAGAGTTTTAATGGCCCGATGCCTTTCCTGTCGCCAATGCGGAGTTTCGTTCAGCAGATATATTCTCAGTGCGGCCAGAGAGAGAAAAATCTGCCTCTACCTAGGATCGAGCTCACAGTCTCCTGATTGTGAGGCAAGAGCTGTACCTCTAGGCCACTGTACCACTCCAGAACTGCCTTGCCTAGCAATGGAAATTCTGCTGGTCGTAAGTCGAGGACTACCTGTATGTTGGTTCCATGAGAATATTTAACACATACAGAGTCTTATCCCACATACGCTTATGGACTTTGGCACATATCTGTGTAAACCTATGTTCTACAGTACATCTACTGCTATACCCCCAACATGGCTCAATTTTACTGCATAAAAACTACAAATATATATATATATACCTTTTATTTTTATTGTTTTACTATTGAGCACTTTTCTTCCAAAAGCAGACAAATATTCTGTCCATGCCATACAAAGGAAGCCACATTTCTGCACAGGTTTCCAAAGTTTGAAGTCGTTCATAGATATTCAAATTGGGAATGTCTGTCTCTTTTTAATTTCTGAGAATTGTAGAGAAATGTGGCTTCCTTTGTATGCGATGGATAGAAATACTGTCCAACTACTGAATGACACATTTAATTAGGTGAAATGGCTTTTTACAATCATGAAATAAACACTTCCTTTTTCGTGTAATGGCTATTCCCACTTGAAGCAAGGTGAGTTTGCGAACCTTTAGGTCCCTGAGATGTACATGGCTAGAATCCAACTGCAACTCATGGAAAATTCAGCATGTACCGTATTTTTCGGAGTATAAGACGCACCTACCTTTTTTGGTGAGGAAAAAGAAGAAAAAGAAAGCTGCCTCTGCCTCTGAGCAATTTTGCCTCCTTGCAGCAAACAGCAAACGGCCTGCTTTACTTTCATTTTCGTTTTCAGCATAGCTTGATTAGCACAAGGGGAAAAAAAATCTGCTCCAGCAATTTACCTCCTTGCAGCCCTGCGCAAAACAGCTGAGAGCAAAACAGCTGAGAGTCGGGAGGCCGATCCAATCAATGTGTGCTAATTAGGCTGTGTTGAAGCTGAAAGGAGCTGTTTCTTCTTGCTGCTTGCTGCAAGGAGGTAAATTGCTGGGAAGCAGGGGCCAAAGGGTAGGGGCCAATGGGTGGGCGGGGCTACATTTGGTGTATAAGACGCACCTAAATTTTCACCCCCTTTTTGGGGGGGAAAGGTGCGTCTTATACTCTGAAAAATATGGTAATTCCCATCCATTTCAAAAAGAAATTAAAGATGCCATTAGCCAGATCAGCCACCTCCTGTTCCTAATATTTGCCTCTCCGACTTTCCATGACATTATAATCAGCGGTAGGTTTCACATATTCTTACCACCAGTTCGCTCCGCGCGCTATTTCCGCCATGCACCCGGCTTTCCATGCATGTGCTTTGCTCGCACGTGCCCCTTCCATGCATGCGCCCGGCCTCAAAAACGTGGCTAAATAGGACGGCATTACGTATGGGCGGGTGGATGCAGTCACCGCTACAGGTTTGCCCAAACCGGTCTGAACCGGCTGAATACTTCACACTCTGATTATAATCCTGTTGTCCCATCACTGCAGATTTTGTGCATGCTGGGTCTAAAAAAAAATACACCTGCACCGAAAGAATTGTCATCTTCTGCCTTTGTTATCTTGGGACTGCCCTGTACACAGATTAAAAGGTAAAGATTTCCCTGTCCAGTCATATCCAACTCTAGAGCGTGTTGCTCATCTTGGCCGAGGGAGCCAACGTTGTCCGAAGACACTTCTGTGGTCATGTGGCCAACATGGCTATATGCCGAAGGCACAGAGAACGCTGGTACCTTCCCACCGAAGTGGTACCTATTAATCTACTCGCATTTGCATGCTTGTGCTCTGATTAAACTGGGCTAAATCATAACACATGCTGTGCTTTAATGTTTTTCAACCTCCCATTGTCCTCTGGAAGGTCAAAATGGGGGGGGGGAGAGAGAGGTGTCCCTCTGGACAACTATCCTGCTGGATTAGAGCAAAAGTTTACATGGTCCATAGTTTTGATACCTGAGGATCTTGCACGACGTTCAGAGACGACGTAATGAAGCTGGGGGAAACCATCATTCTGAATGTTTCGGGCAAGAGGGAAAGAGCGGTAGGAGAAGAGTCTGAAGGTGGAGTCAAGAGAGGAATTAGCCTGGAATCCTTATATTCCCACTAGCGGTCCAAATCCAACCCGTCTTGAATGCCATTAACTCTTACCTAGCGCCAATTTAGTGCTGACGGTTAACCGGGCAGGTGGGACTTTCCAGATTTATGACCTGTTCCAGGTCTATATTTCTCTCAACCTCAAACCCAAGTGAATTCAAATCTCCTGCCTGCCCCTTTATTAGTTCGCTACGTACGGAAAGAATTACCTAATGACAGGCGTGAAGAATCAGGACCACGCATTCCTGTTGAGCTGATTTCTTGCTCGTGCCTATACACAAGAATCTCGTCAACCAGGGATGGGTTCTAAATTTTTTTTACTACCGGTTCTGTGGGCGTGGCTTATTTTGTGGGTGTGGCTTGGAGGTCATGTGACTAGGTGGGCATGGCTAGCTGGTCAGAGTCATTTCTGGAAGGTCCTCGCACTTATGACCAGTCCTCGCACTTACAACCTGACTCATCTGTTTTCTTTTAACACTGATCAGCTGTAGGGCGGTCCTTTGAAGCCCCGCGGCAAGAATTTAAACAGTTTTTTTCCCTCTAGCCATCAGCTGGGACTCAGGAGGCAGCAATAGATTGGGGGTGGGACCAAATAAAAGGTAAGAATAACGTGGGTGGGGGGGAGGGGGGGGAGAACCGGTTCGGTGACATCATATCGTCACCGCTACCGGCTCAGCCGAACCGGACCGAACCGGGAGGAACCCATCACTGTCGTCAACCAACAGCCAGCACTAAATTGGTGCTAGATAAGAGTTAAAAGAATTCAAGATGGGTTGGATTTAGCCTGCTTGTGAGAATATAAGAATGCCAAGCTGATTCCTCTCTTGACTCCACTTTCCAGGGTCTGCCTGTCTTTCTCGTACACCTACCACTCTTTCCCTCTTGCATAAAACACTCAGAATGATGGCTTCCCCAACTTCATTATGTCTTCTGTGGACATTGTGCAGGATTCTCGGAGATAGAAACTATGGACCAGGTAAACTTTTGCTCTGATCAGGCAGGATAATTGTCCAGTGGGACATCTCCTCCCCTCCATTTCACCTCTTAATCGTTGCATCCATGCAATGCCCTAAAGCAGGGGTATCTAAACTTGGCCCTTTAAGACTCGTGGACTTCAACTCCCAGAATTCCCCAGCCAGCATGGGAGTTGAAGTATTCTCTCAGCTGTATTTATACCCTCCTTACTGATCAGGCCAGCTTTGATCCATCTTCTCCTCTAAAGGGTGTGTTTCCATCTCACAGTTTCTTCACATACTTTAATAGTTCCTCTTTGGCTTCAGAAAACTTCCATCGACAGGAAGCCCATGGTTCTGTGTTAGTAGAACATTTCATACTGCGATGAGGAGGAATTTGGGGCTATTCACCCCAAAGACTCATTCAGGAAGTAAGCTGAACATGGCTAAGAGCAATGTGGCAGTTTGAGAAGATAGTCAATGGGAGGAAGGGAAACAGATGTGTATCCTTTCAAATACCGCTGGTCATCTTCTTCACAGCAGTGTTATCTGTGGGCTCACTAGGATGGAAGGAAGGAAGGAAGGAAAGGGAGGGAGGAAGGGAAGGAGAGAGGAAGTGTGGAAGGAGGGAGGGAGGAAAGGAAAGGAAAGGAAAGGAGGGAGGGAGGGAGGATAGGGAGGGTGGGAAGGGAAGGGAAGGGAAGGGAATGAGGAGAGGAGAGGAGAGGAGAGGAGAGGAGAGGAGAGGAAAGGAAAGGAAAGGAAAGGAAAGGAAAGGAAAGGAAAGGAAAGGAAAGGAAAGGAAAGGAAAGGAAAGGGAGGGAGGAAAGGGAGGGAGGAAAGGGAGGGAGGAAAGGGAGGGAGAGAGGAAGTGTGGAGGGAGGGAGGAAAGGAAAGGAAAGAAAAGGAGGGAGGGAGGGAGGATGGGGGGGTGGGAAGGGAAGGAAAGGAAGGGAGGGAGGATAGTGAGGGAGGGAGGAAGGGAAGGAGAGAGGAAGTGGGAGGGAGGGAGGAAGAAAAGGGAAGGAAAGGAAAGGAAAGGAGGAAGGAAAGATAGGGAGGGAGGGAGGGAGGGAGGGAAGGAAGGAAGGAAGGAAGGAAGGAAGGAAGGAAGGAAGGAAGGAAGGAAGGACAGAATGATGTACTCCATGACCCCAAAAGAGATGACAGAGCTAAGGGAATACACCATGCTTCTTACATTGAAGCCTCTCACGAATCGTGTCCTAATTCACAGCTGCTTTGCAAAACAACCCATCTGAATTTCCTGTTTGTCAAGTTCGGTGCCCCCCTAGAAATGAAATACTGAAATCCCTAAAACGATGTGCTCTATTTCTACTGTAAAATCTTCATAGCTAATGTGCTTTACTTGCTGGAGGCCCCAAGGCAGGGTGCACATTCCTGCCACACTAAGGTGTGCTTCGCCCAAAGGACAACAGCCCAACATGGCTGATGAGGGGGAAAAAAGAGGGTTGGGTGGGGGGTTCACCCACTCTGAAGGAAAGCAAGAACCTGACGAGAAAATAAGAACCTCAAATATTATTGCATAATTTCCTCGAAGCGTTAAAATTCGTTTGCACGGAACGCCTGGCCCAACCGACATCTTTATCCTGCCCGCCGACGAGTTTTCTGCTTCAGAATGTGGCAAAGGACCCCAAAACACCTACATTTTGCTCTTTTTTAAAAAAAAAATCCAAAAATCCAATCCGTCCGTTGAACTGCGTCAGGAGTAGCTGCAGGCGTCGGTGTGGACTCTTAAAACCCCTCTGCTGTGCAGACGGAGGAAGTTGAACATCTCTGAAGGCATTGCATGGAATCCGGGCCGAGGTTTGACGTTGTCGTAGTAATGATGAGTTATAAATATCCCTGAGGGGTTCATGGGGAAGCCCCAAAATCCGAAAAGGTGCACCTCTTCACACAGCTCCAAGGCGGCCGTCACTAGAATCAGCCCCGTGGTGATACGCTTCGCCCGGACTCCTTGAGTCAGCCAGTAGCGTGAAACGTTAGTGAGATATCTGGGGTGGAAAAAGTAAACAGCCTTCTTGGATTCAAAGTCATCCAGGGCGTACCTGACCCTGAGGGAGACGTCGGTGTTGTGGGTGTTGTAGAAGGCGGGAAGTAACACTGAGGCGTTTTCATAGGCTTTCAGGACACGGTAGAAAGGCCTTCTCCATTTCTCCAGCCTCTGGAACCTGGTGTAATTTGCCCGGGGAGGGGAGCACAAGAAGAGTAAACAAAGAGTAAAACTGAGCGATCTAATACGACCTTTAAATTCTCCTCTGATAAAAAGCGTGTTACAGTTGAAGAGTTTTATGGTGGGCTTCTTGGGATCTGTGAGAGAGGAACGCCTCGTTTAAATGTCAACTGCCTCAAAGGTGTGGAAAAGGAAGGAAAAATCAGAAATTGTGGTTTTTGTCAAATGGCAGGGTCTTTCCCCCCCACCCCCGTTAAGGTCCAACTCTGGCACCCTCTGAGCCCTATGGAGGTTGAAGGTTTGGCTTCTGAGTCAAGTTTCAGTTCCAGACACTATAAAATCAGGAATGAATGCTAAGTGAATCTCCTTACTGTTCTCCAAATAGTTCAAAATATAGAGGAGGATGCAAAACAGAACAAAGGGAGCCATCTTAAGGAAGGGAGGGAGGGAGGGAGGGAAGGAGGGAGGGAGGAAGGAAGGAAAGAAGGAAGAAAGAGGGAGGGAGGGAGAGAGGGAGGGAGGAAGGCAGGAAGGAAGGAGGGAGGGAGGGAGGAAGGAAGGAAGGCAGGACAAAAGAAAGAGGGAGGCAGGGAGGAAGGAGGGAGGGAGGAAGGAAGGAAAGAAGGAAGAAGAGGAGGGAGGGAGGAAGGCAGGAAGGAGGAGGGAGGGAGGGAGGAAGGAAGGAAGGCAGGACAAAAGAAAGAGGGAGGCAGGAAGGAGGGAGGGAGGAAGGAAGGAAAGAAGGAAGGAAAGAGGGAGGGAGGGAGGAAGGCAGGAAGGAAGGAGGGAGGGAGGACAATAGGAAGGAAGATAAAAGAAAGAGGGGGAGGGAGGGAGGGAGGGAGGGAGGGAGGGAGGGAGGAAGGAAGGAAGGAAGGAAGGAAGGAAGGAAGGAAGGAAGGCAGGCAGGAAGGAAGGAGGGAAGGCAGGCAGGCAGGCAGGCAGGAAGGAAGGAAGGAAGGAAGGAAGGAAGGACAAAAGAAAGAGGGAGGGAGGGAGGGAGGAAGGAAGGAGGGAGGGAGGGAGGACAATAGGAAGGAAGATAAAAGAAAGAGGGGGAGGGAGGAAGGAAGGAGGGAAGGAAGGAAGGAAGGAAGGAAGGAAGGAAGGAAGGACAGCCAAGGAAAGGAAGCTAAAGAAAAGAAGCAAAAGTAAGAAGGGAGGGAAGGAATGAGAGAGGAAGGAAAGAAAAGGAAGGGAAAGCGAGACTACAGAAGAGAAGAGAACATGCGTGGGCTGTAGTCCATATGCATCCTTTCAATTGCACGCATTTCCCCTGATGACAAGGAGGCTCAAATGACTCTCATTTCCAGTTGCTATGAAATTACACAGTCAATTGCAGCTAGGGCAAAGAAGAAGACGTGGCTTCCTTCTTTCTCATGCCTGCGAATTTCACAGAGGCTCGGGAGAGGGAAAGGAGGCTGGAAAACGACTGACCTTTCCGTAATTATGCTGGGGTTGACCGTCACGACGTTAGTCTTTGCCCCAACATCTGCAACGTATTTCCTCGATATGGGTGGCAAATTGCATCTATTGGAGAAAAAGGAGCGCGGGGAAAGATCTTAGGGATTATTTTTTTTAGCTGTAACCCCCTCCTCCCTGTCCAAAACAAACACCATTTTACACTGTGCCTAAAACTGCCAATTGAGCTCTACCTACTCCGAGGCCTTTGGATTTAGAGGAAGGGATTTATTGATTGATTTGAATTCGGAAGTTGCCCAACCACAGACAGTTCTGGGCAGCTTATATTTTAAACTGTAAAAAGGGAAAGGTTCCCCTCGCACATGTGTGCTAGTCGTTACCGACTCTAGGGGACGGTGCTCATCTCCGTTTCCAAGCCGAAGAGCCAGCGCTGTCCGAAGACGTCTCCGTGGTCATGTGGCCGGCATGACTCAACGCCAAAGGCGCACGGAACGCTTTTACCTTCCCACCAAAGGTGGTCCCTATTTTTCCACTTGTGTTGTGGCCCGTCAGCGGCCTGTGCGGATTGTAGCTGATTCCGACAACGAGGAGGCTGCTGTGGTGCTGCGCCAGCAGCCCGTGCAGCTGGCACTTGAGTCGGACAGTTGGAGAAGATGTGGTGCCAGAGGCGGGGATTCAGCCAGGGCCTTCAGAACCTCCAGAAGTTCCTTTAAGTGAAGAGGAAGAAGAGGAGGAGCCTCTTCTCAATGCACGGGCATACAGAGAGGCCAAAAGGCAGGAGTGGCTCCTCAGGAGGAGGTCTCCTCGAGAGTAAGGCTTGGGGCTAACTGGCCACTCCCTTAGCCTATTTAAGGAGGAACGCCACTTGCAGCAAGCTGTAGGGAACAACTTTAGTACAATCTCCTTCGCATCTGGATTCTCTGCAAAATTGCTTCTGGGCTTTCTGCCAACTCTAGTAAGACTGTGATTACCTTATCTTAGAATTCTGGTAGGCTGTTAAGACAGTTCATTAACAGCCTTTGGTTGATAAAGACTAAGTTATTTGAGTAAAATAAGCTTTGTATAGAGTTTGTGTGTGCTGCGTTCTTTGGGGGTCCGTAGCTGGGGCAGAACAACTTGCATTTTTTATGTGCTTTCGAACTGCTAGGTTGGCAGAAGCTGGGACAAGTAACGGGAGCTCACCTCGTTACGCGGCATTAGGGATTCGAACCGCTGAACTGCCGACCTTTCGATCGACAAGCTCAGTGTCTCAACCACTGAGCCACCGTGTCCCTTATTTTAAACTGTACGGAACAATAAAATAGAAAGAAAAGGAAAAAAAAGAGAAATATCCAGAAAAAATAGAATAGAATAGAACAGAATTCTTTTTTGGCCAAGTGTGATTGGACACACAAGGAATTTGTCTTTTGTGCATATGCTCTCAGTGTACATAAAAAGACAAGATACACTCGTCAAGAATCACAAGGCACAACACCCAGTGACAGTCATACAGTATAATAAGCAATCAAATCATACTGGGAAAAGACAAAAGACGTAAGAAGCACATCAAAAAAACAACCAATGGGAATTCAACAAAAAAAATCCCATCCTCAGGCCTGGAATAGCCAGATGTTCAAGATTTTAATCTTCCGTAAGTGTCTATGGAATTCAAAGGGAATTGGACTTAGTCCGCTTGTGGCTATGTAGGGATTCTAGGCTGGTCCCTCTTTTGACTCCTCCCACAGGTTGTGCTACTCCTCCTACCCCAGGGATGTCAAACTCGATTTTTCCATGGGCCGGATCATCTGTCCTCCGTGGGCCGGTGGCGGGCAGGGAGGAGTCGGCAGGTGCATGTGAGCTCAGGCCCCACCCCTGCCATCTGGGCTGTATTCTGTGCACACGTGTGTACCCTGGAATAGCGTGGGCCAGGCCGAAGTGATGCAGGCCGGCCCCTTACAATTTCCAGGACGGCTGCGCGAGCCAGATCTGACCACATCTTGAGTTTGACACACCTGTCCTACACTAATACATTCATTTGATCCTACAGGGCAGTGCCATATTTCTTTCTTTAATTTTTTTTCCTTCTTTTTTCCTAATAAAGAAAGAAGGAGAAAGAGCAATAGAAAAGAGCTGGCAGTCGGAGGGCTTTTTCCAAACCCTGAATGAGATACAGTTATATAAGGAATGCCTAATTGGGAGCACTTTTAGCTTTTAGCCTGTAAGCGAGATCCACATGGAATCTAAGCTGCTACTACAAGGGTCCTCCTCAAAATATCTAAATAAATCCCAATTAAACTCCAAATCTACAGTATGCAGTATCTGTTTTCCTTAGATTGTTAAATATCTCCAATTACTGACATTGCCCTGGGAAATTGGCGATTTCGGATAAAATGATCGTGCAAGGCTTTGAGATTGTATTTTTCCCATCTTTTATAATTATAATTTCCTTATCTCGTCCTTTTCAACCGCATGGATTGAATTTCTAACCCATTTTGAGGCTTTTTTCCCAGCCTCCAAAAAAAACAGCTGGAAGCTGAATTTGTAATCAAGGCAAAGGAAGATTTGCAGAAACCAAAGTACAAGATATAATTAGGAGATCCTTCTCTGTCATTCGTCTCCATGTAGAACATAATTTTCTTCTTTATTTTATGATGAAGAAGACATTTTTGCCAGTTTGGTCTAGTAGTCAAGTAAACAGGCTAGAAAGCAAGGGGCTCTGAGTTCAAGTCCTGCCTTAGCCATAAAAGCAGGCTGGGTGACTTTGGGCCCATCACCAGGAGGTGGTGAGTTCTACTCCCACTTTAGTCTTGAAAGCCAGCTGAGTGATCTTGGGCCAATCATTTTCTCTCAACTCAACCTACCTTACAGGGTTGTTGCCATTGGGAAAATACAAGGAGGGAGGTGTGTTGGATATGTTTGCCATCTTGAGCCATTTTTTGAAATAATAAAGGCATGATATAAGTAAATGTAGTCTTCACACACCAGTAGAACCTGTGCAGGCTTGCATACGCCACTAACATGGAAGGGTTGACAGGATTCTCTATGATATATATGTCGAAAATCTAATAAAATCTGGGGCTTTTAGGGGGTTACTTTTGGCAGTTTTTTAGCTGGTTGAGAGTCACGGTTGCAAAGAATTGTCTCGTGGCATCATGCGCGAAACGGAACCCGGAAGAGCAGCTGGCTGTCGCGTGCATGCACGCCGGCCACCTGGTCTCTTCCAGGATCCAGCGCTCCGGCGCATGCATGCTCCAGTTTTGGCACTCGGTGCCAAAAAGGTTAGCCATCACTGCTCTAGAAAGAGTACAGAGAAGAGCAACAAAGATGATGAGGGGACTGGAGGTTAAAACATATGAAGAACGGTTGCAGGAATTGGTTATGTCTAGTTTAATGAAAAGAAGGACTAGGGGAGACATGATAGCAGTCTTCCAATATCTCAGGGGCTGCCACAAAGAAGAGGGAGCCAAGCTATTTTTTTTTTTTTTGAGTCTGTCATCTGTACCTCTATAACTGTCTGGTTTGGTTCTGCAACCCAACAAGGCAGACACAGATAATAAGAACTGCAGAAAAAACAATGGCTACCAACCTGCCTTCCATGAAGGACCTGTATACTGCCCCAGTCAAAAAGAGGGCTGTGAAAATATTTACAGACCCCTCGCATCCTGGACATAAACTGTTTCAACTCCTTCCCTCAAAACGACGTTATAGAGTACTGCACACCAGAATAACTAGACACAAGAACAGTTTTTTCCCGAATGCCATCACTCTGCTAAACAAATAATTCCCTCAACACTGTCAAACTATTCACTAAGTCTGCACTACTATTAATCTTCTCATCATTCCCATCACCCATCTCCTCCCACTTATGACTGTATGATTGTAACCTTGTTGCTTGTATCCGTACGATCTATACTGACTGTTTCCTAATATGATTTCATTGCTTATTTGTACCCTATGACCATCATTAAGTGTTGTACCTTATGATTCTTGACAAACTTATATTTTCTTTTGTGTACACTGAGAGCATATGCATCAAAGACAAATTCCTTGCATGTCCAATCACACTTTGCAAATAAGGAATTCTATTCTGTTCTGTTCTGTTCTATATTTAATTGGTTTCCATGTCTTCAAATAAGCAGCACAGCTATTACAAAAACAAGAGGTAATATTGAGATGTTTGACTAAATTTGAAAATCTTATAACTCATGCAAGTGGTCCTTGATTTACGACCACAACTGAGCCCACAATTTCTGTCCCTAAGCGAAACCAAAGACAAATTCCTTGTGTGTCCAATCACACTTGGCCAATAAAAAATTCTATTCTATTCTATTCTATTTTCCAAAGCACCTGAGGACAGGACAAGAAGCAATGGATGGAAACTAATCAAGGAGGAAACCAACCAATCGCTAAGGAGAAATATCCTGCCAGTGAGAACAATCAATCAGTGGAACAGCTTGCCTCCAGAAGTTGTGGGTGCTCCATCACTGGAGTTTTTTAGGAAGAGATTGGACAACCATTTTTCTGAAATTGTATAGGGTGTCCTGCTTGAGCTGGTGACTAGAGTAGAAGACGCCAAGGTCGCTTTCAATTCTATTATTCTGTTATATATGGAACACATATGTAAAGCTGTTGGGTGAGATCATCGGTGGTTTCGGGGTGAAACCACCGAACGCTGATGACACCCAGCTGTACATCTCCACCCCGGGCCACCCCAACGATGCCCTTGAAGTGATGTCCCGGTGTCTGGAGGCCGTGCGGATCTGGATGGGGAGGAACAGGCTCAGGCTCAACCCATCCAAGACCGAGGGGCTGTGGTTTCCGACGTCCCGATATAGTCAGTTGACGCCATCGCTGACTATTGGGGGCGAATCGCTGGCCCCCATGGAGAGGGCTCGCAATTTGGGTGTCCTCCTGGATTCACGGCTGTCTTTAGAAGAGCACTTGACGGCCGTGACCGGGAGGATTTTTCATCAGGTTCGCTTGATTCGCCAGTTGCGTCCCTTTCTGGATCGGGACTCCTTATGCACAGTCACTCATGCCCTCGTCACCTCCCGCCTGGACTATTGTAATGCTCTCTACATGGGGCTCCCCTTGAGGAGCACCCGGAGGCTCCAACTGGAGCAGAGTGCGGCCGCGCGGGTGGTTATGGGAGAAACATGGCGCTCCCATGTGACACCTCTCCTGCGTGAGCTGCACTGGCTCCCGGTGGTCTTCCGGGTGCGCTTCAAGGTTTTGGTTACCACCTTTAGAGCGCTCCATGGCTTAGGACCTGGTTATTTACGGGACCGCCTACTACCACAAACAGCCTCCCACCGGCCGGTACGCTCTCATAGAGAGGGGCTCCTCCAGGTGCCGTCAGCCAAGCAGTGTCGACTGGCAGTCCCCAGGGGGAGGGCCTTCTCTGTGGGGGCACCCACTATCTGGAACGAACTCTCCCCGGAGATACGGAGGATCCTGGATCTGCGCACTTTCCGCCGTGCTCTTAAGACCCTCCTATTCCAGCAAGCCGGCCTGGCCTAATTTTCTCCCCTTTCTTTAAAATTTTTAAACTGAAATTTTAATTTGTTTTAAACTATTGGGATTTTTAATTGTCTTGGGCTAAATTATTTAATTTGGTTTTAATTATGTTTCTAACTTTTGTATTTATGTATTTTATTTTGTGCCTGTTCACCGCCCTGAGTCCTTCGGGAGTAGGGCGGTATATAAATTTAATAAAACAAAACAAAACAAAACAAAACAAACAAACATACTGTACAAACTACAAAGTATGGTTCAATGCATAAAATGATCAGAGGGTCAGTATTGACCAAGTCAGTAAATTCATCAATTCAAATATAATCTCCCAAATTATTTTACCATGTGGGGATTCCCTGAACTTTTGTTCGCTTGTCCACTCTTACAAAAAGAAATAGAATAACAGAGTTGGGAAGGGACCTTGGAGGTCTTCTAGTCCAACCCCCTGCTTAGGCAGGAAACCCTACACCACTTCAGACAAATGGTTATCCAACATCTTCTTAAAAATTTCCAGTGTTGGAGCATTCACAACTTCTGGAGGCAAGTAGTTCCGCTGGTTAATTGTTCTCACAGTCAGGAAATTTCTCCCTTAGTTCTAAGTTGCTCCTCTCCTGGATTAGTTTCCACCCATTGCTTCTTGTTCTTGTTTATATGCCATTGATCTCAATAGAACAAACTCAATGAATACAAAATAAATGGATTTGATAGGAGAGGGAAACGGAGAGAAGGGGGATTAAGTTAACATTCTGTCCCAGCTTTTCAACCCTGATGTGATTCATGGCTCCATAATGCTGTGCCAATAGTCAACCATCAGGTCAATGCAACTAAACAACTAATGTCCCTCTTGTGTAACTTGGCTGTGTTTTGGAGAAAATAAGAAAAAAGATCCTTTTGCCTTCAGGCCATAGCTTCAAACATCACCAGCAAAAATGAGCTGAAATGGATCCAAGAATCAATTTTATCCTAAGTCAGCAGAATCAGAAATGATTTCCTGTTCTTTTTTCTTTAATTGTGTCTTAAAACTCGACATTAACAATCTTGGAAGAATTTGGGGCTCTTTTTGAGAGATAAAGCTAATGATATTTTTTCTAAAAAATAATTGAAAGTCGTTGTATACACTTTATTTATTTTTGGGTTTTTTTCAATTATAAATTCTTTATCAAGAGGCTAAAGGCAGGAAAGCAGAAAAGCAATAAACATTAAAATTTGTGGCGTTTTTTTTTTTTAAATGGTTGTGGTTGATTGAGATCTTCTACTGTTGCTATTTACTGTTATTTCTCTGCTCTTTTCCCTTTAAAGAATTAATCAGTTTGCAGGTATAAAGTTTTCCACTATTTTCCACTATTTAAACAGTTTATTTATTTATTTATTTATTTGTTTGTTTGTTTGTTTGTTTGTTTGTTTATTTATTTAAAAAAAATGATTTATATGCCGCCCTTCTCCGGAGACTCAGGGCGGCTTACAATGTGTTAAGCAATAGCCTTCATACTTTTGTATATTTTATACAAAGTCAGCTTATTGCCCCCACAAACTGGGTCCTCAATTTACCTACCTTAGAAAGGATGGAAGGCTGAGTCAACCTTGAGCCTTGGAGAGATTCGAACCAGCAGTAAATTGCAGGCAGCTGTGTTAATAACAGGGTGCGTAGACCACTGTACTATCAAGGCTCTTTATTTATTTTATTTATTTATTGTTAAAGACATAAGCATGTAAATTCACACCATTGTCTTATCATATCTCACTTTTGAAAATGTTTTGATTGCCCTAGTTAAAGAACCCTAGTCCTTATGAATTCATTTCCAGTTGTTTCTGACTGTGTAAGACAGGGGTGTCAAACTCGAGTCGTCACAGCATCGTCACGTGACATATTGTGACTTTTCCCCCCTTCGCTAAATTGGGTGTGGGCGTGGCCAACATGTGACGCATCCAGCCTGTGGGCCGCGAGTTTGACACCCCTCGTGTAAGAGCTTAGTAAATGAGGTGTGAAAAAAAAACTAAAAAGTTGCCTATACCTTCATTAGCAGCAATAGCAACACAATCACTTTATATAAAAATTCCAAGGAGATCATGTTGGACAATTACCGTAACACAAAATCGGCAGTGTCAATCTCCTGGCCACATCCGCTGTTCTTCAAAATTCCTCCGTTGCCAACCACTGCACATTTCTTAAACTGGGAACGAGAATAGGGCATCTCCTGGAGCAAAGCGGAAGAAGCCAAAAAATAGGAACAATTCTTGGAAAAGTCATACACATTTATCCCAAAAGTGCTTTTTCAAGAGGCAACTGGACTTAACCAGTAAACAAATTAAAAAAAAAAAATGTAATAACAAAATTTTGAAAGCCTGATAGTATTTTCCCTTCCTTCTTCTTACATCAAAGAAAATCAAGATGGACACTGTACGTTCCTTTCTCATCCTGCCTTGCTTTCCTAGGCTGAGCTGACAATCTCTGCAACCTTGTCCAAGGTGACCTGTGTGTCCCTTTACCCAGGATGGGTTCTAAATTTTTTTACTACCGGTTCTGTGGGCGTGGCTTATTTTGTGGGTGTGGTTTGATGGTCATGTGACAATTCTTTAGGATTTAGCAGAGGTACTGGTCTACCAGGCTTTTAACTGCTTGCCCAGCTGTACCAGTCTACCCATTTGTTCTTGGAGCGTTTCGGTCTACCCATTTGTTTTTGGAGGCACTGGTCTACTCATTTGTTTTTGGAAGCACCGGTCTACCACCACACTGCCTTTTAACATTGATCAGCTGTAGGGCGGCCCTTTGAAGCCCTGCGGCAAGAGTTTAAACAGTTTTTTTCCTTCTAGCCGATCAGCTGGGACTCGGGAGGCAGCAAATAGATTGGGGGCGGGGCCAAATGAAAGGTAATAATAACGGGGGGGAGGGCCCAGTTCCCAAACAAAGAGAACCAGTTCAGTGACATCATATTGTCACCGCTACCAGCTCGGCCGAACCGGGCCGAACTGGGAGGAACCCACCACTGCCTCTACCACAAGGACCGGTTAAGTAGAAAAATCCGGTCCTTCGTTAATACAGAATATCTGCCAGGGATATGACCCAGATCTTTGAAGGTTTAAAACTGGATGAGAGCATATATGTACGCTCTCAAGTATATTTGTATATTTTATATAAAGTCAGCTTATTGCCCCCACAAACTGGGTCCTCAATTTACCTACCTTAGAAAGGATGGAAGGCTGAGTCAACCCCTGGCAAAATTCGAACTTACTTTAATTGCAGACAGCTGGTGTTAAATTATACTGCCTTTGTCTGCAGAGCTATCCGGGCTCTTTTTTAGCATTTAATCATGCCGGACACATGACCATGGAGACGTCTTCAAACAGTGCTGGCTCTTTGGCTTTGAAACAGAGATGAGCACCGCCCCCTAGAGTCGGGAACAACTAACACACATGTGCGAGGGGAACCTTTACCTTTACCTTTATGCATATAGTCCTCACAAGTCTTCATTTAGTGACTATTCAAAATTACAATGGCACTGAAAAAAGTGACTTATGACTGTTTTTCACATTTATGACCTTTGCAGCATCCCCATGGTCACACGATCAAAATCTAGACAACTGGCTCATATTTATGACAGTTGCTGTGTCCCGGGGTTGTGTAATCCACTCTTGTGACCTTCTGACGAGCAAAAGTCAATGGGAAAGCCGGATTTATTTAACAATTGTATTACTAACAATTGCAGTGGTTCATTTAACAACTGTGGCCAGACAGGTTGTAAAACGGAGCAAGACTCGCTCAACAGCTATTTTGCTTAGCAACAAATATTTTGGTCGTAGGTAGAGGACTATCTGTAGTTCATGGGTTTGCAACATAGAAACAAATGTGATTTTAAAACATAATTAAAGCACGCATGGCACAGTACTCGTAAAAGAAAATACCGTAAACAATCCATTAGGACTGTGAGGTTAGCATAGTAGATTGATTACAGGCAGCTAACAGGTGGGAGATTTAATATGTGCTACATTTCTGGGTGATCTCCTGCTCTCCAAGAGCTGGAAAAATATACTGGCCTCTCTACCCACCCAATTAACCATGGAGGCAAAGATATTAGTCACTCTTCTGCCACAAAGTCAACTGCAATAAATGCTTTCCCCAGGTCAGGAGTCTGCAACCTTAAATACTTAAAGAGCCAATTTGGATCCATTTCCCACAGAAAAGAAAACACCGGGAGCCACAAAACCTGGGTGGGCGTGGCCAACTCAATGTCACTCACTTCCACCAGTCACATGACCCCTCCTAGCCTCGCCTACCCAGTCGAGCATTAGGGCAGAGAACCAGTTGTTAAAAAACACCGGGAACCACAAAATCCTTTTGACATCTCTCTCTCTCCCCTCTCTCCCTCTCTCTCTGTATCTCTCTATGTCTCTTTCTCTCCCCCTCTCTCTGTATTTCCCTGTCTCTGCCCTGGCCGCTTCCCCATCCCCCACCGTCGCCAGTGGTCGGTTGCTCCCGGTTCGGCCGAGCCGGTAGCGGTGACGATATGACGTCACCGAACTGGTTCTCCCCTCCCGCCCTCCCACCCCCCCACGTTATTCTTACCTTTTATTTGGCCCCATCCCCAATCTATTGCTGCCTCCTGATGACTAGAGGGATGACTAGAGGGAAAAAAACTGTTTAAACTCTTGCCCCGGGGCTTCAAAGGGCCGCCCTACAGCTGATCAGTGTTAAAAGCAAACAAATGAGTCGGGTCGTAAGTGCGAGGACTGGTCGTAAGTGCGAGGACCTTCCAGAAATGACTCTGACCAGCTAGCCACGCCCACCTAGTCACATGACCTCCAAGCCACACCCACAAAATAAGCCACGTCCACAGAACCGGTAGTAAAAAAATTTAGAACCCACCCCTGATCGTCGCCCTTACCTTCTCAGGCCAGGTGAGGAGTGACTGGGAGGGGAGGGCGAGAGGTGGGGCCAGCCAGTGGTGGGATCACCTGACAGAGAGCCACAGCAGAGGGCCCAAAGAGCCGCATGCGGCTCCGGAGCCGCAGGTTGCTGACCCCTGCCCCAGGTGGAAGAAATCTAGAACCTAAAAGCCAAATGGCAGAGAAAGTCTGAGAACTGAATGTTAGATACCAGAAAATGATTGGAGTTATCTAACTCAGGGTGTCAGTGTTCCAGAAAAAACCCCACTTCCAAATAAAGACTCTGAAGCAAGCATTTTTCAAAATTCTATTTACTAGAATAGGTAAACTAGCACATCTGGGAAAACCCGAATCTGAGAGGTCCGGGTTTTCCCTCAGTAAATCAAAATCCCCAAAACCATCCCCTCACTCCTCAGTCGATCACATGCTCCAATCAACATCCGTCCCATCTCGAGACATCACTCCGACCACTCCTTCTCCAGATTGTTCTGTCCCCGTCCCACACGCACACACACCAACAGATGTCCAAGAGTTAAAAATCAAACCAGCCGACAAAATCCTTTTCCTTATGATAACGGAACTTGGCAACAACCTAGTGGCTGCCTGCCAAGAGTTTATTACTCACGAAGGGAAGAGATAACTTCTCTCCGCTTCTGGTGCATCAAAGTAAAATGTTCAATAATTACAGAGTAATTTAAGTCCAAATATAATCCAGCAAAGTCTATAGCAAAAGTCCGGCAATGCAGAATGGCGTGGAAGCTTTCAGCTTTGTCTGTCACAGAGTCTGAATGGCCACCACGCTCCCTTTTATACCCTGTGGGGTGTGGTCCAGTGACTCAGCCTAATCTTGGGCACACCTTTTCTTCTGTTGCGAACGCTTATCTCTGCTACGCTGGCGTGGATCCAGCCAAGACTCATTACTCTCATCACTGTCCACCTGTGGCTGGGTGGATGTGCTTGGCCCCGGCCCGATCTCTTGCCCTTCGGCGGACACCGAAGGCATTGCCAGAGAGGAGGGTCCTGGAGAGGGAGGCCTTGCCAACTCCTCCCCTTCACTCTCGGAGTCCTCTCCTGCCGATGACACAGGCTCAGGTAACAGAGCCACAACACAGATGCAGGATCGCCCTGACCAACAGGAAGAATGCTATTATCTCTAAAGACAACTCCTCTACTAAATCCTCCCCTCCTACTTTCCCACACAGGAGAAGGTGGCAGCATGGAAGCTTCCGGCCTAATATGGCTTCCAAAGCTGACACAGGGGTCTCCAGACTTGGCAATTTTAAGTCTTGTGGGACTTCAGCTCTCAGAATTCCTCAGCCAGCCATGATTGAGGAATTCTGAGTTGGCTGAGGAATTCTGGGAGTTGAAGTCTGGCTGAATGGCTGGCTGGGGAATTCTGGGAGCTGAAGTCCACAAGTCTTAAAATTGCCAAGTTTGGAGATTCCTGATGTAATTCACAGAGACTTTGGGGAAAAGTAAAATTCTAAATAACGTCAAAATGAATAATACGAAAGAAGTGGAAAGCAAAGGTAAGGCATTCTTCAGAAGACAACAGATGGATTAATCAAGTCCTGGTTTGAACAATCCTCTATTTTTTGTTTTGTTTTGTTTTGTTTTAATTTTTTTTTTATTTGATTTATATGCCACCCGTCTCCGGAGACTCAGGGCGGCTTACAATATGCTAAGCAATAGCCTTCATCCTTTTTGTATATTTATACAAAGTCAGCTTATTGCCCCCACATCTGGGTCCTCAATTTACCTACCTTAGAAAGGATGGAAAGCTGAATCAACCTTGAGCCTGGCGAGATTCGAACCTGCAGTAATTGCAGGCAGCTGGTCTTAATAACAGGGTGCTTTAGACCACTGTACTACCAAGGGCTCCTTGATTTATATGCCGCTCTTCTCTGGAGACTCAGAGTGGCTTACAATGCCTTCATATTTTTGTATATTTATACAAACTCAGCTTATTGCCCCCACAAACTGGGTCCTCATTTAACCTACCTTAGAAAGGATGGAAGGCTGAGTCAACCTTGAGCCTGGTGAGATTCAAACTTACAGTAATTGCAGACAGCTGGTGTTAATCACAATGCATTTAGTCTGCTGAGCCACCAGGCCCGTTTGCTAAATAAACCATAGTAGACTAGAGTCACACGACACCAAAACAGAATAAATTCCATTATCATGTGATGTAGAGTCGAACTCAACCAATAAGTTAGTGGATCAAATCTCCCTTCAGCTACAAACAGATTCCATGTCCTTACTTAAATTATGTTGACTGGCCATTTTCCACATGGATAGGATATCTCACTGATGTGCTGTGCTAAATATAAATTATGCTGCCTATCTCTTGATATGCAGGAATGAGATGGCAGGTGGCAGACTCATCAGAGCAGCCACGAAGGAAATCACAGCAATAGAAAGTCAACGTAATTCACTTATTTATTTCAGATCTTTTCCCACTTTTCATATCTGCTACAAAATCCAGGTTAATGTCTTTGCATCCAACCACAGGGATCAGAGCTACAGGTAGTCCTCAACTTACGACCGCAATTGAGCCCAACATTTATGTTGCTAAGTGAGAAATTTCAGTCGCCACGATGTAAAAAAAAAGATGTCGAGACTCTAGAAAGAGTGCAGAGAAGAGCAACGAAGATGATTAGGGACTGGAGGCTAAAACATATGAAGAACGGGGTTTTTTTTTTTTTTATTTTGATTTATATGCCGCCCTTCTCCGGAGACTCAGAGCAGCTTACAATGCGTTAAGCAATAGCCTTCATCCTTTTGTATATTTATACAAAGTCAGCTTATTGCCCCCACAAACCGGGTCCTCAATTTACCTACCTTAGAAAGGATGGAAGGCTGATTCAACCTTGAGCCTTGGCGAGATTCGAACCTGCAGTAATTGCAGGCAGCTGGTCTTAATAACCAGCTTAATAACAGGGTGCCTTAAACCACTGTACTACCAAGGCTCTTTTGCAGACATAGCCAGTTGCAGGAACTGGCTACGTCTAGTTTGATGAAAAGAAGGACTAGGTGAGACATGATAGTGTGAGAATGGATGGAAAGCTACTCTTTTATAAAATGTTATCAGAAGAATTATAAAATACTTTAAGTCAATAACTCTTACTTCAAGCCTCAGTAGCAAGGCCAAATAAAAACCACAAATGATAAAGAGTTAATTACTGTGTGTCAGCTTGATCTGAATGTTCAAGGAACTAAGTCCATGCTCCGGACAAACAATAAAAGGCAAGATAAGATAGATCCTGTTGTAACAAGGCAGGGGTAATCACGTTTTGTCATAAACACAGAATGTAAGGGATCTTAGGCGTGTGACGTGATGTATATTGTGTGGAAATGTATAAATGCATGGTGTGAAACTTGAAAAGTGCGCTTCACGATCTCAATCCAAATTGGGAAGGGACGTGGAGGCCTGCCTTTGCAAATGCAATTCAATAAACCTTCTTTGTTTGTACATCAGTCTGTCGAATTAGTGAGTATAAATTTTGGATGTTTTAAAACCTCACAGTAGCAGTGTTCCAATATCTCAGGGGCTGCCACGAAGAAGAGAGAGTCAAGCTCTTCTCCAAAGCACCTGAGGGTAGGACAAGAAGCAATGGGTGGAAACCAATCAAGGAGAGAAGCAACCTAGAACTAAGGAGGGATTTCCTGACAGTTAGAACAATTAATCAGTGGAACAACTTGCCTCCAGAAGTTGTGAATTCTCCAACACTGGACGTTTTTAAGAAGATGTTGGATAACCATTTGTCTGAAGTGGTGTAGGGTTTCCTGCCGAAGCAGGTGGTTGGACTAGAAGACCTCCAAGGTCCCTTCCAAATCTGTTATTCTATTCTATTCTATTCTATTCTATTCTATTCTATTCTATTCTATTCTATTCTATTCTATTCTATTCTATTCCATTCCATTCCATTCCATTCCATTCCATACTTTCTGTTCTGTTCTGTTCTGTTCTGTTCTGTTCTGTTCTGTTCTGTTCTGTTCTGTTCTGTTCTGTTCTGTTCTATTCTACTCTACTCTACTCTACTCTACTCTACTCTATTTTATTCTAAATTAGTTAAGTGAGTTTTGCCCCATTTTACGACTTTTCTTGCCACATTTGTTCAGGGAATCACTGCGGTTGTTAAATTAGTAACCCGGTTGTTAAATGAATCTGGTTTCCCCATCGACTTTGCTGGTCAGAAGGTCGTGAAAAATAGTCACATGACTCCAGGACGTTGCAACCATCCTAAATGTGAGTCAGCATCTGAATGTAAATCACATGATCATTGGCATCCTGCAACCTTTTTTCTCAGTGCCATTGTAACTACGAATGGTCACTAA
Source organism: Pantherophis guttatus (assembly GCF_029531705.1). Next base: position 97,195,678 of record NW_026844028.1, on the reverse strand, counting down.
GTGAACTGTTGTAAGTCAAGGACTACCTGTACTCATGGAGAATTATTTTTAAGTCAGCAAAGGTACCACACCTTAGGAAACATTCGGAATACTTCAACGTTGATATGGAAAATGCCGCTGGTGTCCACTTCATATTTCAGGTCTGTTCCCAGGGGTGTGTTTTTTTGTGTTGTGAAGAGGAAAGCTGGCGCATTGCAGCATCTGGACAGAGTAGACCTATGTGAAGAAGCAGGAAGGATACACATGAATCGTGGCGCCGCAGTGGTTAGAATGCAGTACTGCAGGCTACTTCTGCTGACTGCCGGCTGCCTGCAATTTGGCAATTCAAATCCCACTAGGCTCAAGGTTGACTCAGCCTTCCATCCAGGGGTGAAATGCTCCCGGTTCGGATCCAGTAGCGATGGCAGCGGGTGGTTCGGAGAACCGGTAGCAAAAATCCCTGCGCACCCCCCATGCCCAGCTGAGCCGCGCGATTATCAGAGGCTGTTTTTTTTTTTTTTACTTTTAAAAGCATTTTTTCTACAACCTCTTTGGCCGAAAAAATGCTTTTAAAAGTTTTTTTTAAAAAAGCCTCTGATAATAGCGCGGCTCAGCTGGGATCGTCAGAGGCTTCTAAAAGCCTTTTTTTCTGCAACCTCTTAAGGTTGTAGAAAAAATGCTTTGAAAAGTAAAAAAAAAAAAAAAAGTTGGCCACGCCCACCCAGTCACATTACCCCCACCGCCACCATCAAGCCACGCCCACAGAACCCGTAGTAACAAATTTTAGATTTCACCCCTGCTTCCATCCTTCCGAGGTGGGTAAAATGAGGACACCAAATTGTTGGGGGCAATAGGCTGACTTTGTAAACCGCTTAGAGAGGGCTGTAAAGCACTGTAAAGCGGTATACAGGTCTATAGCTAAGTACTATTGCTAAGTGTTACCTACTGCTGTCAAACACAATAAAACACACTTAAGGGCAGCCAGCTAAGTGTAGCAGGGTTAGTGAGACAGACAAGCACAGGATTCCTCTAGAGAAGGACTAGGGTTGATATGATAGCAGTGTTCCAATATTTGAGGGGCTGTCACAGAGAAGAAGGAGTCAATCTATTCTCCAAAGCACCCGAGGACGGACAAGAAGCAATGGATGGAAACTCATTAAAGAGAGATCCTTCCTCAAAATGTGGACAAATTTCCTGACAATGAGAACAAGCAACCAGTGGAACAGTTTATAGCTGTGGGTGCTCCATCACTGGAGATTTTTAAGAAGTGATTGGACAGCCATTTGATCAGAATGCTGTAAGATCTCCAAGGTCCCTTCCAGCTCATTTGGAGCCGAGGTGGTGCAGTGGTTAAGGTGCAGTACTGCAGCTACTTCAGCTGACTGCTAGTTCAGCAGATCAGCGGATCAAATCTCACCGGCTCAAGGTTGACTCAGCCTTCCATCCTTCCGAGGTGGGTAAAATGAGGATCCAGATTGTTGGGGGCAATATGCTATTTAGTATACTGTCTTTGGTGTAAGCCGCCCAGAATCCTCGGAGAGTGGGTGGCATAGAAATATGAATAATAAAATAAATCATTTATTCTGTATTCCTCTGTTTTGGCCAGATAATCTGTCAACTATACTGAATATCTGTAGGGATGAAGGAAATACCCTCCTTCATCTCAATGGAGTTAGCAGAAGGCCCAAGGTTCAATCCCCAGATTTCCAAGTCTCCAGGGACTGGAGGCTAAAACATATAAAGAACGGTTGCTGGAATTGGGTATGTCTAGTTTGATGAAGAGAAGGACTAGGGGTGACATGATAGCAGTGTTCTGATATCTCAGGGGCTGCTACAGAGAAGAGGGAGTCAAGCTATTCTCCAAAGCACCTGAGGGCAGGACAAGAAGCATTGGGTGGAAACTAATCAAGGAGAGAAGCAACTTAGAACTAAGGAGAAATTTCCTGACAGTGAGAACAATTAATCAGTGGAACAACTTGCCTCCGGAAACTGTAAATGCTCCAACACTGGAAGTTTTTAATAAGAGTCTCCGGAGTCTCCGGAGCAGGGTGGCATATAAATTGAACCAATTTATGATTATAAATTGATTAAATAAATAAATAAATAAATAAATAAATAAATAAATAAATAAATAAATAAGAGAACGGATAACCATTTGTCTGAAATGCTATAGGGCAGTGATGGCTAACCTTTTTGCTGTTGTGTGCCAAAAGTGGGGGGGGGGTCGCGCCCATATGTGCCCACATCCATAATTCAGTGAGCCCACCCCCGTCGTCGTCACCCCCACCGACACGCGTGCACGACAATCCTACACTCCCCCCGCTTTTGGCACGTGATGGCACAGTGGGCCCAGTAGGCCCATTTTTCGCCCTCCTCAGGCTCCAGAGGCTTTCTTAGAGCCTGGGGAGGGTGAAAACAGCCTTCCCCATACCCCCTGAGGCTGAAAACAGCCCGTTTGCTTCCAGTGGGACTGGAAGGCCCGTTCTTCACTCTCCCCAGACTCCAGAGCCTTTCTAGGAGCCTGGGTAAGGTGAAAACAGCCTCTCCCCACCCCAGAGGCCCTCCAGAGGCCGGAAATAGCCTTTTTCCTGACTTCCAGTGGGCCCGGAAGGCCCAAAAATCAGCTGAGCTAGGGCAATGCTCACGTACCCACCAATATGGCTCTGCGTGCCACCTGTGGCATGTGTGCCATAGGTTCGCCATCATGGCTATAGGGTTTCCTGCCTGGGCAGGGGGTTGGACTAGAAGACCTCCAAGGTCCCTTCCAACTCTGTTATTCTATGCTATTCTAAGTAGAAATGTGAAGACTGTCTGAGAACATCAAGAGCAGATGTCTGACATTAGGTAATCCAGTTTCCTCCTATCTGGTGTCTCTCAGGACTCCCAAAATTCCAAACCCAGCCTATCTCAATCCCAACACATTTAAACCTGCTATGTTGGAGGAGACACAGCTCAGAGGGACCATCATCTGATTCACTGACTTGGTCCTGTAATGAGGTTTGTTGAACATATCACATTGGCTGGGTCATTGTTCCTATGTCATCTGACTGGTTTTAAATAAAATACCGCTAGGCAGATTTGCTCACAGTAGTAGAAATGAATTAATTTACACTTCTGCCTGGAGCTGAAAAAACAATAAACTTGCAATCAGATTCAGATTCAGATTAACAGAGTTAGAAGGGACCTTGTAGGTCATCTAGTCCAACCCCACCCCCACCCAAGCAGGAGACCCTACACCATTTCTGACAAATGGCAGTCCAATCTCTTCTTGAAAGTCTCAAGCGATGAAGCTCCCACAACAATTATCCATTTTCTCTGTTAAGATGTAGTTTGGGGTTAGGGATTGGATCAGGTTTTCTAAACTCTCTTAGCCCCAGGTTCACCCCATCTTACTTGAAGAAGTTGGCCTCTGTGATATTCAGCTCCCATTTGCAGATCTGAAGATTCTTCCATCTTTCAAACAATTCCGTCTGCTTCGCTCTGAAATAGGCAGAAAGAAATGGTCACCTTAGAGCTGAATTCCAAAAGTAGCAGCATCTACATCCCAATTTTGACAACAAGAATGCAATCTTGTCCTGGTCAAGGAAGAGTATCTGTGTATCTCTATACACACACACAGACACACACACACACACTTCCAAAAGCAAAGAAAACCACAGGATACCCAATATATACACATACTGTCAGGTCCCAGATATTTCTACAGGGACGCTGGCATTTTGGTGGGAGGAAGGGGGGAAAGGAATGAAGTGGTCTGTCTATGAAGTTTCTGCTTACAGTTTCTGTTTCTGTTTCCTGCATTACTGTGTTAATCTCTATATGAAGTTTCTGTTTCCCTACAATGATCTAGTGTGGGAGGGTTTTGGTTAGCATTCCTTTAAATAGCTGGTTTTAAGTGAAAAGCTTCAGTTCTTGCCTAGACCTCTTGTTATCACAAACCTTCCAATAAAAGCTCCTTTTGGAACAACTGCAGTTTCAAGAGTCCTGCTTTCTTGGGAAGATTGGAGAGGCAAGACCTTACACATACATATCGTCACCCCTACCGGCTCGGCTGAACCAGACCAAACCGGGAGGATCCCACCACTGCACCTCACTGTTACTCACCAACCCTTACAGGAAAACCTTACACCAGGGGTGGTCAAACTTAAGGCCTGCGGGCCAGATCCGGCCCACAGGGTGCTTAAATCCAGTCCACGAGGCCGGTCTGGAAATGTCAAAGGACCAGCCCATGGTGCCTCTGCCAGCCAAAACAGGCTGGCAACTCGGAAGCAAGTTAGGGAAGCTTCCTTTGAGGCTTCTGCTTTTATTAGGGCATCAGTTGGAACCCTGACATGGGCTGAATGCCCCCCCTCCCGCGGCCTATTTTAGGCCTCCCTGGCCTCCTCCAGCACTCTGCCGACCAAAAACTGGCAGTGCGGAGGCCTCACGGGGCCTCCTATGGCCCATTTTTTGGCTGGCAGAGTGCTACTGGAGGCTGAAAACAGGCCATGCAGGGGCCTAGGAGACCTCCACATGGCCCGTTTTTGGCTGGCAGAGTGCTACTGGAGGTTGGGGAGGCCAAAAACAGGCCACGCAGGGGCCTAGGAGACCTCCACATGACCCATTTTTGCCCGCCAGAGTGCTGGAGGAGGACAAGGAGGCTGAAAACGGACAGGGGCCTAGGAGACCTCCACATGGCCCGTTTTTGGCTGCAGAGTGCTACTGGAGGTTGGGGAGGCCAAAACCAGGCCACGCAGGGGCCTAGGAGACCTCCACATGACCCATTTTTGCCCGCCAGAGTGCTGCAGGAGGACAAGGAGGCTGAAAACGGACAGGGGCTAGGAGACCTCCACATGGCCCATTTTTGGCTGGATGAGTGCTACTGGAGGCCGAAAACAGGCCACGCAGGGACCTAGGAGACCTCTGCATGGCCCATTTTTGGCCACCAGAGTGCTGCAGGAGGCCGGGGAGGCTGAAAACGGGCCACAGGGGGGCCTCGGGAGGCTTCCGCTTGCCCTGTTTTAGCCAGTAATGTGCTGCAGGAGGCATCTGTCCTGTCTCCTCCCCCCCCCCGCGGAGGAGAACTACAATGCTGATCCAGCCCTCAAAGAAATCTAGTTTGACACCCCTGCCTTACACATTCTGAGCATCCCTGTAAACTTGAAAACAACCTATTCTGGACAAAAAAAGGCTGGATTTTGCCAAGCCTTCGGTTCAGCGTTGCCTAGGAGAACAGGAATGAACAGTTCCTACTTACGCCGTCAGAACCTTCAACTCCATTATTTCCCGCCTTAGATCCAGACATTTTGTAGAGTTGTAGTCAAAAGGACCATCATAATATTCAAAGTACCTGAGGAAGAACAAATGAGATACAAAAATAAATGTCAGGTCTCACTGCTTCTAGCATCATCTTCACACAACTGGGTGCACTTTCCGAATAAGTTTGTCGACCAATCTCATAAGTCCCACACATCTAACTGTAGTTTGTAGAGCATATACCCGTGATGGCGAACCTATGGCATGCGTGCCACAGGTGGCACGCGTAGCCATATCAGTGGGCATGCGAGCTCAGCTCCGGTGGGACCGGAAGTTGTTAAACGGGCCGTTTTTGGCCTCCGGAGCACCTCCGGAGGGATGAGGAAGGCCGTTTTTGCCCTCCCCAGACTCCTAGGGAGGCCCTGGAGGCTGGGGACAGCAAAAAACGGGCCTTCCTGTCCCACCGGAAGTTGTTAAACAGGCCGTTTTCAGCCTCCGGCGGACCTCCAGCGGGGAGTGGGGGAGGCCGTTTTCGTCCTCCCCAGACTCTTAGAGAGGCCCTGGAGCCAAGGGAGAAAGAAAAACGGGCCTACTGGGCATCACGTGCCAGGAGTGGGGGGAGCAAGGGGTCGCACACATACGTGGGGGCGGGGAGCATAGAATTATGGGTGTGGGCACGCGTGTGTGTACGACACCCCCACCACACACCCCGCTCATGGCACACGATGGTAAAAAGGTTAACCATCACTGGCATGTAGAGTAGTCTCAAAAAAGGATGTTGAGAAGAGCAACATAGATGATTGGGGGCTGGAGGCTAAAATGTATGAGGAGGAATGGTTGCAAAAATAGGGTGTGTCTAGTTGAATGAAAAGAAGTAATAGGGGTGACATGATAGCAGTCTTCCAATATTTAAGGGGTTGCCACAAAGAAGAGTGGGGTCAACCTGTTCTCCAAAGCACCTGAGGGAAGGACAAGAAGCAACGGATGGAAACCAATCAAGGAGAGAAGCAACCTAGAACTAAGGAGAACTTTCCTGACAGAACAATTGATCAGTGGAACAGCTTGCCTCCAGAATTTGTGTTCCAACTCTGGAGATTTTTAAGAAGAGATTAGACAAATATTTGTCTGAAAGGGTGTAAGGTTTCCTGCCTGAGCAGGGGGTTGGACTAGAAGATCTCCAAGGTCCCTTCCAACTCTCCTATTCTGTCAGTGAGGAAATGGACAGGCTAATGAAGAAACAGGCCCGCCCACCCAAAACCCACCCCAAAAAAATGCAACAGCTTTGTTCACACGAATTCTTCCTTTGGTTACCAAATGAACCTATTTTCTGAGTTTGCAAAATGACCCAGAACCATAAACTATGTTTTAATGCTGTAATCCACCCAGAATTGTTTCTATATATTAAGATGGGTGGCAAATAAACTTAATCAATAAATGTGAATAAATATGGGCTGGATCTGAAGCAAGCAAGAACCCTATCTAGGTTCAGCCTGCTGTGGAAAAGCGAACTTTGAGGTCTTGGTGCATTCTATCAGGGATGGCTAACCTTTTTGCTGTCGCGTGCCAAAAGCGTGGGGGGGGGGTTGCGCGTGTGCGTGCCCACACCCACAATTCAATGTGCCCCGCCCGCCAGTGCATGTGTGCACGACCCCCCGTGCTTTCCCCGCTTTTGGCATGTCATGGCATGGTGGGCCAGGTAGGCCCGTTTTCCACCCTTCCCAGGCTCCAGAGGCTTTCTTGGAATCTGGGGAGGGCGAAAACAGTCTTCCCCACCCCCCAAGAGGCACTCCGGAGGCTGGAAACAGCCCATTTCCTGACTTCCGGTGGGACCAGAAGGCCTGAAAATCAGCTGGCCGGCGCGCACATGTATGCTGGAGCTGAGCTAGGGCAACAATCGCGTGCCGACAGATATGGCGCCATGTGCCACCTGTGGCACGCGTGCCATAGCTTCACCATCAAGGCATTATATGAACAATGCTGGTGCTTTTATAGTCATCTCAAAGACCTGACACAGTTCATTAGTCTACAGACAGTCCCCAACATATGACCACAATTGAGTCAAATTCTTTTTGTTGCTAAGCAAGGCAGTTGTTAAGTGGGTTTGCCCCATTTTATGACCATTCTCGCCACAGTTGTTAAGTGAATCAGTGCAGTTTTAAGTTAGTAACTCAGTTGCTAAGTGAATCTGGCTTCCTCAGTGACGTTGCTCGTCAGAAATTTGCAAAAAGGTGATCACATGACACCAGGACTCTGCAACCCTTCTGAATTTTGATCATATGACCAGGGAGATGCTGCAATGGTCCTAAGTATGAAAAATGGTCCTAGGTTATTTTTTCAATGCTGTTGTAACTTCAAACGGTCACTAAACAAACGGTTGTAAGTCAAGAACTATCTATATTTGCTCGTAGAGAGACTGGGGAAATCTTGCCTTGAAGAATCTGGTTTTGTATATTTTGTATATTTTTCCTGTCAGTGCAATCATGTACAACTCTCACTGTCAATTAAATTAAATTTAAATTAAATCAAATATTTAATATTCCAGATTAGTCTGCTGTTGTTTCAAACTGACAGAAATCTGAACAGCCCAGCAGCCGAGGCATTTTACAAAATCAATATCGGATCATATATTTTAAGAAAAGCGACTGGCACAAGAGAAATAATAACGGAGAGCCCCAGACAGTGATGGATAAATAAAGAGAATTTTGCTTCCTGTGGCTCACTGTCTCCAGTTCAATTTCTCTTTTTTTCTGCACGAAGGTTATTAAATACACAAACCTGCAGTAGTGCTAATGACTGGATGGGGCCCACAAAACCAAAATATACATATCAAATTCATCTGTGCATTGGACAAAGATTGACAAGCTGTATAATGGCGTGTAACAATAGAACAGTATTGCACTATTGTACAACTCGGATATACAATTAAAAAGAAAGAATGCCTGAAATGTACGTCATTAACAAAAGCAATTCCAGAAAACTCAACCAGATAGCCTGAAGTCAGCTGTCTCAGAAAAGTAAGACAATCTTGAAACTTTTACCGCTATTTAGCGCATGGATGCATGGACAAATACAAACAGGATCTGACCCAGGTACCCATGTTCCACACAGTTTTAAATATTCACACTTCTCAGAAAAAAATAATAATTCAGAATGCATCTCTATACAAATGCACTTATTTTCCAAAAATATGCAAACCTGACTTGCAAAAATCTGGAATCTCACCATAAGTGGTTTTGGACTTACAAACCATTCATTTAGTGATCAAAGTTACAATGGCACAGTAAAATGTGACTTAATGCAAGCAAAGTCAATGGGGAAGCGAGATTCACTTAACAACTGTCTCGCTAACCTAGCAACTGCAGTGATTCACTTAACAGCTTCGGCAAGAAAGGTTGTAAAACGGGGCAAAACTCCCTGAACAAATGTCTTAATTAATTAGCGACAGAAATTCTGTAAGTCGTAAGTCGAGGTTGTAAGTCGAGGACTACCTGTATTCCACTTTCTTCAGCTGTAGAGGACTTTTAAGGTTGGATCCCTCTTGTCTCTACATCAGGAGCATCTAACCTTGGTCACTTTAAGATTTTGGTGGACTTCAACTCCCAGAATTCCCCAGCCAGCCATGTTGGCTGGCTGGGGAATTCTGGGAGTTGAAGTCCACAAAATCTTAAAGTGACCAAGGTTGAACACCACAGCTCTACATGGAAAGCATGTGCCACATGAACAAGTTATGATGCCTTCCTGGTTCATCTCAAGGGTCTGTTGCAGGGCTGTGTTGTGGTTCGTACGCAGCCTGTGCAGCTAGTAGCTGATTCTGACAGCGAGGAGGCTGGTGTGGTGCTGTGCCAGCAGCCTGTGCAGCTGGCACTCGAGTCGGACAATGAGGAGGCTGGAGAAGATGTGGTGCCAGAGGCGGGGATTTCGCCAGGGCCTTCAGAACCTCCAGAAGCTCCCTTAAGTAAAGAGAACGAAGAGGAGGAGCCTCTTCTCGATGCACGGGACGGGCGCGCAGAGCTGCCAAAAGGCAGGAGTGGCTCCTCAGGAGAAGGTCTCCTCGAGAGTAAGGCTTGGGGCTAATTGGCCACTCCCTTAGCCTATTTAAGGAGGAACGCCGACTGAAGCAATTTGCAGGGAACAACTTCGTTCACATACCTTCGTGTCTTGTCTTGCTTATCTTATCAGCTTCCTGCAAATTGCTTCTGGGCATTCTGCCAACCATAGTAAGCTTTCAGTTATTATTCTTTGAATTCTTGGCGGCTGTTAATGCAATTAATTAACAGCCATTGTTGTAAAAGACTGGTTTATTCAGTAAACTAAGTTTACCGAATAAACCAGTAAACTTTGGTTTACTGGTAAACCACTTTGTGTGTGCTGCATTCTTTGGGGTCCGTAGCTGGGGCAGAACAGGCTGGCACCGTTCCAGGGCTGTGCCCCCAATCTCTGTACCTGCTGCCTGCGCCACCTCCATTCCTCAGAGCTCCGCCATCCATGAAATTGGAGGTGTTAGTCCAGTTCGCCTGCTCGTCATCACTCTGCCAGCTAAAGTGCGGCTCACTAGCAAAGAAACAAGGCAGTTGGTATCTCACATCATTATCTCCATCCTACTTAGCATTGGCTAGATACCGGTAGTCCTCGACTTACAACAGTTCATTTACTGACCGTTCGAAGTTGCAACGGCACTAAAAAAAGGGACTTATGGCCATTTTTCACACTTATGACCATTGCTGTGTCTCCACGGTCACCTGATCAAAATTAAGACGCTTGGCAACTGGCTCATATTTATGACGGTCGCAGTGTCCCTGAGTTACGTGATCCCCTTTTGTGATCTCCTGACAAGCAAAGTCAATGGGGAAGCCCAATTCACTTAACAACTATGGCAAGAAAGGTTATAAAACAGGACAAAACTCACTGAACTGTCTCAATAAGCAACAAAAAATTTGGGTTCTGTTATTGTCGTAAGTTGAGGACTACCTGTAGTCAACACAAAATATTTCCCAAGACAGACAAAATCTGAATCCTGCACGGACGGCTGAGGGACTTCATTCAATCAAAATTAATGCGGGGAATATGTAACAGGCAAGCCTTTTCCCCATTTCTAGTGCATTTAGAAGGACTGGCTGACACATTGTTAAGAGGAGACAGTGATGGCATGGCCACAACTCACTGGCACTCATGGATATTATGGTCTGGATTTGAAAATCAAGAGAGTGAAATGTAAACCAGCTGCAATCTCACTTGAGTCAGGTGGGCTGCCAATAGCCAATCAGTTATCTGCCTTTCTGCCTCCCTGCCTATCCATCTACTTACCTACCTATCTCTTCATCTATCTCTTTCATCTCTCTCATCTATCTATCCATCCATCCATCTATCCATCCATCCATCTACTTACTTACCTATCTCTCCATCTATCTCTTTTATCTCTCTCATCTATCTATCTATCCATCCATCCATCCATCCATCCATCCACTTACTTATCTATCTCTTTCATCTCTCTCATCTATCTATCTATCTATCTATCCATCCATCCACCCATCCACCCATCCATCCATCCATCCACTTACTTACCTATCTATCTCTTTCATCTCTCTCATCTATCTATCTATCTATCTATCTATCTATCTATCTATCTACTGTACTTACCTACCTATCTCTCTTATCAGTGGACCAATTTACCTCCAGAAGTCGTGAATGCTCCAATACTGGACGTTTTTAAGATGATGTTGGATAACCATTTGTCTGAAGTGGTGTAGGGTTTCCTGCCTAAGCAGGGGGGTTGGACTAGAAGACCTCCAAGGTCCCTTCCAACTTCTATTCTATTCTATTCTATTCTATTCTATTCTATTCTATTCTATTCTATTCTATTCTATTCTATTCTACTCTACTCTACTCTACTCTACTCTATCTCTCCATCTCTCTCATCTGTCTGTCTGTCTGTCTGTCTGTCTGTCTATCTTCTCTTTCTATCTATCTACTTACCTACATATCTCTCGTCCATCCATCCATCCATCCATCCATCCATCCATCCATCCATCCATCCATCTATCTGATGTAGGGCATAAAATACATGGATAGCAGCAATAGAGATATATGGAAACAACACATAATAATAATATAATGCACATAAGATGGAGATGTATTGTCAACTTTGTAAGGTATAAGCCAATCAGTGCCTAGTTTTCTTCTGAATTTTGCAAAGCGTTATCCTAGAGACGCTCATTTTATGTCAACCTGGAAGGAAGTGATAAATCTTTTCTTAGGTGCAAACGATGCTATTGTCACCAATAGGACATCAGGGTGGCAGAAACCAAGAAGGCAATTTGTTCTTGGCAATGCAACTGCGCTGCAAAACCGCATCTGTGCCCTCTAGTTCTGCCAGCCATTTCCCTTGCGATGGCTGCCAACTCTTTTCCACTAGCAATTAAGAAGTAGGTTGTGCATAAAACAGGGGAACATGTTTAGTTTCAGGGCTCAGAACAAAAAGCCCACTTGAAACTTTCTATCCAAAGACTTCAAATGATGTGTTCTATCTCAAATACAGATAGTCCTCGACTTATACACAGGTCGTTTAGTGACCATTCGAAGTTACAGTGGCACTGAAAAAAGTGACTCATGACAGTTTTTCACATTTAGTGAGCATTGGTGGCACAGCGGTTAGAGCGCAGTAGTGCAGGCTGCTCCTGCTGACTGCCGGCTACCTGCAATTTGGCAGTTCGAATCTCACCAAGTTCAAGGTTGACTCAGCCTTCCATCCTTCTGAGGTTGGTAAAATGAGGACCCAGGTTGTTGGGGAAATAGGCTGACTCTGTAAAAACCGCTTAGAGAGGGCTGTAAAGTACTGTAAAGCAGTATATAAGTAAGTGTATTATGTCCGTTGCAGCCTCCCCATGGTCATGTGATCAACATTCAGGAGCTTGACATCTGACTCATATTTATGACGACTGCAGTGCTCCGGGGTCATGTGATCCCCTTTTGAGACCTTCTGACCAGCAAAATCAGCGGGGTAGCCAGATTCACTTAACAACCATGTTACTAACTTAACAAGGGCAACAATTCACTTCAACTGTGGCACAAAAGATTGAAAAATGGGGCAAAACTCACTTAACAAATGCTTCATTTAGCCACAGAAATATCGAGCTCAGCTGTGGTCATAATTTGAGGATTACCTATATTGTCTTTTACCCCAAAAACAAAACTTAAAGGGGATAGAAGTTCATCGCAGTCCGTCTCAAGGCTGGTTCAACTTGTAGTCCTTGCTTAACAACTAGTTGCTTGGCAACTGTTCAAAGTTACGACGGACCTCCCGAGAGCTACTTATGACCCAATTTCAAAGTGTCAATGACCGCGCACATGACCTGCAATCATGTGATCACATTTTGGGGGCTTGGCAACCGACTCATGGCCGCTTATTGTATCCCACAGTCATGTGATCACAATTTTTGGTGGTTTTTTTGCCAGTTTCTTACATATATTTCCAGTTTTCAGCAAAAAAAAAAAACATCCATTGATTTAAAAAAAAACGAGTTCGCTTAATGACTGTAGTGTTTGCTTAACAACTGAAGGATTCACTTAATGACTGCGGCGTATGCTTAGTGGCAGTGGTGAAATGTAAAATTTGTTACTACCGGTTCTGTGGGCGTGGCTTAGTGGGGGGGTAATGTGACTGGGTGGGCGTGGCCAACTTTTTTTTTTTTTAACTTTTAAAAGCATTTTTTCAGCCAAAGAGGTTGTAGAAAAAATGCTTTTAAAAGTAAAAAAAAAAAAGCCTCTGATGATCGCGCGGCTCAGCTGGGCATGGGAGGGGGGGCCCGCAGGGATTTTTGCTACGGTCTTTGTTATCATCCAGAGAGAAACAACACAAGATAATCAGAAAGACAGGAACATCATCATGAGGTAAATTCACACAGAAGAAAACGGCGGGGGGAAAGGGAAACGCCTCCTTCACACCCTCAGCAACCAATCACAGCGTAGATCGCCTCATGCGTGACTCAGCATTCTCTAACTACGGGAAGTTCTCGGCTTATGACCACAATTGCGCCGCCCAACATTTCCGTTGCTAAGCGAACCATGTGTTAAATGAATTTTTCCCCCAGTTTTGTGACCTTCCCGGCCGCGGTTGTTCAGTGAATCACTGAAGTTGTGAAGTTAGGAATATGGTTGTTAAGTGAATCTGGCTTCCCCCATTGACTTGGCTTGTCAGAAGATCACAGAAAGTGATTGTGTGACCTCAGGACGCTTCGAGAATTCATAGCTGCCTTTCTGGCAGCTATTTTTTTTATTCCATCCCTGCTCCTTTTACACAAAAATGGCAGGGAGAGAATGCTGTATGAACCTGGGTCTAAACCAAATAAAAGAGATATATTGAATATATGAGGTAGGTAGGTAGGTAGGTAGGTAGGTAGGTAGGTAGGTAGGTAGATAGATAGATAGATAGATAGATAGATAGATAGATAGATAGATAGAGGATGGATGGATGGAAGGATGGGTGCATGGATAGATAATTGATGGATGGTTGTATAGATGGATGATGAATGAGTAGATAGTTGATAGATGGATGGGTTATAGATGATGGATGGACGGATGATGGATGGATGGATAGATAGATAGATAGATAGATAGATAGATAGATAGATAGATAGATAGATATGGGTAGATAGATAAAGGATGGATGGATGGAGAGAGAGATGATGGATGGATGGATGGATGGATGGATGGATGGATGGATGGATGGATGATGAATGAGTAGATAGTTGATGGATGGATGATGGATGGATGGATGGATGATAGGTAGGTAGGTAGGTAGGTAGATAGATAGATAGATAGATAGATAGATAGATAGATAGATAGATAGATGATGGATGGATGGATAATTGATGGATGATTGGATAGATGGATGATGAATGAGTATATAGTTGATAGATGGATGGGTTTTAGATGATGGATGGATGGAGACAGACAGACAGACAGATTTCAAGCTGTCCTTTAACCATGCAAGTTTATTTATTTATTTATTTAAATTTATTTAATTTGTTGCTCGAGTCTTTCTGAGATAATCCCTACCTCCCTCTCAGCCTAAAATTTTAGGGTGCAGTTGGTGAGGATCCTGGACTAAGAGCAGGAAAATCCAAATTCCAGTCCTCTGGAAGTTCTCTGAGGAACCTTGGACCAGTCCCTCTCTCTCAGCTACTCTGTGGGATGTTCTGGTGAAGGTATCAGTCTGGCATAGGAAAGATCCAGGTTGCAGTCCTCCCTAAGGCATGAAAGCTGGATGGATGACTCTGGATCGGTCTTTTAGCCAAATCTACCTCTCAGCTTTCCTGTTGCAGAGATACATGGCAAAAAGGGCAATATATAGTATATACCCTGCGTTCTGCTCCTGACTCCCCCCCCCCCCCCAAACAAAGCAAGATATAAAGCAGAGGTCTTCAATCTTGGCAGCTTTAAGACTTGTGGACTTCAACTCCCAGAATTCTCCAGCCAGCTATGCTGGATGGATGCTGGCTGGAGAATTCTGGGAGTTGAAGTCCACAAGTCTTAAAGCTGCCAAGTTTGACGACCTCTGATATAAAGCTAATTGATAAATAAATAGGGTGGCCATTTTTAGGACACTTACTGAGAGGAAAATGAGTTAACAACTATCAACGCTGAAATTTAATTTCATGAAAAATAAAGCAAAGTTGATAAATAAATAGGGTGGCCATTTTTAGGACTCTAAATTGGATATCCAGCAACTGAGAGGGAAATGAGTAACAACTATCAACATTGAAACTTAATTTCAAGAAAAATAAAGCAAAGGTATATGGAGTCGATAGAATCAAAACAAGGGATACGAAATACGAGATTTAAGGCTTCCCAAGTGTTTGGGAATTACTGAAGCTGAATATATTTTTAAGTTTGCCCTTCCCAAAGGCACTGCAAGTATAAAAACCCGCATTCCTTTCCTCTCTGTTTTTAAAAGTAAAAAGAAAAAAGTTATGGCCCAGTTTTACTGAAATGCGATCTTCTACCTGAATCGTCCCTCACCTCAACCTTTATTTTTTATAGCTAGCATTTTTCACATTTCCCAAGCATTTGCATACGCGACATCTGCCTTTGACATGGGACCATTCCACAGGAATAGCCAATGTTTTGACAGAAGCTGGCAGCAGACTTGAAATTATTTTTAGTACGTTTTCTTGCATTGTGTCTGCGTTTCCCTCAGTAAGAAATCTTGGAAGAGTTGGGGGATTATTTTCTCCTGAAAAAAAACCAGTCATGGAGGTGGAGATGATAATATGTACCAGGTGGAAAAAAAAACAGATGGAAAATTTGTGCTTGTAACTTCCAGCCTAGGCCTCTACGGCAGTGGTAAAATCCAATTTTTTTTACTACTGGTTCTGTGGGCGTGGCTCGGTGGGCGTGGTAGGGGAAGGATACTGCAAAATCTCCATTCCCTCCCCACTCCAGGGGAAGGATACTGCAAAATCCCCATTCCCTCCCCACTCCTGGGAGAAGGATATTGCAAAATCTCCATTCCCACCCCGCTCCAGGGGAAGGATACTCCAAAACCTCCATTCCCACCCCACTCCTGGGGGAAGGATATTGCAAAATCTCCATTCCCATCCCACTCTGGGGTCAGCCAGAGGTCATATTTGCCGGTTCTCTGAACTACTCAAAATTTCCACTATCAGTTCTCCAGAACCTGTCAGAACCTGCTGGATTTCACCCCTGCTCTGCGGGCTATATTATATGCACCGTGACCTCATGTATAAGTAATGGGAATTGTGATTTTTAAATCATTTGGGTGATGCTGCCATACACGTGACTTTGTCATGGCTTTTAGAACATGGAATAGCAGAGTTGGAAGGGATCTTGGAGGTCTTCTAGTCCAGCCCACTGCTCAAGCAAAAGGCCCTATACCGCAGTAGTCCTTGACTTACAACAGTTCATTTAGTGACTATTCAAGGTTACAATGGCCCTGAAAAAAGGGAACTTATGACCATTTTTCACCCTTACGACCATTGCAGCATTTCCATGGTCACATAATCAAAATTCAGATGCTTGGCAGCTGACTCGCATTTATGACAGTCGCAGCACCCCAGGGTCATGAGATCCCCTTCTGCGACCTTTTACTTCTGAAAAGCAAAGTCAATGGGGAAAGCCAGATTCACTTAACAACTGTGTTTCTCACTTAAGAACTGCAGGGATTCGCTTAACAACGATGACAAGAAAGATTGTAAAATGGGGCAAAACTCACTTAACAAATGACTCATTTAGCAACTGAAATCTTATATATATATATATATCTTGCATATATATATATGCAAGTCTTAGCATATTTGGGTCTTTTCCCGTGTAAGATTGAGAGTATCTCTGCGACGTTTCGATGAGGTCCCACTCATCATCTCCAAGCTGGTGTCTTCGGCTTCATGCTTGTGCAAGCAAAGCGTGATCAGAGATGCCGTTTCTCTATAAATACTGGTGGGGAGGTGTGGAGTGCTGTTACTGTAGGCGGGTCGGTTGGCTGTGTTGTTACATCTTGATTAGTAGATGGAGTTGATGTTTGCAGATTAGTCGGCTGTTTCGTAACATCCTGTGTGGCCGAGGTCCTAGCTGTGTGCCCATTAGCCTTTTGTGTTGTAATGACCTGGGTAATGGTGGGTAGGACGAGTGGGACCTCGTCGAAACATCGCCAAGATACTCTCAATCTTACACGGGAAAAGACCCAAATACGCCAAGACTTGCATACCTTTACCCGTGAAAATCTATGAAAACAAATACACCCACACACGGTAAATAATATTATCAAAAGCTTCCAGCAATGGGGCACTCACAATTTCTGATGCCTACAACACGATATCCTAATTCCCAGACTGTAGAATTCCACGAATTGCCAAACATTGTGATTAGCATAACGTATGCCTTAACATATTGTGTTAATCAAAGTACAGGTAATCCTGGATTTATGACCACAATGGAATCCAAACTTTCTGTTGCTAAGCAAGACAGTAGGTTTTGCCCCATTTTATGACCTTTCTTGCCAAAGTTCTTAAGTGCAACAGTGCTGTTATTAAGTTAGTAACACGGTTGTTAAGTGAATTCGGCTTCCCCATCGAATTTGCATGTCCGAAGATCGCAAAAGGTGATCACATGATCTTCGGACACTGCAATAGTCATAGCTACATGCCAGTGGCCAAGCGTCCGAATTCTGATCATGTGACTGTGGAGATGTTGCACACAGTCGTGTGGAAAATGGTCATAAATTACTGTTTTCAGTGCTATGGTAACTTCCAATGGTCACTAAGTGAATGGTTGTAAATCAAGGACTACGTGTACTGCCTTAATCATATAAAGAACGGTTGCTGGAACTGGGTGTGTCTAGTTTAATGAAAAGAAGGCCCAGGGGAGACATGATAGCAGTGTTCCAATATCTCAGGGGCTGCCACAAAGAAGAGGGAGTCAAGTTATTCTCTGTTAGGAAATGATAATTACCTAACTTGTTGGGTTGGCAATATATAAACCTCAATATAGCTTTAAGACTGTATAGCTGTATTGTATCATACTGTGTCCTGATTGGTTAGCTCTGTAGTCAATGTCCTTAAGAGGGAGCTTGAAACATGGTTTGTTTCTCTCTGCTTATTATTATCTCTTTGTTTCTCTTTGCTGACCATTATTGCTGGTTGCTGATCGTTACTGATCTTTACTGCTTTTTGCTGTGTTTGCTACTGTTTGCAACTGTTTATTGTGTATGACTACAACGACTGGTAAGAAGACTTTGTTATTGGATTATCCCTGGACTATTGTTTTACTATCTACTGCTTTATCTGTGTAGGACCTGGACTGTTTATTGGACTGTGCCTTATTACTATTTCCTAAAAGTAAACACAACTCAGTGTATCTGTGTGTTGGCTGTGATTATTCACAACTGCTCTCAGTCACTTTCATGTGCACACCCTTGCTACTCTAGGGTTGCTCTGCGAATTCCTCAACATTCTCCAAAGCACCTGAGGGTAGAACAAGAAGCAATGGGTGGAAACTAATCAAGGAGAGAAGCAACTTAGAACTAAGGAGAAATTTCCTGAGAGTGAGAACAATTAATCAGTGGAACAACTTGCCTCCAGAGGTTGTGACTGCTCCAACACTGGAAGTTTTTAAGAAGAGATTGGACAACCATTTGTCTGAAGTGGTGTAGGGTTTCCTGCCTAGGCAGAGGGTTGGACTAGAAGACCTCCAAGGTCCCTTCCAACTCTGTTATTTCTAACTAATTGTAACTAATTAAACTATATAGGTAGTACTTGCTTAAGAACTGGTTGCTTAGTGACTCTTCAAAGTTACAGCCAACTTGAAAACGGGGCATACAATCCAGACCGGAAGTTCCAACAATTGCCCACCCACCTCCAGCACAGTCATGTGACCGCACTCTGAGCACTGGGCAACACAGCCCCCATTTACAGACATTTTGCAACATCTCCTATTCCCGTAACCATGTTTCACAACAATTTACTTCCGGTTTTTGACAAAACGGTGCCACTGTGAACAACAGGTTCACCCAATTACTGCCATGTTTGCTTAATGACCAGGGTGTTCATCTTATGACTGCCGCAAAAAGAGTCATATAATTGGGTTGAAGTCACTGGAGGTAGTCCTCACTTAATGACCAGTGACCTAGTAACCTTTCAAAGCTATGACAGGCCTCCCCAGATCTACTTATGACTATTTCCAAAGTTCCAATAGTTGCACTCACTCACACACACACCACAATCATGGGATGGCATTTTGGGTCCTTGGCAACCAGCTTGCATTTATGGCTATTTGCAGCATCCTGTCGTTATGTGACTGCAATTTTGGGTGGGGGTTTTTTTTGCCAGTTTCCGGCATTCATTTCCAGTTTCTGGCAAAAAATGCCCATTGTGGAAAACATTTTTGCTTAACAGTCACGGCGTTTGCTTCATAATCGCTGCAAATAAAGTTCATAAAATTGATGACAGT
This sequence comes from Pantherophis guttatus, assembly GCF_029531705.1. Next base: position 97,176,502 of record NW_026844028.1, on the reverse strand, counting down.
GATGTGGTGACCCACTTAATGACCAACCTGACTTATGACCGTAATTCCAGGCTCAATTTTGATGGTTTGCCCCCTTTTCTTCAGCTAATGCTAAGAAAAAGTATTGGTCTATAGGGATTCTCAGTCATCCAGGTCACAGTTGTCCCAAAGGTGCTTTTTCAAAAGGCAATTAAGACTTTGGTTTTTTTTTCCTGAAGACGTTTCGCTTCTCGTCTAAGAAGCTTCTTCAGTTCTGAACTGAAGAACTGAAGAAGCTTCTTGGATCAAAACATCTTCAAGGAAAAACCAAGTACAGTTGCCTTTTGACAAACCACCTTTGGCACAAAAAACTATTGGTGACAATGTCCAAGCACCCAATTCTGCAAGTATCGCATTAATGTTCTTTCTCTTCTGAGAATGTTTTTTAAAAAATGTTCACGTATGTAAAAAAAAAAAAAAAAAAAGAACAGAAACTCCTTTAGCAGGAGAATAAACCTTCTGAGAAAGTGGCAAGGCCTTAACGGGCCTGGTAGCTCAGTAGACTAAAAGCATTATGATTAACACCAGCTGCCTGCAATTACTGCGAGTTCGAATCTCTCCAAGGCTCAAGGTTGACTCAGCCTTCCATCCTTTCTAAGGTAGGTGAAATGAGGACCCAGTTTGTGGGGGCAATAAACTGACTTTGTATAAATATACAAAAGGATGAAGGCTATTGCTTAACGCCTTGTAAGCCGCCCTGAGTCTCCGGAGAAGGGCGGCATATAAATAAAAAAAAAAAAAGGCAGATTTTACTGTTGTGGATCTATTTCTGTAAACCACACCAAGGATTCTTCTATTAGAAGAGTGACCTCAAGGTTAGAACGAAACAATTAAAATTACACACAGAGCTCTGGGCAAAAGGGAATATTGTGCTGACGCTTTTGGCAGCTTTAATGCTTACTTTGCTTTTATTTTGTGAAATCAAAGGTGGGAAGAACGAAGCTACACGAAGCCCCAGTGACTTCAGAAGAAAATGTTCCTGTCATTAACAAGCTTCCAAGTTAGCTGAGGTGCTGATCTTCGGGAAACCTAGAGTAGGGATACTCTCCGTGTCAAGTAAGAGCATAACAGCGTTGGAAGGGACCTTAGAGGTTTTCTAGTCCAACCCACTGCTCAAGCAGAGAACTCTCTATCATTTCAGACATTCCAAATATTACAAATATTTGTTCAGTTTTTTCTTAAAAAGCTCCAGGGTTGGAGCAACCACAACTTCTGGAGGCAAATTGTTCCACTGATTAATTGTTGTAACTGTCAGAAAATTTTCTCCTTAGTTCTAGGTTGCTTCTCTCCTTGATTAGTTTCCATCCATTGCTTCATGTCTGTTGTGACCAAGGCCCAAGTAGTGATTACCAAACACAATTCAGTCCTCAACAAACTTATTTTATTAAAACTTAAGACCTTTTTATTCCACCAGGCGGGCCTGGTCTAATCTTTTCCCTCTTTTTAATTATGCAAATTTTAATCGGTTTTTTAAATGATTGAGGTTTTAATCTGTTTGGGCCAAATTGTTTAATTCGATTTTACTTTGCTTTTAAATTTTGTATCTATGTATTTTTACTGTTTGGCTGTTCACCGCCCTGAGTCCTTTGGGAGTAGGGCGATATATTAATTAATTAATTAATAATAATAATAATAATAATAATAATAATAATAATAATAATAAACAGTTGAGAATTAATTCATTTTCAGATTACTCCAAAACAAAATTCTTCATAACCAGTCCGTCGGCCTTATCACCAAACTTTGATGTCTTTGGCAACCTGCCAAAGGCTTTTCCTGGCAAAAACCCCACAAAGTTCAAGAGACGTTGACAAGAAGTACTGGAATCAACATTGCTTTTCTACAAAGAACCCAACGGGCTCATTGCTGCTCTTTTAAGCTTTATGGGAGTGGCCAATCATCTCCCGGCCTTTCTCCTGAGTTGTCCTTTTTGCTTCAGCTGCTCCTGCCTTCTGGCAGCTCTTCGCATGCGTACACTAGGAACAGGCTCCTCCTGTTCCTCTGCCTCTCTGCTGTCCAACTCTGGAAGCTCTGGAGTCTGCGCATCGCTCCCAGATGGCCCTGGCCCCACCTCTGCCTCCGACGCAGAGCCCTCGTCCGGGCCTGTCCCTGACTCAAGGACTGGCCTATTGTCCACCCCAGCCTCCTCACTGTCCAACTCCGCTGCCAGTTCCGCAGGCTGCTGGCGGATCACAACAATGTCCTGCCTTCTGGTGCTTTGGAAAATAAATTGACCCCCAATGCTACTGTGCAGGGAGGGTGAACCTGGGAACATGTGCACAAATGCCTTTAGTCTGACATCACTGATCAAGGGTGTGTGAACTGTTCTTACCACCCTTTTCATTTCATTAGAATCTGCAGAGGAATGAAGGAACACGAACTAATGCATGTGGGAACAGAAATAGGAAAGAGCAGAAGCCATCCAACTGAAGCAACGGAGACTCTTTTGTAAGTTTTGCAGCTTGTATGGAGTAAGATGCTCTTTTAAGACTGATAGAATGTAGAATCATAAGGCTGGAAAGAACCTTGGAGGTCTTCTAGTCCAACCCCTTACTCAAGGCAGGAGACCTTATACCAAGGGTGTCAAACTCAAGGCCTGGGGGGGGGCAGATCCGGTCCGTGGAGGACTTAAATCTGACCTGCAGGGCTGCCCTGGAAACAGCGAAGGACAGACCCACAGTGTCTCTACCAGCGAAAATGGAGCTCACGAGGACTGCGTGCAGCTCCATTTTCGCTGGCAGAGGGCTGCAGGAGGTCGTGCAGCCGAAAACGGAGCTCAGAAGCCCATTTTCGTTGGCAGAGAGCTCGAGCCGCCACAGACGCCCCCGACGTGAGTGACATCTAGCTGGCCACACCCACCCTGGCCACACCCACCGGGCCACACCCCCAAGGTCAAAAACAATCCTGATGCACCCCTCAATGAAATTGTGTTTGACACCCCTGCCATCCGAATCAAGTGCTTCTCCGCTCTTATTTTTGAAAACCTCCAGTGATGAAGCACCCACAACTCCAGGAGGAAAGCTATTCCATTGATTAATTGATAGTTTAGATATCAATCAAGATAATTTAAACTTCTAGGCTGGATCTCTCTCTTTAAAAAGCTTTAAAAATCCATGATTTCTTGTCCAGCCCTGTGGTGCCTTGGAGAAAAAGTTGACCCCCCTCTTCTCTGTGACAGCCCCTCAAATCTTGGAAGACTGCTATCATGTCATGCCTAATCCTTCTCTTTGATAGGCTAGACTTGTGTATTGTATTGTATTGTATTGTATTGTATTGTATTGTATTGTATTGTTGTATTGTATTGTATTTATTGTATTGTATTGTATTGTATTGTATTGTACTATACTGTATTATTTGTTATTTTATTTTAATCCCACTTTTATTATTTTTACATATAACTCAAGCAGTGGTGGGTTGCCCCTGGTTTGGACCGGTTCTATAGAACCGGTAGTAAAACCGGCGGGAGGCTCCGCCCACCAACCCCGACGTCATCAGGAAGCTTCTGTGCATGCGCGCGGCCCCATTGTGAACCGGTAGTAAAGGTAAGTAGAACCCACCCCTGAACTCAAGGTAGCGAACATATCCAAAAACTCTCCTCCTCCTATTTTCTCCATCACAACAACCCTGTGAGGTGAGTGACTGGCCGAAGGTTACCCAGCTGTTTTTCAGTATGGTTCAGACGAATCTAGACATAGTTGATTTAAAGCTCAAGATTTCCACTGTCCAATTGTGTTTCTAACTCTAGGGGACACTGCACATCTCCGTTTCTTGGCTGAGGGAGCCAGTGTTATCCAAACACATTTCCATGGTCTTGTAGCCAACATGACTTATATGCCAAGGAATACAGAACGCTGTTACATTCCCACTGAAGTGGTGCCTATTTATCTACTCGCATTTGCATGCTTTCGAACTGCTACATAGGCAGGAGCTGGAGCAAGGAACAGGAGCTCTCCCTGTTATTTGGCACTCAGGTCTTGAACCTGGGCTGTGAGCTCTCCAGCTGACAAGCTCAGCATCTTTAACAGCTGAGTATCGCATTTACTCCTCGGCTTACTACAACAATTGAGCCCCAAAATTTATGTTGCTAAAATTCACTTAACAAATTTCTGAAGCTCACTTAACAAATTCACCCCCATTTTACGACTTTCCTTGCCATATTTGTTAAGTGAATCACTGCAGTTCTTAAATTATTAACACGGTTGTTAAGTGAATCTGGCTTCCCCATTGATTTTGCTTGTCAAAAAGGTTGCAAAAGCTGATCCCATAACCCAGGGACACTGCAACCGTCATAACTACGAGTCAGTTGTCAAGCATTCAATGTAAATCACATAACCATGGGGATGCTGCAATGGTCGTAAGTGTGAAAAATGGTCATAAGTCACTTTTTTTCAGTGCCGTGGTAACTTCGAACAGTTACTAAACGAACTGTGATAAGTCAAGGATTACTTGTAATTGGTATATAATATTTGGTATAGTATAGCAACCGTTGTAAGTCGAGGTAGGCCACGACTTACAACAGGTCATCTAGTGACTGTTTGAAATTCTAACAGCACTGAAAAAGTGACTTATGACCATTTTTCATACTTACGACAATTGTAGCATCCCCATGATGCACGTGTTAAAAATCCAGATGCTTGACAACTGACTCGTATTTATGACGGTTGCAGTATCCTGGGGTCATATGATCCCCTTTCGCGACCTTCTGACAAGTAAAGTCAAAGGGGAAGCGGGATTCAATTAACAACCGTATTACTATTTTAACGGCAGTGATTCAACGGCTGTGGCAAGAAAGGTCGTAAAATGGGGCAAAACTCACTTAACAACTGTCTTGCTTAGCACCAGAAATTTTGGGCTCAATTTTGGGTCGTATGTTGCGGACTTACCTGTACATCCATATCTAGCTCCCTCAAGCATTCATTTAGCCTCCAGACCAGGGGTGGGTTCTACTTTACTACTGGTTTGCAACGGGGCCGCACATGCGCGCTTGCTTCGCTCACTCACGCGCTCTCTCTTCTGCGCAAGCGCAGAAGCATTTTGATGATGTCAGGGTCAGTGGGCGGAGCCTCCTGCCGGTTTTACTACCAGTTCTATAGAACCGGTGCGAACCGGGGACAACCCAACCACTGCTCCAGACTCCTTATCATCTGCGTTGCTCTTCTCTGCACACTTTCTAGTGTCTCTGCATCTTTTTTATATATCGGGGTGACCAGAACTACACATGGTGACTCAGATGTATTTTTAAAAAGGTTGGTATCCATGGACATTATTATTATTGTCATAGTCCTGCCTCTTTTGTCCTGAATTTCAATTTACTCCCTTGGTTGCATCTGGAGACAGCTTGTTTTATAATTGCCGAAATTACAATTAAAGAGAAATCATTACATGCCAGCAGCGCCTTTCAGCTGGATTGTCAGCTCCTGTGACGGCAATCTGATCAAAACGGAGCATCTGCAGCTGGCATTAGCATTACTGAAAGAACCCACAGTGCTTTAATGGGAGCAAATCTGAAAGAACACGCAGTGCCTCTATTTGTGTCAATCAGAATAGAGCTGGAAGGACCCTCAGAGGTCTTCTAGACCAACCCACTGCTCAAGCAGGAGACCGTATACCAGTGATGGCAAACCTTTTTGGCATCGAGTGCCGAAAAGGGAGCGCATGAGCGTCTGGGCCACAACTCGGAAGAGTAGCTGCCCAGGGCGCATGTGCCAGTAGTGGATCGGTTCACAAGAACCAGTAGTAAAACCAGCGGGAGGTCCCGCCCACCGCCCCGGATGTCGTCATCAGCAATCTGCACATGCGCAGAAGCAAGGCGCGCACGTGAGCGAAGCCAACGCACGCGTGCGATCCCGTTGCGAACCAGTGGTAAAGGTAAGTAGAACCCACCCCTGGCATGCGCGCGCCCGAAGATGAACTTCCGGTTTCAGCTACTGAACTTCCGGTTTCAGCCAGCTACTCTTCCGGGTTTCTGGCACGCATGTGTGTGCGACAATCAGCTGGCTGGCACTCATGTTCATGCAGGAAAATGGAAGACCAGCTCTTCTAGTTTCCAGCACTGCCACATGCAGAATTGCCAGCTGATCATCACGCACGCATGCGCACCAGAAACCCAGAAGAGGAACGGGCGATGCCACGCGTGCCAGACGACATGGCTCTGCATGCCACTTTGGGCACGCGTGCCATAGGTTTGCCATCACAGCCCTATACCATTTCAGATAAGTGGCTGTCTATCTTTTCTTAAAAACTTCCAGTGTTGGAACATTCACAATTTCTGGAGGCAAGTCGTGCCATTGATTAATTGTTCTAACTGTCAGGAAATTTCTCCTTAGTTCTAGGTTGCTTCTCTCCTTGATTAGTTTCCATCCATTGCTTCTTGTCCTGCCTTCAAGTGCTTTGGAGAATAGCTTGACTCCCTCTTCTTTGGGGCAGCCCCTGAGATATTGGAAGACTGCTATCATGTCACCCCTCCTCCTTCTTTTCATTAAACTAGACACACCCACCTCCTGCAACCGTTCTTCATATGTTTTTGTCTCCAGGTCTTTAATCCTCTTAGTTGCTCTTTTTTGCACTTTTTCCAAAGTCTCAACATCTTTTTTTTTTTATAACGTGGTGACCAAAACCGGATGCAGTATTCCAGTTAAAGCGGTACTAATATTTGCTCTTTTAGTAGTATTTGCTTTTTTAAGGGTGGTTTCTTGGACCTATTTGAGAATTTCATCTACTGGAATTCTATCCTAAACACTGTAATGTAAGGCTAGGTTCTCCCACTGTACTAAATCTCAGTTTTGACGCACTTGGATCTACTTTAGTTGGATGTGAACCAGGGTGGATTTGATTTAAATCGAGTTGATTTAAATCACAATTGAAATCATGATTTAAATCACTAGTAAAAAGGCTTGATTTAAATCAACTCGATTTAAATCATAATTTTTAAAGAGCAACTGTCATCTCTGCTACTCCTTTGACCCGCTGTTGACTCACCGATAGTCCCAGTGTTGCAGAATATACAGCCTCCTGCTACATAACTAAGCTCCATTTCACACTGAATAAACTAAATTATTTATGTATCTTAAATAGAAAACTGTCTTACAATAGATTTTGACCCCAAAAGTTTTTTATTAAAATAAATTCGATAAAAATAAAAAAAAATCCGATTTAAATAAAAAAAATCTGATTTTTTTGATTTTTTTAAAAAAAATCATTGATTTTTATCCACCCTGCATGCACATTTCAAAACATCTTTTAAGCATCATATCCACTGCTCTAATGATAAGGTTAATTCATGCATTGCCTGCAGATGTGGCATTTCTGGAAGATTGTGAATCAAAAAATGTTCTGGAATTTTTTTTCTCTGAAAAGGAACATGATTTAAATTCTCATTTTCAGATCAATATCTACAGCCTCCAGAAGTATCATTTGATATTTTAAAAAATTAGCTTATTTAGTGTGATACGATCCTGGTGTTCAAAGAAAATAAGTGCTGGAGGAAAGTTGTTTCTACTGGAATGCTGGAAACACTGTTAGGCAATAAACCACAAATTAATAAGCAGCCTCTCAATTTTTAGAACAATCACCAGGGGAAAAAAAGGGAAATATCATAACCCCTTCAAAACTGTCCAACTTCCCCAAAGTAGAAAAATCCCCATTTTGGAAAATTCTTCATGGATTTTTTTCTAACCAACATTCCTGCATAACCCTGTAAACCAGGAATGCAGAATTGGAACTGAATAAGGATGACGGTGGAGTACTAAGTGGCAGGGTGGATAAAAATCAATGATTTCTTTAAAAAAAAATTTAAAAAATCAGATTTTTTTGATCGGATTTTTTTGATTTAAATCGGATTTTTTTGATTTTTATCAAATTTATTTTAATAAAAAATTTTGGGGTAAAAATCTATCGTAAGATAGTTTTCTATTTAAGATACATAAATAATTTAGTTTATTCAGCATGAAACGGAGCTGAGTTATGTAGCAGGAGGCTGTATATTCTGCAACACTGGGACTATCGGTGAGTCAACAGCGGGTCAAAGGAGTAGCAGAGATGACAGTTGCTCTTTAAAAATTATGATTTAAATCGAGTTGATTTAAATCAAGCCTTTTTACTAGTGATTTAAATCATGATTTCAATTGTGATTTAAATCAACTCGATTTAAATCAAATCCACCCTGCTAAGTTGAATGCAAGGGCCGCCCTTCAACGAATTACACAAAGTTAGCACCTTGGCAAAATCTTATTTCATTTAATAACTGATTAAAATACATTGCATAGGAAACTCCCTATGCATTTACAAATAGTGCTTTGTTTAGTGACCGTTCCAAGTTACAACGGCACTGAAAGAAGTGACTAATGACCGTTTTTCACACTTATGACCTTTGCTGCATCCCCACGGCCACGTGATCAACATTCAGGCGCTTGGCAACGGACTCATATTTATGACGGTTGCAGAGTCCCTGGGGTCATGTTAATCCCCTTTTGTGATCTTCTGATAAACAAAACCATTGGGGAAGCCATACTCACTTAACGACCACGTTACTGACTTAACAACTGCTGTGATTCACTTACGATAAGCGGCAGGAAAGGTCGTAAAATGAAGCAAAATTCATTTAACAACTGTTTCACTTAGCAACAGTAATTTTGGGCTCAAAATCGCACAGCTGGCTTTGATGCCTAAGGCGGGACTAGAATTCACCATCTCCTGGTGATTGGCCCAGAGTCATCCAACCGGCTTTGATGCCTAAGGCGGGACTAGAACTCACAGTCTCCTGGTGATTGGTCCAAATTCCACCAGTTGGCTCACATGCCTAAGGCAGGACTCGAACTCAGGGTCTCCTGGTTTTTAGGCCGGCATCTTAATCACTACATCAAACTGGCTTTCAGCCCCTTCCCCTCTTTGACATCATCTTCACATACGGTAACTCAGCCAACAGAGCTCATACCAATATTTCCTTCAACCGTAGACAGACAGTTGGAGTCTACTTCTACCATCCTGTAAATCCTTGTTCCTCCATGGATCAGATCATGCGTGTTGCAAGGGAAGGGAAAGCCTGAATTGCAGACATTATATCAAGGGAGATCCAAAGGATGTTTGCCCAGAAACGAAGCTCCTGCAACCCAAACTTGTCAGATTGATGTGATTGTTACTGCATTAATCCCACCAAAAATAGTTTTGGGGTGGCATTAAACTGAAGGTGACTGGTTGTTTTTCTGGAAGGATTTTAATTGATTATAAAGATATTTGGAAAGTCATTGTGGGTCTATGAGACTTAAGAACAGGCTGGATAAAAACCGATGATTTTTTTTAATTTTTAAATGGATTTTTAAATTTTAAATTGGATTTTTTTTTATTTATATCAAATTTATTTTAATAAAATGCTTTTGGAGTAAAAAAATCTATTTAAAGATAGTTTTCTATTTAACAAACATTAATAATTTAGTTTATTCAGCATGAAATGGAGCTTAGTTATGTAGCAGGAGGCTGCGTATTCTGCAATATTGGGACTGTCGGTGAGTCAACAGCAGGTCAAAGGAGAAGCTGCTGCGGGACAGAGATGACAGCTGCTCTTTAAAAATTATGATTTAAATCGAGTTGGTTTAAATCAAGCCTTTTTGCTAGTGATTTAAATCGTGATTTAAATCGTGATTTAAATCGTGATTTAAATCGAGTTGATTTAAAACAAGCCTTTTTACTAGTGATTTAAATCGAGATTTAAATCGTGATTTAAATCGAGCTGATTTAAATCGAATCCACCCTGCTGAGAATCCCTATTTGCTTCTGCAAAACTCCATAGACGGGCAATTTGAACATCCTTCCAAATAGATGCAGGCAGTTCTCAACTTACAACCACAACTGAGCCCAAAATTTCAGTTGTTAAGTGAATTGTGCTGCATTTTACGACCTTTTAAGGCAATTGTTAAGTGAATCGCTACAGTTGTTGAACGAATCGTGTGGCTGTTAAGCCCATTTGTCTTCTTCCATTGACTTGGTTTACCAGAAGCTGGCTAAGTAGATAGCAAATGGTGATCACGTAACCCCAGGACAGCGCAACTATCTGTTGTGGTCTGCCGCCGGCCTGCGGAGCTGGCAGCAGAGTCAGACAGTGAGGAGGTTGGGGAGGAACATGGGCCAGTCCTGGAGTCTGGGGAAGGCTCGGATGAGGGCTCTGGGTTGGAGGCAGAGAGGGGGCCAGGGCCATCTGGAAGTCATGTGCTGCCTCCGGAGCCTCCAGAATCGGACATCAGCGAGGCAGAGGAACGGGGAGCCTGTTCCCAGTGCGCACATGTGCAGAGCTGCCAGAAGGCAAGAACAGTTAAGAAAAAAGGGGTGACTCAGGAGTAAGGCTTGGAGATGATTGGCCCCCTCCCATAAGACATAAAGGAGGAGCAAAGGCACGTGAGCCTTTGCAGGAAGCAACTTTGTTCGTTCTGGTCAGTTTAAATTCTGAAGCTCCGTTTTGACTCTGTACTCTGTGTGGCCTTGCAAAGCTAATTGCCAATTAGGTCTTTGGCAGCATGTCAAGGGAGATAAAGGAAGCCTAGGTCAGAACACTGTCATAATTACCTGCCAGTTACCAAGGTCTCGAATTTTGATCATGTGACCACAGGGGTACTGCAACGGTCATAAGTGTGAAAACTGGTCATAAGTTGCATTTTTTTTCAGTGCTGCTGTAGCTTCAAGTGGTCACTAAACGAATGGTTATATGTTGAGGACTACTACCATACCTGTATCTCCCAGGAATTTATCTTAAAGCCTCCTACAGATTTATCTTCTCATATACGCTACACTATTTGTTTTATACATTCTAATGCTGTTCTGCCCCAGCTACGGATCCATAAGAACACAGCACACACAAAGTTTGTACAAAACTTAATTTACTAAAATAACTCAGTCTTTTTCAAAACAAAGGCTGTTAATAAACTTTCTTAACAGCCTACAAGAAACCAAAGATAACGTAATCACAATCTTACTAAGGCTGGCAGAAAGCCCAGAAGCAATTTGCAGAGAATTCAGAAGTGAAGTAGAGCGAACTAAAGTTGTTCCCTGCAAATTGCTTCCGTCGGCATTCCTCCTTAAATAGGCTAGGGGAGTGGCCAATTAGTCCCAAGCCTTACTCTCGAGGGGACCTCCTCCTGAGGAGCCATTCCTGCCTTTTGGCCACTCTGCGCGCCCGTGCATCGAGAAGAGGCTCCTCCTCCTTTGTCCTCTTCACTTAACAGAGCTTCTGGAGGTTCTGAAGGCCCTGGCTGAATCCCTGCCTCTGGCACCACATCTTCTCCAGCCTCCTCACTGTCTGACTCGAGTGCCAGCTGCACAGGCTGCTGGCACAGCACCACACCAGCCTCCTCACTGTCAGAATCAGCTACAATCCGCACAGGCCACTGACGGGCCACAACAAATGCAGGGATGTCAAACACAAGGCCCACGGGCTGGATTCAGCCCAGAAGGTGGTCAGATCCAGCCTGCGGGGCCGGCCTGGAAAATGTAAGAGGCTGGACCACGGCGCATCGGCCTGGTCTACCCAATGCGAAGCAGTTTGGGGAGTGGCTGGCATCAAGCTGGCCACGCCCACCCAGTCGGTCACGCCCAGTGAGTGGCATCAAGCTGGCCACGCCCACCCAGTTGCCCACACACACCCAGTCGGCCACGCCTGCCTGCCCCCCGCCCCGCCCCGAGGTCAACCACAGCCCTGATGGGGCCCTCAATGAAATTGAGTTTGACACCCCTGTTCTAATGTATCCAAGAGTTAGAATTTAGAAGATTCATGAGGACTCAGGAGACTTTATGAAAGAACAAAACCAACTTCATGAGAAAATCCCAACCCAAGGAACCAGGAGTCCTCTGCCCTCTCTCTTTTGAAGGAGATGACTCAATGGTCCAAGAGCCTTGGTGGCGCAGCAGACTAAAGTGCTGTTAAGTAGCACCAGCCGCCTGCAATTACTGCAAGTTCAAATCTCACCAGGCTCAAGGTTGACTCAGCCTTCCATCCTTCCAAGGTAGGTAAAATGAAGACTCGGATTATGGGGGCAATAAGATTTATATAAAAAAGAACACTGCTTAGGGGGGGGGGCAAAAGCCCTACTAAGCAGGTATATACAAACAGTATGAAGGCTGTTGCTTAACGCATTGTAAGCCGCCCTGAGTCTCCGGAGAAGGGGGGCATATAAATCGAACCAAAAAATAAATAAAATAAATAAATGGGACAAGGGTTGCTGGGTCCCTTAACAGGGTGGGAAATTAGGGTGGACTAGAGTGTCCTTGAAAAGTTCATTCTTGGGCCTCTGAACGGAACTACTTCATTTCATTTGATTTCTTGGAAACCCATCTTCCACAGCCCATGCCGCCAACCAGTACTAATCACATCTAATCAATGCATTTTACTCATCACAAATAGGTTCCAAGATGGGACCCAGGATATGAAGTGCTTCGGTCTAATTCTCCATAACTTCTTCATTTCTATGATATTGGTTCAAACTAAGCCATGGGATTCAGCCCACACCAGCCTGAATTTTGGGTCTCCCCCAGGGGTGAAATCTACTTACCTTTCCTACCAGTTCGGAAGTGCACATGCCATCCGTGCGCATCACATGCACACACGGACCCACTGCACATGTGCAAACCTTTCTGCGCATGTACAGAGGGTAATAAACAGGTTACTTCCTGGTTAAAACCAGGAAGTAATGATGACTGGGCAGGGTGGCGGAGCCTCGTGCTGCCATCGCTACCAGTTCGGTCGAACTGGTCTGAACCGGTAGCATTTCACCCCTGGTCTCCCTCATCTTTCTTTTTCTTTCCCTGATAATTTTTTCCTACTTTTCTAGATGGTGTTTCTCTGAGCTCTGTTTCTATCACCCTGTTATGACCTTTCTCCTTTGGGAAAGTCCTAAAAAGAGCTTTTCTCTTCTTAGGATTTTAATGGGAGGCCCTGGATACTACAGACTGTGGGAGAGAAGATTTAATACAGGTAGGTACGCATTACCACATATTCATTAGCCCTCTAAAGCAAAGCTTCCCAACCTTGGCAAATTTAAGATGTCTGGACTTCTACTCCCAGAATTCCCCAGCCAACATAGCTGCCTGAGGAATTCTGGGAGTTGAAATCCACACCAAAAATTGCCAACTGCCTGCTCTAAAGAATCTTCAATCCACTCTGTGCCTGAGAAATATTCCTGAAATATCCTTCTCTTCTGAAGAACATTTCAAAAGCAAATTCTCTTATCCAATGTGATCAGAGAAAAAAAGCAGGAATGTTTTTTTCAACATAACACTTGAGTAGGTCAAAAAAAGAAGGAAAGAAGGGAGGGAGGGAGGGGGGAAGAAACTGAAAGATGGTATAGGAGAGAGAAGAAAGGAGAAGGAAGAACGAAAGGAGAGGGAGGGAGGGAGGGAGGGAGGGAGGGAGGAAGGAAGGAAGGAAGGAAGGAAGGAAGGAAGGAAGGAAGGAAGGAAGGAAGGAAGGAAGGAAGGGCAATTGCACTTATACATATACGTATAACACTTCATAGTGCTTTACAGCCCTGAGAAAGGAAGGAAGGAAGGAAGGAAGGAAGGAAGGAAGGAAGGAAGGAAGGAAGGAAGGAAGGAAGGAAGGAAGGAAGGCAGGCAGGCAGAGAGAGAGAGAGAGAGAGAGAGAGAGAAAGAAAGAAAGAAAGAAAGAAAGAAAGAAAGAAAGAAAGAAAGAAAGAAAGAGAAAGAAAGAAAGAAAGAAGCAACTAAACAGGGGTGAATATACAGTAGATCACTACTCTCTACAGCTACTAAGAGCTAAGGTCAAGTGAAGGAAGATTTTATTTTTAGCACCCCAAATGCTTCTAAGTTACTCCTTTGCTAATGAGGAGGATGACTTCCGTGACTCCCCCAGCCGAGAAGCTCAAAGGGGATCCGCATTTTGCAAAGTAGGTCTTAACAATGAAATCCTGGACATGTTTTATCTTCTCTGCCAATCCATAAATCAAGAGTTAAGCTCTTTTTGTGCCCAATCAGGAACCCCAACGGCCTTTTCTGTGCAGTTGGCAGAAATGCAAGTCCAAGCCAACCATTTCCCCTGATGCGTCAATAGTATCTATTTACACACAGCAATGTCACACAGTTACTCTGTTTTAAAAAAAATAATAATAGCCATTTGATCCCTTCTTATTCTAAGTGGAAAGACAGCAGCAGCTACAACCCAACCACATTTGAACACAACTGAACCGCAACTGAACCAAAAAGGTTTTCCGTTGAATGCTTGGAGTTACAAGCTTTCCTAGGCAGTAACCCTCTTAGCCCCTTAGCAATCCAGCAAGAGTCTTGTGTCATCTTGGCAAGCCATAGCTTCCACGGACTATTTCGCTCGAGGTGACACACACTGTTGTCTTGCAAGGCACCACAAAAGCCTTCAGTGATTTGTGCCTCAGTGCATTGTCCACAAGACTTAGGGAGGAATCGAACCAATTTAAATTCCACGGAGGACCTGTATACTGCACGAGTCAAAAAGAGGGCTGTGAAAATATCTACAGACCCCTCGCATCCTGGACATAAACTGTTTCAACTCCTACCCTCAAAACGATGCTATAGAGCACTGCACACCAGAACAACTAGACACAAGAACAGTTTTCCCCCCGAAAACCATCACTCTGCTAAACAAATAATTCCCTCAACACTGTCAACTATTAACTAAGTCTGCACTACTATTAATCTTCTCATCGTTCCTATCACCCATCTCCTCCCACTTATGACTGTACGACTATAACCTTGTTGTTTGTATCTGTATGATTTATATTGACTGCTTCCTAATATGATTTGAGTGCTTATTTGCTCCCTATGACTATCATTAAGTGTTGTACCTTATGATTCTTGATGAATGTATCTTTTCTTTTATGTACACCGAGAGCATCTGCACCAAAGACAAATTCCTTGTGTGTCCAATCACACTTGGCCAATAAAAAATTCTATTCTATTCTATTCTAAATAAAGCTTGGGCACTTTTTTTTTTTATTTGATTTATATGCCGCCCTTCTCTGGAGACTCAGGATGCGTCTCCGCATCTACAATGCGTTAAGCAATAGCCTTCATACTTTTGTATATTTATACAAAGTCAGTTTATTGCCCTCACAAACTGGGTCCTCAATTTACCTACCTTAGAAAGGATGGAAGGCTGAGTCAACCTTGAGCCTGGGGAGATTCAAACAACACACTTCCACAACACATATATACAGTACTAATCGCTTCACAGGGGTATGTCTAACTTGGTTACTGAATTAACTAAGCCATTTTCTGGCTCATGCAACACGCTGGTACGGTTTGAATGGCGGCTATCAATTGAAGGTTAATGACCACAGATGGGTTTTCTCCAGGACACTCTGTGCCCAACCTGGCTTTACCGCTGAGAGATGATGGACCAAATGGCTCGTCCGGTCGCACCACAAACTGCAACAAACCAAGGTGACCACTAACCAAGCCCAAAGGGAAACGCATCACAGCATCCTTGTCTAATCTAGAGAAGGGGGCTTGTTTCTCATGGTGCACCCTCCCTTTTGGTTCCTTCTCTGAAGGATTTCAAATCCTGGGGGAAAGCCAAGCAAGGATGGCTTAACCCAGGTTTAAAGGGGTCGTGGGAATGCAAACAAGGATCTTCTCTTTTTTTTCTCTCTCTCTCTCTTTTCTTCTTTCCCCGTTTACCTCTTCAGATAGTTTCTCCCGTACAGGATCTGCTGCAGCAAGGTGACCACGGCGAAGGCGCAGATGAAAATGAACAGCAAACTTCGGTTGCCCAGCAAATCCCGGTTGAAAGTCGGGTCGGTGTAGCCCATCCTGGCGGAGGGCGCGGAGGAGGCGAAAGGAAGCTTTAAATCCGTTCACGGTCAATCCACAGAGCCCAAGCCGTTATTCGGGCAGCGGGACGGCCAAGCGGCCGGTGGAACCGCTCGGGCGCCCCAGAGGAGCGCGAAAGCCAAGGACGCGGCGACCCCGCATCGCGCCGGAGAACCCGGACGGCGCGGAGCCGCGATGGGCGCTCCCAGTCACCCCCGTGGAAACTTCCGCGGGCCGCGTGGAAAAGCGCCGGCTGAGCGTGAGAGTCCTTTCTTCCCCGCCGCCACCGGCGCGGCCGCCGTGGAAGGCGGCGACGGCGACGCTGCTGCTGCTGCTGCTTTTCTCCCCGGGAGAAGAAGCCAAGCAGGCGCGAAGACCGGCCAAGCGAGTCCCAAAGTGGCCGCCGGCTGCCGAACCCCGTTTTCAA
This sequence comes from Pantherophis guttatus, assembly GCF_029531705.1. The sequence goes on along the minus strand of NW_026844028.1, from coordinate 97,160,274 downwards.
CCCCCAACGCCTGGTGGGAGGCAGCCGGCTCGGCGTCCTCCGTGGCCGGACCGGCTGGCTGACAAAGGAAGGGCGGCCGGAGGGGGGACGCGGAAAGCCGCAGTTCGCCGCGGCGACGCTCTGAGCCGCGTCTAAAGGCGGACGGGAGGGAGGGAGAGGGAGGGAGGGAGGGAGGGAGGCCGGGGGAGGGTCTCGTTTGGCGGGAGGGAAGCTGGCTCCTCAGTCTCCTGTCTCGGCGATGCCTCCTCTCTCCCGCCTTCCGCCGGCTTCTCCTCGCCCCCTCCTCGCCTTCCCCGCCCCGTCCAACCTCGGAGAAAGCGAAGCAAGGTCGCCGCGCCTTCCCTTCAAGGACGCGGGAACGCCGCGCTGTGCTTCGCCGAAGCTCTGAGGAAAACCGGCTGGACACGCGCGCAGGCCGGGAGACTTTCAAGGATTTTGTGTGTCATACACACACACACACACACACACACACAAACACACGTTCAAAGGCCCTCTTTCCCACCCACCCACGTCTCCGTCCAACGTTTTGAGGTGTTTTACAGAGGGTCCTCGACTTACAACAGTCCGTTTAGTGACCGTTTGGGGCCCCAAAAGAAAGGACTCCAAGGACCGGTTTTTTTTTCCATGCTGAATGACCATTGTGGCGGTTCCCCAAGGTCACCCCACGCAAAATTCGGACGCTTAGCAACCGACTCGTAGTTATGACCGGTTGCAGTGTCCCGACCTTGTGAGATTCTCCCTTTTTTTGTGACGTTCAGACCGGCAAAGTCAGCAGGGACGCCGGATTCGCTTTACTTATGAGCCAGTCAGGATCGGACTCCTGGCTGTGGGTAGAGTTTGCCTGCAATACTGCACTTTAATCACTGCTTTAACCACTGCGCCACCATGGAAGGAAGAAAAGAAGGAAGGAAGAGCAGTAGCACTTAGACTTATATACCGCTTCACAGTGCTTTTACAGCCCTGTCTAAGCGGTTTACAGAGTCAGCCTATTGCCCCCAACAATCTGGGTCCTCATTTTATTGACCTTGGAAGAATGGGAGGCTGAGTCAACCTTGAGCCGTGTTGGGATCGAACTCCTGGCAGTGAGCAGAGTCAGCCTGCAATACTGCATTCTAACCACTGCACCACCAGGGCTAGTTAAGTGACTCGCGCCCCATTTTACCACCTTTTTTGCCACAATTGTTAAGCGAATCGCTGCAGCTGCTACAACATGATCATTTGGTTGGTAAGCGAATCCCCCTTTGACTTGCCTGGATGCAAGTCAACACGGGTGTGTGTGTGTCACAAGTGGCAATCATATGACCCCAGGATGTTGCAGCCGTTGTAAATTGTAAGGCCACACTTGGAATCCTGCTTCCAGTTTTGGTCGCCACGATGTAAAAAAGATGTTGAGATTCTAGAAAGAGTGCAGAGAAGAGCCACAAAGATGATTAGGAGACTGGAGGCTAAAACATACAAAGTACAGTTGCAGGAACTGGGTATGTCTAGTTTGATGAAAAGAAGGACCAGGGGAGACATGATAGCAGTCTTTCGATATCTCAGGGGCTGCCACAAAGAAGAGGGAGTCAAGCTATTCTCCAAAGCACCTGAAGGCAGGACAAGAAGCAATGGGTGGAAACTCATCAAGGAGAGAAGCAACCTAGAACTAAGGAGAAATTTCCTGACAGTGAGAACAATTAATCAGTGGAACAATTTGCCTCCAGAAATATTGTTGTGAATACTCCAACATTGGACATTTTTAAGAAGAGATTGGATAACCATTTTTTTAAAAATTTGATTTATATGCTGCCCTTCTCTGGAGACTCAGGGTGGCTTACAATGCACTAAGCAATAGCCTTCATCCTTTTGTATATTTATACAAAGTCAGCTTATTGCCCCCACAAACTGGGTCCTCAATTTACCTACCTTAGAAAGGATGGAAGGCTGAGTCAACCTTGAGCCTGGCGAGATTCAAACCTGCAGTAATTGCAGGCAGCTGGTCTTAATAACAGGGTGCTTTAGACCACTGTACTACCAAGGCTCTGTTTGTCTGAAATGCTATAGGTTTCCTGCCTAAGCAGGGGGTTGGACTAGAAGTCCTCCAAGGTCCCTTCCAACTCTGTTATTCTAATATGTCTAAACACATGCCAGTTTGTTAAATTTTGATCACATGATGGTTGTTAGTGCGAGGAGGGATTGTAAGTAACTTTTCTCAGTCCCGTTGTAACTATGAGCACACTAAGCGAATGGTTGTAAGTTGAGCACAATTTGCACTTTGGTTGTATTCTGTCCCATGGCTGGCCTGATGATGACCACATCACGTTCACCCATAGTGTTCCTCTTCGGGATTCAGGTTCAGTCCCAAGGGTCCTTTTTTTCAAGAGACAACTGGACTTTCTTGTTTTTTCTTTGAAGGCGTTTCGCTTCTCATCCAAGAAGCTTCTCATCCAGAGCCAAAGAAGCTTCTTGGATGAGAAGTGAAATGTCTTCAAAGAAAAACCAGAAAGTCCAGTTGCCTCTTGAAAAAGCACCTTTGAGATAACCATGACCTGGATGACGGAGAATCTCCATAGACATTCAAGGTTTACTGTTTCTGGCCTGCTGGTGTTCCAACATAATTTCTAGGACAGAGACAGAAATTGGAATAATGCCCGTGATCTGTAAGAGCTTACGTGAGCAATTACTCACTTCAGTGAGTTAGTTCGATGCATTTTTCCCCCTTCTGTTCAATCCCATCTGATTCTCAGAGACTGCCCTTTGTATAAATCCTTGAGGCTTGCTTGGCAAGCCTTTTTCAGAAGGACAGGCAAGCCTTAACATACGACCACCGTGGAGACTAAAATTTCTGTTGTTAAGTGAGACATTTGTTAAGTGAGTTCGGCCAGGGGGTGAAATTTAGCAGGTTCTGGTAGCAGAAATTTTGAGTAGTTTGGAGAACTGGCAAATACCACCTCTGGCTGGCCCCAGAGGAGGTGGGAATGGAGACTTTACAATATCCTTCCCGCAGGAGTGGGGAGGGAATGGGGATTTTGCAGTATCCTTCCCCTTGAGTGGGGAGGGAATGGAGATTTTGCAGTATCCTCCCAAGAGTGGGAAGGGAATGGGGATTTCGCAGTATCCTTCTCCCAAGAGTGGGGAGGGAATGGGGATTTTGCAGTATCCTTCCCCCAGGAGTCGGGAGCGAATGGGGATTTTGCAGTGTTGTTCCCCTGGAGTGGGATGGGAATGGAGATTGTGCAGTATCTTTCTCCCAAGAGTGGGGAGGGAATGGGGATTTTGCAGTATCCTTCCAAGGAGTGGGGAGGGAATGGGGATTTTGCAGTATCCTTCCCCCAGGAGTAGGGAGGGAATGGAGATTGTGTAGTATCCTTCTCCCAAGAGTGGAAAGGGAATGGGGATTTTGCAGTATCCTTCCCCTGGAGTGGGGAGGGAATGGGGATTTTGCAGTATCCTTACCCCAGGAGTGGGTAGGGAATGGGGATTTTGCAGTATCCTTCCCCTGGAGTGGGATGGGAATGGAGATTGTGCAGTATTCTTCTCCCAAGAGTGGGGAGGGAATGGGGATTTCGCAGTATCCTTCCCCTGGAGTGGGGAGGGAATGGAGTTTGTGCAGTATTCTTCCCCTGCCACGCACACCAAGCCACACCACGCCCACCAAGCCACACCCACCAAACCGTTAGTAAAAAAATTTGAATTCCACCACTGAGTTTGGCCCCATGTTACAACATTTCTGGGCGCAGTTGTTAAAGGGAGCAGATGTAACGTTGATAACATGGTTGTTAAGTGAATCCGTCGTCCCCATTGATTTTCCTTATCCACAAGATCTCAAAAGGGGATCACGTGACCCTGGGACACTGCAACCGTCATAAAGGTGAGTCAGTTGTCAAACGTCTGAATTTTGATCACGTGACCATGGGGATGCTGCAAAGGTCATAACTCTGAAAAATGGTCATAAGTCCCTTTTTTTCAGTGCCGTTGTAACTTTGAATGGTCACTAAATTAACTGTTGTATGTCGAGAACTACTTGTAGTTTACCATTGCCTTCTTCCTAGGGCTGAGAGAAAGTGACTGGCTCAAGGTCACCAATTGGTTTTGGACCGGGGTCAGCAACCTGCAGCTCCGGAGCCGCATGTGGCTCTTTGGGCCCTCTGCTGTGGCTCCATGTCAGGTGATCCCACCACTGGCTGGCCCCGCCCCTCGCCCTCCTTGCCTGGCCTGAGAAGGTACGGACGACGGCGGGGGATGGAGAAGCGGCCAGGGCAGAGACAGAGAGATACAGAGAGAGGGGAGGGAGGGAGAGAGGGGAGGGGGGGAGAGAGGGAAGAGGGAGGGGGGAGGGAGGGGAGAGAGAGAGATATCAAAAGGATTTTGTGGTTCCCGGTCTTTTTTAACAACTGGTTCTCTGCCCTAATGACCGGCTGGGTAGGCGTGGCTAGGGGGAGTCATGTGACTAGTAGAAGTGAGTGACATCGGGTTGGCCACGCCCACCCAGGTTTTGTGGCTCCCGGTGTTTTCTTTTCTGTGGGAAACGGGTCCAAATGGCTCTTTGAGTATTTAAAGTTGCAGGCCCCTGGTTTTGGGCCTAAAACGTGACTAAAACTCATCGTCTTCTGGTTTCAAGCCTGATGCCTTAACCGCTACACCCACCTGGCTCTCAGTTTGTGATACAAGTAATATAATTAAAAGTATACTCTTTTCAATGCAAAATATATCTAAAGCAGTTTGTCAGTGATTAAATGCCAAAATCGAACCATTGGTATCACTCAACGATTTAAAATAACATCATTTAAAATGCCCTTAGTGGATGTCAAGTCATTTTTATTTTTATTTTTTTGCAATACCCGTATTCATGGCTTTTAAAGAAATGAATTTGTTACTGTCTGGTGTCAAAGGCTAAAAGATTTGGGAAACCTATACATAGTCCTTGACTTACAACAGTTCATTTAGTGACCATTCAAAGTTACTACAGCACTGAAAAAAAGTGACTTATGACCGGTTTTCACACTTACGACCGTTGCAGCATTCCCCCATGGTCATGTGATCAAAACTCGGCAACTGACTTGTACTTATGACGGTTGCAGCGGGTGTCCCAGGGTCACATGATGATGGTCTTTTTGCGAACTGATAAGCAAAACCGATGGGGAAGCCATGGGATTCGCTTTAACAACCGTGTTACTAACTTAACAAGTTTGTAAGTTCGAATCTCCCCAGGCTCAAGGTTGACTCAGCCTTCCATCCTTTCTAAGGTAGGTAAATTGAGGACCCAGTTTGTGGGGGCAATAAGCTGACTTTGTATAAATATGCAAAAAGTATGAAGGCTATTGCTTAGCGCTTTGTAAGCCGTCCTGAGTCTCCGGAGAAGGGCGGCATATAAATCAAATTTAAAAATTAAAACCTGCAGCGGTTCGCTTAACAACGATGGCAAGTAAAGTCATAAAACGGGGCAACATTCACTTCAACTGTCTCACTTAGCAATTGTGGTCATAAGTCGAGGATTGCTTGCATTTTGTATGGGGTAGGGTATGTCAGGAGAGGAGAGGCCTTGACGTTTTGTGAGCTTTTGCTTTCTTTGAATCTGTTTTCTCCCCCGGTGGAAAACAAAATCTTCAGAACTGCTGGGATACATGGCTAAGTCAGAGGTCAGCAACCTGCGGCTCTGGAGCCGCATGTGGCTCTTTCACCCCTCTGCTGTGGCTCCCTGTCACTCAAAATATGCATAACAACTGCCAATATGCAACACCCGCCAGCACGCAATTTATTGAGCTTTTCAACCCCCGGTAGGCCAACCATGGATAAATCCAAGAAAAGAAAAGTTTCAGAAGAAAACAGAACGTTTAATTCGACTATATATGCTAGTTTTGTGGCCGCTCAAGAAATAGTCAGGCACGGGAAGGGTTTTGTGGCTCCCGGTGTTTTCTTCTGAATGTTAAATTCTAGCCATAGTGGAGTTAAGGTTTCAGGGGGGGATTTGGTAGTTTAAGAATAAATTAGGTTAATTTGGCTTATGATTGTTAATTGAAATGCCCTGTATTTTGTTCTGGGAAGTCTGGGGAGGAGGGAGGGAGGGATGGGAAGGGGGGGGGGGGGGGGGGGGGGAAAGAGGGGGGGGGAATTTGGGGGGGGGTTTTTTTTTGTAAAACTTTTCAATAAAAAAAAAAGAAGAAATAGTCAGGCACAGGAAGGGTTTTGTGGCTCCCGGTGTTTTCTTTTTTGTGGGAAATGGGTCCAAATGGCTCTTTGAGTGTTTAAGGTTGCCGACCCCTGGGCTAAGTGAACTAACTAATGTCCTTCCACAGGGCTTTAATGCTAGCCTGCTTTAATTAATTCATTTATTTGGGTCTTCCTCAGTCATTAATTCTCCCTACTAGCAGTTCTTTTTTGATGAGTTATGGCAGGATGGCGATGGAAGAGAATTGTTTTTATTGTGATGTTCACCCACCCTTTGCCTTGGCTCTCCATCCTAAAAGGTTTTCGCTCCCCTTAAATGTTCTAGGATTTAGGATTTTGTCAACCACTTCTGGATTTTGTAATTAGAAGCAGTGCAGAAGTGCACTTCATGAATAAATAATGCAACCTCAGCAATAAACCGAAATTTAACAGTGTCATGAGAGATGAAGGGTGCAGAACTGTTTAAACAAAAGCCACCCCAGCTCCTATGTAGCTTTCTTTTCTTTCTTTTCTTTCTTTCTTTTTTTCTTCCTTCCTTCCTTCCTTCCTTCCTTTTCTTCCTCCTTTCCTTTTCTTTTCTTCCCTTTCTGTCTTTCTTCTTTTTTCTTTCTTTTCTTTCTTTCTTTCTTTCCTTCTTCCCTTCCCTTTCCTGTCTGTCTTCTTTCTTTCTTTCCTTCCTTCCTTCCTTTCCTTTCTTCCTTCCTTCCTTCTTCCTTCCCTTCCCTTCCCTTCCCTTTTCTTTCTGTCTTCTTTCTTTCTTTCTTTCTTTCTTTCTTTCTTTCTTTCTTTCTTCTTTTCTTTCTTTCTTTCCTTCCTTTTCCTTCCTTCCTTTCCTTTCCTTTCCTTTCCTTCCTTTTCTTCTTTTCTTTCCTTCCCTTCCCTTCCCTTTCCTGTCTGTCTTCTTTCTTTCTTTTTCTTTCCTTCCTTTCTCTCCTTCCTTCACTTACTTACTTAATATTTTTATAAATAATTCAAGGCAACGAATATATCTAATGTTCCTTCCCTTCCTCCTGTTTTCCCCACAACAACCCTGTGAGGTGGGTTGGGCTAAGAGAGTGACTGGCCCAGGGTCATCCAGCTGGCTTTCAGGCCTATGGCAAGGCTAGAACTCTTCGTCTCCTGGTGATTGGCTCAAAGTCACCCAGCTGGCTTTTATGCCTGCAGGGGGACTAGAATTCACTGTCTCCTGGTAATTGGCCTAAAGTCACCCAGCTGGCTTTCATAGCTAAGGCCAGACTTGAACTCACAGTTTCCTGCCATCTAGCCTGGTTCCTTAACCACCAGACCAAGCATGTCATGGATTGCAGTTTATGAAGCTGACAGAGCCAGAAAAAAAATCTATGATTTGATTGCATCTGAAGTTAATTACTAAAATACAGATGCTGAGATTACTGTTCTGTCATTTCATATTATAATTCTCTCTTTTCTGTCACATGGTGGAGAAAAAAACCCCAGCTTGATTGGGTTTCTGGAGAACCTTTATAGACTTTCCAGGCCTTCAGCTCCCCAGGCATGAGTTTATACAAGTCTGAAAAAAGGCAGCTCCCCACCCCTATGGAGAAGGTATGGTGAACGTGAGGCCTTCTCCAGCTTTCCACGGTGAATATCAGAACTTCTCCAGCTTTCCATGGTGAACATCAGATCTTCTCCAGCTTTTCATGGCAAAGGCAGGCTTTCAAGTTCCTGTGGAGAAAGTCAGGTCTTCTCCAGCTTCTCATGGAGAAAGTCAGGCCTTCTCCAGTTTTCCATGGAGAAAAGGCCTTCTCAACTTTCCATGGTGAGTATCAGAACTTCTCCAGCTTTCCATGGTGAACACCAGTTCTTCTCTAGCTTTCCATAGAGAAAACCAGGCCTTCTCCAGTTTTCCATGGAGAAAGTCAGGCCTTCTCCAGCTTCTCACATGAACATCAGATCTTCTCCAGCTTTTCATGGCAAAGGCAGGCTTTCACAAGTTCCCCATGGAGAAAGTCAGGTCTTCTCCAGCTTCTCATGGAGAAAGTCAGGCCTTCTCCAGTTTTCCATGGAGAAAGTCAGGCCTTCTCCAGCTTCTCATGGAGAAAGTCAGGCCTTCTCCAGTTTTCCATGGAGAAAGTTAGGCTTTTTCCAGCTTTCCCTGGTGAATATCAGAACTTCTCCAGCTTTCCATGGTGAACACCAGTTCTTCTCTAGCTTTCCATAGAGAAAACCAGGCCTTCTCCAGTTTTCCATGGAGAAAGTCAGGCCTTCTCCAGCTTCTCACGTGAACATCAGATCTTCTCCAGCTTTCCATGGCAAAGGCAGGCTTTCACAAGCTCCCCATGGTGAATATCAGAACTTCTCCAGCTTTCCACGGAGAAAGTCAGGCCTTCTTCAAATTGTTCCCCTCCAGATGCATCACACTCCCTCCCAACATGGATTCTTCTCTTGAAGACAAACCTCTAAAATAATGTTGTGCATTTAGCTGTGGAAGAAAGCTTGACAGAGCTGAGTCAGACCCTTCAACTTCAGGCTGAGCTCTGAACAGCTGCATGTTTAAAAATTGCTTCTGACTCTGGAACAGCTAGAAAAGACGTTAGGAGAATCTCTCAGCAGCTCAAAGAAAAGCCACCCACCAGCCTCATTCCTGACTGGGACCAACTGAAATTCGGAAGGGCCAGCTGCTGTTTATAGAGGTTGCTTAAGAACTTGAATTACGTCAGGAACATCTTAACGATGGTGTTTACATATCATCGTCTAAGCTCTGAGTTTCCATTTCTTCCTAAACACCTTGAGTTTGTTTAGTTTCAAAACCCCTCTTTTACTAATATTATGATTTTAAACTCTTAACGGCATAACAGAGTTGGAAGGGACGTTGGAGACCTTCTGGTCCAAACCACTGCTCAGATAGGAAATGTTGTGGTCCGCCAGCAGCCTGCAGAGCTGGCAGCAGAGTCGGACAGTGAGGAGGCTGGGGAGAACTATGGGCCAGTCTTGGAGTCTGAGGAAGGCTCGGACGAGGGCTCTGCGTGGGAGGCAGAGAAAGGGCTATCTGGGAGGTACGTGCTGCCTCCGGAGCCTCCAGAGTCAGATCTCAGCAAGGCAGAGGAACAGGGGGAACCTGTTCCCAGTGCGCGCATGCGCAGAGCTGCCAGAAGGCAAGAACAGCTAAAACAAAAGGGACGACTCAGGAGTAAGGCTTGGAAATGATTGGCCCCTCCCATAAGACTTAAAAGAGGAGCAAAGGCACATGGACCTTTGCAGGAAGCAACGTTCGTTCATTCAGTTCAGCTTAAAGCCTGAAGCTCTGTTTGATTCTGGACTCCGTGTGGCTTTGCCAGTTAGGTCTTTGGCAGCGTGTCAAGGGAGATAAAGGTGGGTGATTATCCCGAAGGACTTCTTCTTCATAACGAACTGGGACTCAGCTGTGAATGAACAGAATTCACAGCTGTTGCAATAAAAGAGGTTTTTGGGACTCCTCGTGTGTTTTAATGACTCAGGAAGCCTAAGTCACAACAGGAAACACCAGTGATCGTGAATCTTTTTGGCACCAAGTGCCCAAAACGTGTGCCTGTGTGTGCATGTGCACGTGCCAGAACACCGGAAACCCGAAGACCAGCTGGTTGGCACACACATGCCTGTTTTTGGCCATTTTGGAGGCTGTTTTCAGGCCATTTTTCAGCTGTTTTTGGCCCTGAAAACGGCCTGGAAAATGGCCTGGTTTTTGGTTGTTTTTTGGAGCTCCGGCGCTCCGCAAAGACCAGCTGGCCAGTGCACATGTGCGCACCAGAAACCAGAAGAGCAGCTGGTGACGGCGCGCATGTCCACAAAGAGGGCTCTGTGTGCCACCTCTGGCATGCATGCCATAGGTTTGCCATCATGGCTCTATACCATTTCAGACAAATGGTGGTCCAATTTCGATCCGGAGCTCTGTTATCGGCTGCAGAGATATTTTCCGAAGGGCCTCTGGTGGTGAACGGAGGTCGGGGGCGATGCATGCATCAATCTGCATCTCGTTTCATGGCTGCAGAGCAGTGGTGGGTTCCTCCCGGTTTGGCCCGGTTCGGCCGAGCCGGTAGCGGTGACAATATGTCATTGAACCGGTTCTCTTTGTTTGGGAGCTGGGCCCTCCCGCCGGCCCCCGCATTATTCTTACCTTTTATTTGGCCCCGCCCCCAATCTATTCGCTGCCTCCCGAGTCCCAGCTGATTGGCTAGAAGGGAAAAAACTGTTTAAACTCTTGCCGCGGGGCTTCAAAGGGCCGCCCTACAGCTGATCAGTGTTAAAAGGAAGTGTGGTGGTAGACCGGTGCCTCCAAAAACAAATGGGTAGACCGGAGCCTCCAAAAAACAAATGGGTAGACCGGTGCCTCCAAAAACAAATGGGTAGACCGGAGCCTCCAAAAACAAATGGGTAGACCGGAGCCTCCAAAAACAAATGGGTAGACCGGAGCCTCCAAAAACAAATGAGTAGACCGGAGCCTCCAAAAACAAATGGGTAGACCGGAGCCTCCAAAAACAAATGGGTAGACCGGAGCCTCCAAAAACAAATGGGTAGACCGGAGCCTCCAAAAACAAAATGGGTAGACCGGAGCCTCCAAAAACAAATGGGTAGACCGGAGCCTCCAAAACAAATGGGTAGACCGGAGCCTCCAAAAACAAATGGGTAGACCGGTACAGCTCTGCAAGCAGTTAAAAGCCTCGTACACCAGTACCTCTGCTAAATTCTAAAGAATTGTCACATAACCATCAAGCCACGCCCACAAAATAATCCAGAGCCCATTTTTCAGCTACAGAGGGATTTCCGGAAGGGCCACGGACAGCAAAACAGAGGCCAGGGGCGACACGCGAGCAGCGGCAAGCAGCCACAGAAGAAGTGGCCCGGTAAGGCAAGGCAGATATCGGGGTGTGTGAGGCCTGGTAAGTAGGGCAGCTCCACCCATCCATCCCCACCCTAGCTTCATTTATACCCATGCGCCTCGCCCCAGTCCCTGCACCCCAGAATAGGCAGGGTCCTAATTAGGGCTTATTTTGGGGGTAGGGCTTATATTGGACGTACATGTAAAAATCAAGCTAGGACTTACTTACTGGGTAGATCGTATTTTGGGGAAAACACAGTACCATACAGAGAACAGCACACACTCTGCTAGAGAGAAGTTCTTTAAAAGTCCGAAAGCTCGGAAGACAAAACCTTTAGTCCCGGTAACCGACCGATTGGATCCTGTGATAATCAGAATCCACGCCTACATACAAACCATCCATTTTTATTCAGCACTTATTTACTATTACTACTATTTATTCAGTACCATTGCCGCTTTAGAAAATACAATTTGTTTCGGATGGATAGACAGAAAGGAAGACTTGGGATTATTGCAGCTGTCCTGTATGCAAATACTTTAAATATGAGAATTAAATTAGATAATTGTCCAACATAAATGATTATTAGACAAAACGCCATCAAGAGCTGCAACAAGGCGCACATTTCTACTACAAGTGGTTTGCAGGCTGAGTTAACACACTGCCAATATGTATCGTCATGGTGTTTGGATAACCAACATTTATTGGCGTCACATGTTGTGCAAAGATGTAGACTGTGGTTTGCAGACAGCAAGAGATAAGTTTTAAGTCATAAAATGTTTTATGCAATTTGCCAAATTTCAATTCCATGGGAATCAGGGGTCCCGGATTTTGGGCACGTTCTGTAAATTAGTCCATTTGGAGTACCTTGGTTCATAAACTCTTGTCCTATGATGTACCGATTTGCCCAGTTAAAGGTTACAGGAATAAGAATATTAGTAACAAATATAAGATCTCTTCTTTGTTGAATATTTCAGTCACGCCAACCAAAGACTCTATTTGCAGCAGGGGTTATTCACTTACCTTCACTACTGGTTCGCAAATGTGAGCACGCGTCACCTCTGCACATGCTCTGAGCCTTCTGCACATGCTCAGAGCCTTCCACGCATGCTCAGAGCGTCAAAAATGGGACGTGACAATGTCCGGGCGGGTAGGTGGAGCCTTCCGCAGCCGTCGCTACCAGTTCGCCAGAACTGGATAGAACCGACTGAATAACACAATTGATTTGCACCCATATGTTTTATCATCTATTTTGGGAAGGGCTGGGTGCTGAGATTGGTAACATAGCATCAATCTATCGCCAGCAACCTGCCCTGTCTGACCAATCCTTTCCCTTTAAAAACAGTTTTATGGAATTCTAAATGCTGCTTGGCATGGTGTGGGTCCCTGCAGTGGTGGATTTCAATTTTTTTTACTACCGGTTCTGTGGGTGTGGCTTGGTGGGCGTGGCATGGCTTGGTGGGCGTGGCACTGTAAAATCTCCATTCCTACCCCACTCCAGGGGAAGATTACTGCAAAATCCCCATTTCCTCCCGATCAGCTGGGATTTGGGAGGCAGAGAATAGATGGGGGCGGGGCCAGTCAGAATTTTTACTACCGGTTCTCTGAACTACTCAAAATTTCCACTACCGGTTCTCCAGAACTGGTCAGAACCTGCTGAAACCCACCTCTGGGTCCCTCCATATTTGGAAGGGAGAGAGCTGAGGCCCAGTTCTTCCTAAGCTATTCACTTAACATCACTTTAACCTAGTGGTGAAATCCAAATTTTTTTACTAACGGTTCTGTGGGCATGGCTTGGTGGGCATGGTGTGGCTTGGTGGGCATGGCAAGGGAAGGATACTGCAAAATCTCCATTCCCACCCCACTCCAGGGGGAAGGATATTGCAAAATCTACATTCCCACCCTGCTCTGGGGCCAGCCAGAGGTGATATTTGCCAGTTCTCCAAGGTTCTTCAGAACCTGCTGGATTTCACCCCTGCTTTAACCCCCAGAATGCCTGGAGAGAAGAATAGCAATAGCAATAGCACTTATATACCGCTTCACAGTGCTTTACAGCCCTCTCTAAGCAGTTTACAGAGTCAACCTATTGCTCCCAACAATCTGGGTCCTCATTTTACCCAACCTCGGAAGGATGGAAATGTCAGGGTTTCAAGTAATACACCCATAGCAAACTTGAGTCAACCTTGAGCTGGTGAGAATCGAACTGCCAAATTGTAGTCAGCCAGCAGTCAGCAGAAGTAGCCTGCAGTACTGCATTCTAACCACTGCGCCACCACGACTCTTGGAATGGTCCAAGGTCTCTTCTTATGGCCTGACCATTAGTCATCCTTCTCTACCAAACCCCATGATTTTGACCTGCCTCGCCCTGTCTGGACCAAATTGAACAGAATTAGGTTTGATACTGGAAGACATGCCTGTTCTGTCCCCGTACCACACACACACACCCACAGATGGCCCGGAGTGAATAAGCCACACGACAAAACTCTTTGAAAATAAAGCTGGCAGCAACCCAGTGGCTAGCTGCCAATTCAGACTCTACTCACACAAAACAAAGATTAGACTGCAAACATTCCGATAAAACAGGCAGAGTTTCAACAATACAAGGATTAATCCAAATGCAGTCCGATAAAGCAGGCAAAGTCCAGTAACGCAGAGATCATGGATTATTTCCAGTTTTTGCTCGTCACAAACTGAACTGGCCACCACACCCACATTTATACCCTGTGGGGTGTGGTCCAGTGACTCAGCTATTCTCTGGCATGCCTTCCCCTCTGCTGCACATGCTTCTCCCTGCGCCTCTGCCGAGGGTCCAGCCAGCACTTATCTCCTTCATCGCTGTCCACCTGTGGCTGCAGGGACGTGCTTGGCTCTGAGCCTATCTTTTGGCCTTCGGTGTCCTCCGGAGGCATTGCCAGAGAGGAGGGTCCTGGAGAGGGAGGCCTTGCCAACTCCTCTCCCTCACTCTCAGAGTCTGCATCTGTCGATAGCCCAGGCTCAGGCAACGGAGCCACAACAGTGCCTCTGCCCTGTATCAGTGGGTCTGGAAAGATTCCCCTCGTTGCGATTGTGATGCTGATATACAAAATATTAAACACATTGTGCATTGACATGTGTTTTCTGGTTCCCCAGAAGATCTATACGAAACAATGCCAGAGGCAATTTGTCTCTGAGAGAGCTGGATTGGACATCCAGTTATGAGGCCGCTGCTGTATTCCTGTGGAAGATTTGTATATAATTACGTGAATTGAGGGTATATGTCAGTGATGAAATCCAATTTTTTTTACTACCTGTTCTGTGGCTTGGTGGGCGTGGCAGGGGAAGGATACTGCAAAATCTCCATTCCCACCGCACTCCAGAGGAAGGATACTGCAAAATCCCCATTCCCTCCCCACTCCTGGGGGAAGGATATTGCAAATTCTCCATTCCCACCTCACTCTGGGGCCAGCCAAAGGTGGTATTTGCTGGTTCTCCGAACTACTCAAAATTTCCACTACCGGTTCTCCAGAACCTATCAGAACCTGCTGGATTTCACCCCTGGTATAAGTTTACTTCTGCTTCTATCATGTTCTCATCACATGCTAAATAAATAAATAACAACCATTTGGCTTTTAAGGAAATAAGACTTTTCTTTTTAATATGACCTCCTCTATTTACTTTTCTAGTTTTATTGTATTTATATAAATACAATACAATTTATATACAATTTATATTGTATATAAATACAATTTATATACAGTTATTTGATGGTTTTATAGCAGAAGCTCTTTAGTGGCCCTGACATTATTTAGGGATCCATTAATGACATGTTTGAAGGGTATTTTATTGTCAGATATATTCTTGTTCTTAACTGCCTGTGAACTGGCTTGCCGGGAACGTGAGATTTATAAATAGATAAATTTATTTATACAAATAAATAAATGTAAGCCAATCTTGGCTGTCATTTTGGGTGCTTTCCAACACCCCTAATGTGTTCACCAGTGTGAAATGTGAGATCTTCCTTCTACAGAGCGAGATGATTTAAAGTCCATCTGCCAAGCTCTTTGGACCTCCCGCATCCAAAGTTCCTTAGATCCAAGATTTGTTCTTCTCTTCAGAAAGCACATCTCTCTATTTCATCTGCCTCCTCTCCGAGAAAGGGTTGGTTGGAGAGGGATAACTGTGAGAGGGATCTTGGAGTCTTAGTGGACAACTGATTGCGACAGCAGCCAAAAAAAGCCAATGCAATCCTAAATTGCATTAACAGAGGGATACAATCAAGATCAAGTGAGGTACTAATACCACTCTACAAAGCCTTAGTAAGACTACACCTAGAATACTGCATCCAGTTTTGGTCACCACCAGGGGTGGGTTCTAAATTTTTTTACTACCGGTTCTGTGGGTGTGGCTTGGAGGTCATGTGACTAGGTGGGCGTGGCTAGCTGGTCAGTCATTTGTGGAAGGTCCTCGCACTTACGACCAGTCCTCGCACTTACGACCTGACTCATTTGTTTGCTTTTAATACTGATCAGCTGTAGGGCGGCCCTTTGAAGCCCCGCGGCAAGAGTTTAAACAGTTTTTTTCCCTCTAGTCATCAGCTGGGACTCAGGAGGCAGCAATAGATTGGGGGTGGGACCAAATAAAAGGTAAGAATAACGTGGGGGGTGGGGGGGGCGGGGGGGCGGAGGGGGAGAACCGGTTCGGTGACGTCATATCGTCACCGCTACCGGCTCGGCCGAACCGGACCAAACCGGGAGGAACCCACCACTGGTCACCACACTATTAAAAAGATGTCGATCCTCTAGAACAGGGGTGTCAAACTCAAGGTGTATGACCCAGGGGTGAAATGTAAAATTTGTTACTACCGGTTCTGTGGGCGTGGCTGGGTGGGGGGGGGGGTAATGTGACATGGTGGGTGTGGCCAACTTTTTTTTTTTTTTAACTTTTCAAAGCATTTTTTCTAATGCTTTGAAAAGCCTCTCTGCCAATCAGGAACTCAGCTGGGATCGTCAGAGACTTTTCAAAGCATTTTTCTTACCACCTCTTTGGCCAAGAGGTTGCAGAAAAAAATGCTTTGAAAAGCCTCTGAGGATCCCAGCTGAGCCACACGATCATCAGAGGCTTTTCTTTTTTAACTTTTAAAAGTATTTTTTCGTTGGAAGAGGTTGTAGAAAAACTTTTTAGTAAAAAAAAGTAAAAAAAAAAAAGCCTCTGATGATCGTGCGGCTCAGTTGGGGGAGGGGGCGCAGGGATTTTTGCTACCAGTTCTCCGAACCACCCGCCACCATCGCTACCAGATCGGAAGATCCGATCTGAACCAGGAGCATTTCACCCCTATTAGATCTGGCCCATAGTGCCCCCCTGAAAACAGCGAAGGAACAGCCTGTGGTGACTGCCAGCGAAAACGGAGCTTGGGAGGGCTGTGCACTGTCAGAGGCTGAAAGGGCCCATTTCCCAACTCTCGGTGGGACAGGAAGTGACATTTTTTGCTGTCCCCAGCCTCCAGAACCTCTCTAGGAATCTGTAGGAGCCTCTCTAGGAGTCTGTAGGAGCCTCTCTAGGAGTCTCTGGAGGCTGGGGACAGGAAAAAACATCACTTCCTGTCCCACCGGGAGTCAGGAAATGGGCCCTTTCAGCCTCCGTAGGGCCTCCAAGGGAGTGGGAAAGGCTGTTTTCACCCTTCCCAGATACACAGAGAGGATCTGGAGCCAGGTAAGAAAGAAAAACGGGCCTTCCCCACCCCGCCCCCCAGGCCCTCCAGAGGCAGGAAACAGCCTGTTTCCCTACTTCTGGTGGGCCCAGAAGGCCCGAAAATCAGCTGGCCGGCGTGCTCATGTGCCCCAGAGCTGAGCTGGCGTGCCCACTAATATGGCTCCGCGTGCCACCTGTGGCACGCGTGCCATATGTTCACCATCACGGGC
The DNA here is from genome assembly GCF_029531705.1 of Pantherophis guttatus. Next base: position 97,143,419 of record NW_026844028.1, on the reverse strand, counting down.
CTAACTGATTGGGTTGGCAATATATATAAACCATCAATGCATGTTTGCAGTCAAAATGTAATGTATAGCTTTAAGACTGGAATGCTGTATTGCATCATACCATATTCTGATTGGCTAGCTCTGTAGCCAATGTATTTAAGAGGAAGCTTGAATCATGGTTTATTTTTTATTACATTATTATTGCTACCTTTGCTCCTCTCTGCCTATTCTCTCTGCATGATCACTGATTGATCATTGCTACTTGTTGTTTTCTACTGTTTTACTGATTGTTTTACTGCTGTACTTGTTCCTGTTTGCAACTCAAAAAAGAACTGTTTTATTGCATATGACTACAACAACTGGTAAGAAGACTTTGTTCTTGGAATATCCCTGGATTGACAATTTAATTATCTTTATCTGTGTATGACCTGGATTGTTTATTGGACTTTGCTTTACTTTTTCCTAAAAGTAAAAGAATATCACAACTCAGTGTGCCTGTGTATTGACAGTGCTTAGTCACAATCACTCTCAGCCGTTTCTCATGTCCACAACGTTGCTACTCAAGGGTTACTCTGCACATATTCCTTAACAACGACTGTGGCAAGAAAGATTGTAAATTTGGGGCAAAACTCACTTAACAAACGTCTCACTTAGCAACAGAAATTTTAGGTTCAATTGGGATCGTAAGTCGAGGACTTACCCCCCCAGAGCTAAACCTGGCTAAGGAATCGCACAGATGCAGATGGGAAATGCTGTCTTTGGTTTCAGAGGGGGATGTTTTTAACCTTTCGGGGCCCGAAGACAATGAGGACCGAAGCCTTGGTGACAAGCAAAGCCAACCCCAAAATAATTGCATCGAACAAAGGAGAGCTTAGCATAAACGCGTAAATCCAGAGAATTCCCACTGAGAACTTGAAAAAGGTTTCAAAAGTGCTTTCAATCAACTTTCCAGCGAAATCCATTAGAGCTGCGTTTTGCGCTTATACTTGCTAAAACCTCCGTGGGCGGCATTTCACTAAGGGAGCAGGTGGGCACAGGTGCAAAAAAAAAAGGGGGGGGGGGAATTGTGAAAAGTGAAATGGGGATCCTACCCTCCCACTTGGATTGCCTCTTGGACCAAATGAGGACCCGATTGGCGATGTGGAAAGCCAAAGGATGGGATAGGAATGATGCTGAATTCACTAAGGCTGGAATCTCGGTCACGGGGAGGAAGTTCTCCAGAGGCTGATGGGCTACAACTTGCCTTGCTGGCTAGAAGGAATTCATTGTCATCATCCCTGGTCATAATGAATAGAATAGAATAGAATAGAATAGAATAGAATAGAATAGAATAGAATAGGAAGGGACCTTGGAGGCCCTACATCAGATAGATAGATGGATGGATGGATGGATGAATGGATGGATGGATGGATGGATGGATGGACGAGAGGTAAGTAGATAGATAGAAAGAGAAGATAGACAGAAAGACACAGACAGACAGACAGACAGATAGATGAGAGAGATGGAGAGATAGAGTAGAGTAGAGTAGAGTCGAATTGAATCGAATCAGAATAGAAGAGAAGAGAAGAGAAGAGAAGAGAAGAGAAGAGAAGAGAAGAGAAGAGAAGAGAAGAGAATTGGAAGGGACCTTGGAGGTCTTCTAGTCCAACCCCCTGCTTAGGCAGAAAATCCTGCACCACTTCAGACAAATGGTTATCCAATCTCTTCTTAAAAACTTCCAGTGTTGGAGCATTCACAACTTCTGGAGGCAAGTTGTTCCACTGATTAATTGTTCTCACTGTCAGGAAATTTCTCCTTAGTTCAAAGTTGCTTCTCTCCTTGATGAGTTTCCACCCATTGCTTCTTGTCCTGCCCTCAGGTGCTTTGAAGAATAGTTTGATTCCTTCTTCTTTGTGGCAGCCCCTGAGATATCGGAAGACTGCTATCATGTCTCCCCTAGTCCTTCTTTTCATTAAACTAGACATACCCAGTTCCTGCAACCGTTCTTCATATGTTTTAGCCTCCAGTCCCCTCATCATCTTTGTTGCTCTTCTCTGCACTCTTTCTAGAGTCTCCACATCTTTTTTACAAAACTGGATGCAGTATTCCAAGTCCGGCCTTACCAAGGCATTATAAAGTGGTATTAGCACTTCACGTGAACTTGATTTTATCCCTCTGTTTATGCAGCCTAGAAAAAGGAGAAATCAGCATGTTGCCTCCCAAAGCTGTGATGGGGATCTCAAATCTTTGATGGCTACCTAACAACCCAGGGGTGAAATCCAACAGGTTTTGACAGGTTCTGGCGAACCGGTAGCAGAAATTTTGAGCGGTTCAGAGAACCGGCAAATACCACCTCTGGCTGATTCCAGGTTGTGGGGGGAATGGAGATTTTGCAGTATCCTTCCCCTGCCACGCCCACCAAGCCAAGCCATGCCACGCCCACCAAGCCACGCCCACAGAACTGGTAGTAAAAAAAAATTGGATTTCACCACTGCAACAACCCTAGACAAATTCATGGAAGAGATAACCAACGATGGCTGTATGCAGAGGTGGCATTCAGCTGGTTCGGACCGGTTCAAGCGAACCGGTAGCGGAAATCGTGGGTGGCCCGACCACCTGCCCTGGCTCTATGCTGTCCTATTTAGGCACGTTTTTGAGACCAGGCGCATGCACGGAAGGCGTTCACATGAGCAAGGTGCATGCGCGGAAGGCCGGGCGCATGCGTGGAGGTGGCACGTATGAGCGAAGCAAGCGTGCACTCTCATTTTCGGTGCTGGGCGAACCGGTAGGTAAATTATGTGAATCCCACTTCTGGCTGTAAGCTACCTCCAAGCCACATAAAAATCATGTCTGCCAACTGAACTTGATTCCTAAGGACCTCAAGGATGTGTTGGAACAATTCATTTTCAATGACGTTACAACAATTAATTTAGGACCATGAATCAGTGGAACGACTTGACTCCAGAGCAGTGGTGAAATCCAAATTTTTTTACTACCGGTTCTGTGGGCGTGGCTTGGTGGGCGTGGAAGGGGAAGGATACTGCAAAATCTCCATTCCCTCCACTCCTGGGGGAAGGATACTGCAAAATCTCCATTTCCACCCCACTCTGGGGGGAAGCCAGAGGTGGTATTTGCCGGTTCTCTGAACTGCTTAAAATTTCCGCTACCGGTTCGCCAGAACCTGTCAGAACCTGCTGGATTTCACCCCTGCTCCAGAGGTTGTGGGTGCTCGAACACTGGAGGTTTTTAAGAAGAGACTGGACAACCATTTGTTGAAATGGGATAGGATCTCCTGCTTGAGCAGAGGGTTGAAGACCTACAAGGGTCTCTCTAACTCTGTTATCCTGTCCATTTTAACTAAACGAATGGTTGTAAATTGAGGACTACCTGTAGTACGTTAAAGGGACATCATATTTGAGGAAGCAGTTTATATATTTTTACATATGCCTTTTCCTACTACAGTTCTTATGGAACTTGTATTATTGTTGCTGCATAAGAGACGGGGAAAAAATCCTTTCTGGGTGACATTAAACCTGGCAGCAGAAGCTGTTAAATAAATGTCAATTCCACTCCTATGCTGAGCTGCTTCCGACATCATTTTAAGTATGCAAAAGTTCTAGCAATTTCCTCCATTTGCCATTAAGATGAGATTTCTATAACTCTACTCTGGGCAAGAGTTTAAACCAGAAGTGGGTTTCAACAGATTCTGAACAGTTCTGGAGAACCGGTAGCGGAAATTTTGAGTACTTCGGAGAAACTGTAGTAAAAATTCTGACTGTTTCCGCCCCCATCTATTCTCTGCCTCCCGAATCCCAACTGATCGGGAGGAAATGGGGATTTTGCAGTATCCTTCCCCTGGAGTGGGGAGGAAATGGGGATTTTACAGTATCCTTCCCCTGCCACATCCACCAAGCCACGCCCACAGAACCGGTAGTAAAAAAATTTGAAACCCACCACTTGGTTTAAACACTATTCAGTTCTCCTTATGCTGGGCATATGTGTTGATGACTCTTGTCTCCATGCCATTCTGCTTAATAGAAATCCAATAATACATACTTAATAAACAGGAGGACATCAGATTCCAGTGCAATTCAGTTATGCATTTGTTTTCCTTGCAGACTTCAGTAAAGATACCCAATAAACATCAGGAAGGTGATTTAGTGGCAATAAGATAATAATCACTGGATGAGTTGTCTCTGATGATCGGGGCCTTGGCGAGACAAAGGGGCTTGTGCGGGGAAATGAAATTGGGGGGGCTGAGTCAGAGTTCCCAAAAGTTCCCTTTCTGGGTTAGTGGCCCAGAGGGGCAGGAAGGAGGGGCAGCAGGGCCTTTAAGCACGCATGTGCATGTGCAAACGGGGCCCACGTGCACGACTGAGGCCATGAGCACTTATGCGATGCAAACGAGTAGCGTCTGCATGGTGCTTGCAGCAATAGTAGTGCCCGCGCGGCACTCGTGGCGATGGTAGCGCCCTCGCAGTGAATGGGGTGTGTGCACCAGTGGTGGGATCCAAACATTTTTACTACCAGTTCTGTGGGCGTGGCTTGGTGGGCATGGCTTGGTGGGCATGGCAGGGGTAGGATACTGTAAAATCTCCATTCCCTCCCGACTCCAGGGAAAGGTTACTGCAAAATCCCGCAGCCCACAGGTTGGGGACCCCTGGGCTAAGACGTTAGACATGTATATGTCCAGAAGGGTCTCCCAAGGTGAGTAGGCCAAGATGGATACACCAGATTAATACCAATCACATCTGCTAACCCGCATTGGACCAGCATGACAGATTATGGTCTATTCCTTCCCTATGCCAATACAGGTAGTCCTCGACTTACAACAGTTCAGTAACCATACAAAGTTACAATGGCACGTATGAAAGTTCTTCACACATATACCCCTTGCAGCATCCCCATGATTACATGATCAAAATTCAGATGCTTAGCAACTGGTTCATACTTATGACGGATACAGTGTCCAGGGGTCATGGGATCCGCTTTCGCGACCTTCCGACAAGCAAAGTCAGTGGGGAAGCCAACTTCACTTCACAACTGGGATACTAGCTTATTAGCTGCAGTGATTCGCTTAACAGCTGTGGCAAGATAGGGCCGGGGCCAAGCACTTCCACGCAGCCACAGGTGGACAGTGATGAGAGTAATGAGTCTTGGCTGGATCCATGCCAGTGTCGCAGAGATAAGCGTGCGCAACAGAAGAAAAGGCGTGCCAGAGATTAGGCTGAGTCATTGGACCACACCCCACAGAGTATAAAAGGGAGCGTGGTGGCCAGTCAAGCCTTGTGACGAACAAAGCTGAAAGCTTCCACGCCATTCTGCATTGCCGGACTTTTGCTATAGGCTTTGCTGGATTATATTTGGACTTGGTTTACTCTGTAATTATTGAACATTTTACTTTGATGTACCAGAAGCGGAGAGAAGTTATCTCTTCCCTTTGTGAGTAATAAACTCTTGGCAGGCAGCCACTAGGTTGCTGCCAAGTTCCGTTATCATAAGGAAAAGGATTTTGTCAGCTGGTTTGGTTTTTAACTCTTGGACGTCTGTTGGTGTGTGTGTGTGGGACGGGGACAGAACAATTCTTTGCAATTAGTTTCCATCCATTGTTTCTTGCCTTGCCTTCTGGTGCTTTGGAAAATAAGTTAACCTCCATTCTTCTTTCTGGCAGACCATCAAATATTGGAACACTACTGCCATATCTCTCCTAGCCCTTCTTTTCACTACCGTGTTTCCAGTGGTGAAATCTAAAATTTGTTACTACCGGTTCCCTGGGTGTGGCTTGTTGTTGTTGTTGGTGGTGGGTGTAATGTGACTTGGTGGGCATGGCCAATTTTTTTTTTTTTTTACTTTTAAAACCATTTTTTTCTACAATCTCTTCGGCCGAAGAAGTTATAAAAAAATGCTTTTAAAAGCCTCTGACGATCCCATCTGAGTTGCCTGAGGCTTTTTAAAAAACAGCTGGGATCATCAGAGGCATTTAAAAGAAAAAAAGGTTTTTTTTCTTTTAAAAGCCTTTGACGATCTCAGCTGAGCCGCGCAATTATCAAAGGCTTTTTTTTTTTACTTTTAAAAGCATTTTTTCGGCCAAAGAGGTTGTAGAAAAAATGCTTTTAAAAGTAAAAAAAAAAAAAGCCTCTGATGATTGTGCGGCTCAGCTGGGCATGGTGGGGGGGCTCAGGGATTTTTGCTACCGGTTCTCCGAACCACCCGCCTCCATCGCTACCGGATCGGGAGATCCGGTCTGAACCGGGATCATTTCACCCCTGCGTGTTTCCCAGGGGTGGGTTCTACTTACCTTTACTACCAGTTCGCAACAGGAGCACGTGCTTTGCTCGTTTGTGCGTGTGCACTTCTGCACATACGCAGAAGCTTCTGCGCATCCGCAGATCATACCTTATGACGTCCGGGTGGGTGGGTGGAGCCTCCCATTGCTTTAACTACCAGTTCGCAAGAACCGGACAGAACCGGGAGCAACCCACCACTGGTGTTTCCCCAAAAATACGATCTATCCCAAAAATAAACCCTAGCTTGATTTTAGGGTGCATGTAATATAAGCCCTACCCCCACCCAAAATAAGCCATAGTTAAAACCACGTCCATTCCGTCCCACCGCTTGGTTGTTGAGGTGGAGTGAGGTGCATGTCAGCATTCCAGAACAACCCAACTCCAATCAAAAACTCCGAGACAAGCATCATCTCAAAACTTCCATTTATTAGTGTAGGCATACTGGCACATCTGGGAAAACCTAAATCTGAAAGTTCCAGGTTTCCCCTCAATAAATCAAAACCCCAAATCCATCCCTTGCACCCATCAGTCCATCGCATGGCCCAATCCAACTTGAGCCACCACTGCAACCACTCCTCCTCCAGATGCAGGAACACCATGGCCTTGACCGAAAAGAAGAATGCTATTATGTCTAACTACAATTTCTCTACTACATCCCCCCCCCTTACTTTCCCATGCGTGAGAAGGTGGCAGTGTGGAAGCTTTTGGTGTTAATATAGCTTCCGAAGCTGACCGGGCATGCTTAAAAATCAAGGTAGGACGAGAGGGTGGATGGAGATGCAAATGGCCACAGAAGAAGTCAGACAGCAGCGTGACAGGTGTCAGGGCATAAGAGGCCTGGTGTTCTGCCCCAGCTATGGATCCCAAAGAACACAGCACACACAAAGTCTGTATAAAACTTAATTTACTAAAATAACTCAGTCTTTTTCAAACAAAGGCTGTTAATAAACTTTCTTCACAATCTACAAGAATCCCAAGATAAAGTAATCACAATCTTACTATGGTTGGCAGAAAGCCCAGAAGCAATTTTGCAGAGAATCCAGACACGAAACTAAAGTTGTTCCCGACAAATTGCTTCAGTCGGCGTTCCTCCTTAAATAGGCTAAGGGAGTGGCCAATTAGCCCCAAGCCTTACTCTCGAGGAGACCTCCTCCTGAGGAGCCACTCCTGCCTTTTCGCAGCTCTGCATGCCTGTGCATCGAGAAGAGGTTCCTCCTCTTCGTCCTCTTCCCTTAAGGGAGCTTCTGGAGGTTCTGAAGGCCCTGGCTGAATCCCCGCCTCTGGCACCACATCTTCTCCAGCCTCCTCATTGTCTGACTCGAGTGCCAGCTGCACAGGCTGCTGGCGCAGCACCACACCAGCCACCTCGCTGTCGGAATCAGCTACTAGCTGCACAGGCTGCCGACAAGCCACAACACCTGGCTGCAATGGTCCTAAGGTAAGCGGGTAAGACATCCCCCGAAAATAAGACTGGGTACTTATTTTGGGGCCCAAAAGAAAATAAAACTAGGTCTTATTTTGGGGAAAACATGGTAGACTAAGTTCTTCATATGTTTTCGTCTCCAGCTTCCTAATTATGTAGGACCTGTATATCAAGGGGGTTGGACTAGAAGACCTCCAAGGTCCCTTCCAAACCTTGTTATTCTGTATTTGGGAAGTTGCCAGGAGACAAGACAGACTTGAAGGGCCCTGCAGCGTCTCACGATTCTGCTAGTCAGTTATTCTAGCCAGCTACCATATGTTCACTTCAGTTACCAAACTGCCCACCTGCTCCATCACTGTGAAAAGACCTCCATTGTAGCATTTCTGCAGTTGACATGGAAAATTAATCGCTCGGTTCAGAAGAAGTTGCCGTCAAGAACAAACAGACACCCACACTTGTACGCCATGCATTTTTAAAATATCATCAGTAATAAAACTGTAACCTCAAGCCAATCAACCCTTTGCGTCTTCCAGCAAGGCTGATTAACTTGATTCAGATTGAAAACCGAGTTCTGGCCTCAACAATAATGCTTGAATAAGAAACTGAAATGGGACAGGATGAAAAATTGCCATCCCGCATCTCCAGCTGAAAATGCTGTGAAGCAGTAAAACGCTCTTTGATTTATGGGCTCGCAAAACTTCCTCAGCGGAGTTCAAGGTAGCTCGTAAGAATAAAAGACATGAGTGACAATTCTAATTAAAATTTAAAAGCAGAAATAATGCCACAAGAGTCCTGAGTCCTATTGGAGAAGGGCGGTATAGAAATTTAATTAATAAATAAATAAATAAATAAATAGAATCAAAAGGATAAAAATGAGTGAATCAGTATAGATGGTCCTTGACTTGCCACCACAACTGAGCCCAAAATTTATGTTGCTAACTGAGACAGGTGTTAAATGAGTTCCTTTTTTGCCACAGTGGTGAAGTGAATCATGGCCATTGTTGAGTTAGTAACATGGTTGCAGTGGTGGGATTCAGCCGGATCAGGCCAGTTTGGGCAAACCAGTTGTTAAATTTCTGGCTGGCTCCTCCCCTCCCCTCCCCTCCCCTTCCAGGAGTCCCCTCGCGCCCCATTTTGGCTCCCAGGTAAGTGCAGGGAGGCCTACTAGGCCCAAAATGGGGTGCAGGGGATGTGGCACGGCTCTCCCGCAGCCCGTTTTTGTTCCCAGGAGGCTGCAGGGAGGCCTATTAAGCCCAAAACAGTGTATGGGTGGAGCGGTGTGCCCCCCGTGGCCCGTTGTTGCTACCAGGAGGCTGCAGGGAGGCCTACTAGACCCAAAACAGGGCACTGGGAAAGGCGCATCCCCCCCATGGCCCATTTTTGCTCCCAGGGGGGTGCAGGAAGCTGAGTGCTGCCTGTCACACCCCCTGGCCAAGCCCACCATGGCCACGCCCATCCGGCCGGTCATTAGGACAGAGAACCGGTTGTTAAATTATTTGAATCCCACCACTGCATGGCTTCCCCAATGACTTTGCTTGACCCTATCTAACCATCTCCTCTTCTCCTGTTCCCTTCTCCTTTTGCCTTCCATCTTCCATAACATCAGGGTCTTCTCCAAGGAGTCCTCTCTTCTCATTAGGTGGCCAAAGTATTTGGGCTGCAGCTTCAGGATCTGTCCTGCCAAAGGACAGTCAGAGTTGATTTCCTTTAGGATCGACTGATTTGAAGTCCAAGGGACTCTCAAAAGTCTTCTCCAGCACCACAATTCGAAAGCATCAATGTTTCGACACTCGGCTTTCTTTATGGTCCAACTCTCACAGCCATACATTACTTTTGGGGAAACCATAGCTTTGACTATATCAAGGGTCGGCAACCTTAAACAGCAAAGAGCCACAAAGGTCCTAACCAGAACCCCCCGTTCAATTCTGAAGCTGACCGGAAGTCCTTTATTCCTCTGCCGACCGGAAGTACAGTTCCCTCCACCATAGAGTCTCCTCCTAGCACGGTGTCCTTTTTCCTCTACCTATCCTAACCGAAAGCCCTATCAATTGTGGAGCCGACTGGCAACAGGAAGCCTCAGTAGAGGGATGAAAGAGCCACATGCGGCTCCAGAGCTGCAGGTTGCTGACTCCTGGACTATATGGATCTTTGCTGGCAAAGTGATATTTCTGCTTTTAAATATGCTGTCTAGATTTGCCATAACTTTCCTCCCAAGGAGCAAGCTTCTTTTAATTTCATGGCTGCAATTGCCCTCTGCAAATGGATGGAAACTGAACAAGGAGAGAAGCAACTTAGAACTAAGGAGAAATTTCACGATAGGAAAATGTGGAGGAACCCCTGGTGCAGAAGCATGCATTTCTGAACCAAAAAGGAAAAAAAAAAAAGATTGAACAAGGAGAATGTTTTACGAATAGATGCAGTTAAAAAGCTACAACCAGTGCTGGTTACCCTGATGCTTTGGATGTACAGCTGTTTACAGAAAATGAAGTATATTCTTGTGCTGAATGCTAATATAGAGGGGGGGGAAAAGAACAGGACTGCTATTATCTGCTATAAAGAATTCTTTGTGTTGCTTCAATATACAACTGAGCCACAGGAAGGCTAGGAGGAGAGGTAGTAATTAAAGTTCTTTTCTCTGTCTGCCTTGTTTTTTTTTTCCTTGAAGAATCCGCTATTGGAGAGAGGCTTAAAAATAGGCAAATCTGGCTTAAAAATTTGTTTTAAAAAGCTTTCCATCTCCTGCTCTTATAAAGATATCGTCTTCCCTTCGAGACAGGGGTTCCCCAACCTCGGGGCCACAACCCAGTGGTGGGATTCAGCTGGTTCAGGCAAACCGATTGATAAATTGCTGGCTGGCCCCGCCCTCCCCTTCCAGGAGTCCTCACGCGCCGCATTTTGGCTACCAGGTAAGTGCAGGGAGGGCTACTAGGCCCAAAACGGGGCACAAGGGGGTGCAGTGCGGGGCCCCCATGGTCCATTTTTGTTCCCAGGAGGTTGCAGAGAGGCCTACTAGGCCCAAAACAGGGCACGGGGTGCAGCACGGGCCCCCCATGGTCCATTTTTGCTCCCAGGACGCTGCAGAGAAGCCTACTAGGTCCAAAACAGGGCGCAGGGGGGTGGTAGCCCCCCACGGCCCATTTTTGGTCCCAGGGAGGTGCAGAAGGCAGAGTGCTGCCTGTCACAGCTCCTGCCCACGCCCACCATGGCCATGGCCATGCCCACGCCCACGCCCACCCAGGCGGTCATTAGGGCAGAAAACCGGTTGTTTAATTATTTGAATCCCACCACTGCCACAACACACTAGTGGACCATGAGGTGTTTGCAACTGGGCTGCGGAAATGGCGGACAAGCATGCATGTGCACCAGGCATCCCCATTTGCGCGAGCAGCGGGTCGAGCGCACGCACATGCACTCCATTTGCGTGAGTGGCAGCATCACATGCACGGCACTCACAGAAATAGAGTTGCGCGTATGCTTGCCGGCTACTCGCGTGGAAGCATCCCCTCTCATCCTCCCCCACCTGTCTGCAAAGCTGGAAAGGTTGGGGAACTCTGGTCTAAGACAGTGGGCCCCAATCTTTTGGGCACCAGGAACCAGTTCCTTGGAGAGAGGTTTTTCCGTGGACTGGAGGAGCGTGGTTTTGAATGCTGCCTGCATCCCACAGATGGGGTTTCGCTTGTTTGTGAGGACCAATTGCTGGCATGCCATGGACTGGTGCCAGGGGTTGGGGACCTCAGTCTAAGATATAGCCTGGGCAGGGGGAGAGCTGCTGTTTTGCATGTCATCTATATATATAAAAGCCAAATACCACTCAGTCATCAGGAAATCTCCAGAACAGTAAAGCCTACAAACTTGAAATTTGGCACGTATGTTCCTCTTGGCTTCTAGGTGGTCGCTAAGAAAGGATTTTTTGAAATGACAGTATTATATTCACATGCTCTGATGCTAAAGAATTAGACGTTCTACTCCCCCTCCTCACCTGAAAAGAACTCTGTTCCAACTGCCAGTTGCCTTATATTAACATGCTCTGATGCTACCCCCTTCGCTAAACCGGGCATGGGTGTGGCCAACACAATGACTCATCTGGCCTGCAGGCTGGGACATTCTACTCCCCTTCCCCCTCTGTTCCAACTGCCAGTTGCCTTATATTAACATGCTCTGATGCTATGGAGTTACACATTCTACATTAAGTTTCAGGTTGTGTCAATTTATCACGCCCAATCACATAGTTTCACAGCGAAGCACGGGCGTCCAGCTAGTTGAACTATATTTCCTAGGTTGGGCCTTGAATCTTCAATGAAAAATTACGGACATAGTTAGCAAATGGGGAAAGGATTACGGATAGTCCTTGATTTTTGACAATTGAGCCCAAAACTTCCATTGCTACCATAAATAAGACAGTTGTTAAATGAGCTTTGCCCTGTTTTACAACCTGTCTTGCCTCAGTTATTAAGCGAATCACCGCAGTTGTTAAGTTAGTAAGATAGTTGTTAAGCGAATTTGGCTTCCCCCATGACTTTGCTCATCGGAAGATCACAAGAAGTGATCTCCGGACCCCGGAACACCGCATCCGTCATAAACATGAGTCAGTTACCAAGCATCTGAATTTTGATCATGTGACCACAAGGGATGCTGCAATGGTCGTAAATGGGAAAAATGGTCATAAGTCACTGTTTACAATAGAAAAAGTGACTTACAATATATATATGCTGGTATACCAAAAGGAGTGGGAGAGCTGTCCAGAGTCAAAATAGAGTGTGTTTTGCACACCCTCTGCTGGTGTAAAGTTCCCATCTTCAAAAAGCTTTAAGATTTGAACAGTGAGAAAGCAGCAGTTTTAAAAAAGAAACAGGATCAGTGGTCGATTTCAAAAATGTTTACTACCGGTTCCGTGGGCGTGGCTTGGTGGGCATGGTAGGGGAAGGATAACTGTAAAATCTCCATTCCCTCCCCACTCCAGGCAAAATCCCCATTTCTTCCCGATCAGCTGGAACTTGGGAGGCAGAGAATAGATGGGGGCGGGGCTAGTCAAAGGTGGTATTTACCGGTTCTCCGGACTACTCAAAATGTCCGCTACCGGTTCTCCAGAACTGGTCAGAACCTGCTGAAACCCACTTCTGAACTGTATGGATACTGATTTTTATCTCACTGTTCAATGAGCAGTATTTGGCAAGTGATTCTATTTTAATCTTTTTCTGGTGGAAAATGGTTGCAACGTTGCTACAAATATAGAAAAAACTTGGTATTCTTATATCATCCTATATCAGGCAATTGAAAAGTACTGGTATCTGGAAAAAGGCGGTATTCTTCGAATTATCAACAGTAACTGAGTTCAAACTGAGTTTTATTTAAACATGCCTTCATCCCAGTAACTGGGATAATATCGATCATCTGAGAAACAATAAAATAATAACAATAACAATAATAATAAATTATTATTCCACTGGTCATTAGCCCTGTGGGGAGGGCCCAGGGGGAGGGCCTTCTCTGTGGGAGCCCCTGCCCTGTGGAATGAACTGCCCCCGGAAATGCGTAAGATCTCCGACCTCCGTGTATTTCGCTGTGCCCTCAAGACCCTGCTGTTCCGCCCGGCCGGGCTATCAACGTAATGATTTTTAAATTGGGTGTTTTAAATTTTTGGGGTTTTAAATCTGAGCCGAAATTATGTAATAATTTTAATTATTTTTAACTGATGTCTGTCTTTGTGCTTTTAATAGGCTGTACACCGCCCTGAGTCCTTCGGGAGAAGGGCGGTATAGAAATAAAATTATTTATTTGTTTATTTATTTATTATGTAAAAAATACGACTTTCCTGTATCCAAAAAGTCATGGGAACATAAAGTGGAAAAAGTTATAGAAAATGAGAAGGTGAAGATCTTGTGGGACTTTCGAATACAGATGGATCGTCACTTGGAACACAACACGCCAGATATCACAGTTGTCGAAAACTGAAACGTACAATTTATTGACATTGTGGTACCAGGAGATGCCAGAGTCAAAGAAAAAGAACTGGAAAAAAATCATGAAATCTCGCGACCTGGCCATCAAAACTACACGGCTATGGAAGAAACAGTGATACCCATTGTCATCAGGGCACTTGGTACCATGTCCAAGAATTTTATAAGATACATCAACAAATTGCAGCTTCCTGCAATAACACCAGTGGAACTGCAAAAAACTGCGCTACTTGGAACATCGCACATCTTAAGAAGGTACTTGGTTGATACCTAGGACGCTGGCAGCAACCCATATCAACCATTAACACCAGTCAATGGTATTTGTGATGCATTTTTGAATGTTTAGTTGACTGAGTTTCATGTTTAATGAATACAGTAAATAATAAATAAAATAAAATAATAAAAATAATAAGCAAAAAAATGAACAAATGAAAATTCAGAAGGCAAACTGAATAGACACTTGGGTCTTTTTCTGCCATTAGTTTTCGATGTTCCCACGATTATTATTTTTTTGTCATCCTTCAGCAATATTATTAGGGTGGTGTAACCAAAAAAAAAAAAGAAATTAGATCATAACAGGCATCATCGATATAAAACTACAATCAAAGCAGAAGAATATTGCTTGGGACAGGAGAGGGCAAACTTCCAGACGTTCAGAAGAGATAAATTTAAAAAAAGATGGATTTATTAATGTCCCTTTTTGAGCCAAAGATTTCAAAGTTGCCAGGTTAGAAATACGCAATCATATACTATATAATACAGTGGTCCAGTGGTGTGATTCAGGTAATTTAACAACCGGTTCTCTGCCATAATGATTTCTTCCAACAACCAGTGTGCCAAACCGCTCAGAAAGTTAACAACCGGTTCTCCCGAAGTGGTGCAAACTGGCTGAATCCCACCACTTCAGTGGTCCCCAACCTTTCCAGCTTGGTGGCCCGGCCCAAGGGTGTGTGTGTGTGTGTGTGTGTGTGTGTGTGTGTGAGTGGCAGGTGCACATGCGTGCACAGCTCCCTTCGTGCGAGCGGTGTGCATGCACGCCAGGACAGGTTCCAGAGAACCTGTAGCAGAAATTTTGAGTAGTTTGAAGAACTGGCAAATACCACCTCTGGCTGGCCCCAGAGTGGGGTAGGAATGGAGATTTTGCAATATCCTTCCCCCAGGAGTGGGGAGGGAATGGGGATTTAGCAGTATCCTTCCCCTGCCAAGCCCACCAAGCCACACCACGCCCACCAAGCCACGCCCACAGAACCGGTAGTAAAAAAATCTGGATTCCACCGATGCACGCTTCCACTCGCATTGAATGGGAGCTTTGCGCACGAGAGGAGGGTGCTTACATTCACACGGGAAGCTCCACTCGCACGAGAGGCAGGGCGCTTGCACATGAAACTCTATTCATGGAAGGGGGCTTTGTGTGCGAGCGCATGCACCTTCCGTTCACAAGTGGAGTGTCACGCATGCGTGCTTGACCATCTCTTCCAAGGCCCGGTTTCGAACGGGCTGTTGCTCAATAGTGGGCTGCAGCCTGCGAGTTGGGGACCCCTGATATTCATTGTATAAATGAATAACTAAGGAGTCTGGTGGCGCAGCAGACTAAACTACTGTTAAAAGTAGCACTTAGCTGCCAGCTGCCTGCAATTACTGTGAGTTCAAATCTCACCAGGCTCAAGGTTGACTCAGCCTTCCATCCTTTTGAGGTAGGTAAAATGAGGACCCAGTTTGTGGGGGCAATAAGCTGACTTTGTATAAAATAGAACACCGTTTATGGGGGGCCAAAAAAGCCCTACTAAGCAGGTATATACAAAAGTATGAAGGCTATTGCTTAACACATTGTAAGCCACCCTGAGTCTCTGGAGAAGGGCGGCATATAAATCAAACTAATAAATAAATAAATAAATAAATAATCAGAATAAGTAAAAAGTGAAATCACCAATGAGAAGAAACAGACAATTTGTGTGTATGTGTGTGTGTAGTCCTTGACTTACAACAATTCATGTAGTGACCGTTTGAACGTACAATGGCACTGAAAACAGTGACTTAGTTTTCCCACTTAACGACTGTTGCAGCATCCCCTTGGTCCTATTGTTAAAATTCAGACGCTAGGCAGCTGACTCGTATTTATGATGGTTGCATTGTCCCGGGGTCATGCGATCCCCTTTTGCGGTTTTCTGATTGAGTAAAAGTCAATGGGGAAGCTGGATTCACTTAACAATTGTCTTACTAAGTTAACAACTGCTGTGATTCACTTAAACAACTGTGGCTAGAAAGGTCGTTAAATGGGTCAAAACTCAACAAATGTCTCGCTTAGCAACAGAAGTTTTGGACTCAGTTGTGGTCATAAGTCGAGGATTACCTATATGTTACCTCTAGTAAAATGTTTTCTCAGTTGCAATGTATGGCTGTGAAAGTTGGACCATAAGGAAGGCTGAGCATCAAAGAATTGAGGCCTTTGAACTCTGGTGCTGGAGAAGACTCCTGCGAGTCCCTTGGACTGCAAGGCCATCAAACCGGTCAGTCCTAGAGGAGATCAACCCTGACTGCTCTTTAGAAGGCCAGATCCTGAAGAGGAAACTCATTGGCCACCTAATGAGAAGGAAGGACTCACTGGAGATGAGAAGCCTAATGCTGGGAAAGACTGAGGGCAAAAGAAGAAAGGGATGACAGAGAATGAGGAGGCTGGATGGAGTCACTGAAGCAGTCGGCGTGAGCTTAAATGGACTCCAGAAGATGGTAGAGGACAGGAAGGCCTGGAGGAACGTTGTCCATGGGGTCGCGATGGGTCAGACACGACTTCGCAACTAACAACAATAACAACAAAGTAAAATGTTTATCTTAAAATGGTTGAAAAACATTGCACTGTCAAAACTAAGGTCTTTTTTCCCCCCTAAATACACAAATATATTCTCTAGTTCACCACTTCAAAGGCTGCTACTCCTTAAATAATCTTGTGCACCATGTCAGAGGACCCACAAAAGTCTCTGGAACACATATAGAGCAGGGTGAACATAAAGCCCATTGTGCTGTGCCTAGAGATTACAGTGTCTGATTATATCCAATTTAAGCAGAACTAAAGAAACCATATTATGCTCAATTCAATCTGTGAACTCAGCTAACTACTGTTTGGTCACTGAAGCATTAAGCAATAACTTAGCCTCCGTATGAATTTAGTGACTCCTTTAGATATCTTTTTCTCTCTATCACACTGTTTATTTGTAAAAATTTATTGACTGTCCATCTTACCACAGGGTTACTCTAGGTGGCTTACTCTGTCGAACTAGTTACTAAGTCTGCATTACTATTAATCTTCTCATCGTTCCTATCACCCATCTCCTCCCACTTATGACTGTATGACTGTAACTTTGTTGCTTGTATCCTTAAGATTTATATTGACTGTTTCCCTATGACTATCATTAAGTGTTGTACCTTATGATTCTTGACGAATGTATCTTTTCTTTTATATACTCCGAGAGCGTATGCACCAAGACGAATTCCTTGTGTGTCCAATCACACTTGGCCAATAAAGAATTCTATTCTATTCTATTCTACAATATTAAACTTTGCACTTAAGACTTATATACCGCTTCATAGTGCTTTACAGCCCTCTCTAAGTGATTTACAGATTTATGTATTGCTGTTGCTTTTGTGAAATTGCAAACAGGTGCAAATATGTCTACCTCGCTGTAAAATCATTTCTTAGCAAGGTGGCCCAAGAGAATGGAGGCACGGTGGTACCCAATCTTCCCTAGTCAGCTACTTCCCATCCTGACTTGAATATTCCTTCTAAACTCATTTGTGGCATCTCTGCTTCTGCACATCTCCATATTCTTCTGCTTTGTCAAGACTTTTGTGTCTATGGAGATTCTCAGCCATCCAAGGTCATGGTTGTCCCAAAGGTGTTTTTTCAAGAGGCAAGTGGACTTTCGGGTTTTCCTTTGAAGATGTTTCGCTTCTCATCCAAGAAGCTTCTTCAGCTCTGACTGGATGGTGGGGAATGGAAGGATTTAATGCAAGGAGCATAACGCACATACTTTTTAAAAACACACTTTTAAAAAACTTAATAATTTAACATGTATTCCTCTGCAGGAAGTTAGCACCCACCCCTTTCCTAGAAGAATGAAATATTTTAGGAAATATGAAAAAGGCAGAATATTATGTTTCCCTGGATGAGAAATGGAGAAGCGTGTTTTAAAGACGAAGCAGCTCCCAACTTCCTGCCCCCCCACCCTTTGTCAATGGGCCAGAGGCAGAAACTCAATTCCCTCCCATCTTTGTCAATGGACCATCATCTGCAACACAATAGGACCCATCTAGCAACAGAAACTCACCACATGGCACCTGGGAAGATTACATCAGCCAGCAAGGCCAGCTAAGACCCCCACCCCTGGGAGTCTGACAACCAATCAGGATACTCTTTCGGGGCCCCAGGAAGTTCAAAGCCAGAGAGGGCATAAAACCAAGGGACTCGCAGTATCTGGACCCCTTTTCTGCTCAGGAACTCAAATCATGTGATCCTGTCCACCATTAAACCATCTTTCCAAGCAGTCTCCATGTTTCCAGTGTCTTTTTCCCCACTTGGAGCTGAACCCAGAAGGATATTTCTTCAAACACCTCTAAGAACTAGTTTAAAAAAAATTATTTAGATTTTTTTTTTTTTTGCTGTCCATCTCACTTTAAGGCAAACCAATCGAATACTGCAAATTAAATACATATAAATAATGTGTTCTTCTGAGAACTATTATTTATTAAGATTAGTTTGCCCCCCCATGTTGCTTTGAGGCAAACAAATCTAATATTGTAAAATAAATACATAAATAAACACAGATTCCTCTAAGAAGTATGTATTTCCCCATCAAGCCACCTGCGTTTTGCCTAAACAGTGAGATGGGTTTTAACACGAGTAAATTTTATCTTTTCCCCAAACGGGAAATTAACCATGGCTTGCAGGTCTTGATCCCATTTTCTGCCCATCCACATTTTGTGCCTTAGGTACCCAGTGAATTCTCAAAAGCTTGTTTATTACAGTGGTGGGTTCCTCCCGGTTCGGTCCGATTTGGCAGAGCCGGTAGCGGTGACGATATGATGTCACCGAACCGGTTCTCCCCGCCCCGCCCTCCCCCCCATCCACGTTATTCTTACCTTTTATTTGGTTCCATCCCCAATCTATTGCTGCCTCCTGAGTCCCAGCTGATGACTAGAGGGAAAAAAACTGTTTAAACTCTTGCTGCGGGGTTTCAAAGCAAACAAATGAGTCGGGTCGTAAATGCGAGGACTGGTCGTAAGTGCGAGGACCTTCCAGAAATGACTCTGACCAGCTAGCCACGCCCACCTAGTCACATGACCTCCAAGCCACACCCACAAAATAAGCCACACCCACAGAACCGGTAGTAAAAAAATTTAGAACCCACCCCTGGTTTATTACTACGATGCTCGACGTGCCCCTTGATCTTGCAAATACTGATTGTGATCATACGGGTAGTCCTCGACTTACAACCACAATTGAGCCCAACATTTCTGTTGTTAAGTGAGACATTTGTTGCAAAGTTGTTGTTTTTCAAGAGGCAAGTGGATTTTTCTGGTTTTTCTTTTGAAGATATTTCGCTTCTCATCCAAGAAGCTTCTTCAGCTCTGACTGGATGGTGGGGAATGGAAGGATTTATATTCCTTGCAGACAGCTGGCCATTTGCATCCTTTTAGCAGGGACAATGGTTTGAAAGAGGGGGTTAGAGGCCATCTATGTCAAAATTGAACAGCCCTCTCTCAACAGAGGGGGATGGATACAACATCATTTCTCTCCACTCTACAATACAGTCCTTTCAACAGTTCTAAAAAGGCTCCACACCAATTTGCACCACTCAGGTGACCCCGAGGACACAGATAAACCTCCAGGTGACCTTAATGATCCACTAAAAGAATGCAAATGACCAGCTGTCTGCAAGGAGTATAAATCCTTCCATTCCCCACCATCCAGTCAGAGCTGAAGAAGCTTCTTGCATGAGAAGCGAAACGTCTTCAAAAGAAAAAAAAAATCAGAAATTCCAATTGCCTCTTGAAAAAAAAAACACCTTTGGGACAACCATGACCTGGATGGATGACAGAATCTTCATAGACATTAAGTGAGATAAGAGAGATTTGTTCAGTGAGTTTTGCCCCCATTTTACGACTTTTCTTGCCACCGTTGTTAAGGGAATCCCTGCCGTTGATAAATTAGGAACCTGGATGTAAAGCGAATCTGGCTTCCCCCTTGACTTTGCTCATCAGAAGGTCGCATAAAGGGGATTCACAATGATCTTGGGACACAGCCAAGGTCATCCATAGGAACCCGCTGCCAAGCATCTGAATTTTGATCACGTGACCATGGGGAAATCGCCACAAATGGTCGTAACTGTGGAAAAAACAAGTCACATTTTTTTTTTCAGTGCCATTGTAACTCTGAACGGTCACTAAAGGAAGTGTTGTAAGTGTAAATTGAAATGTATATTAGATAACAATTTAAAAAAAAAGAGAGAATTAAGTGTAATTGCTAAAGTTTAAGACTTGTTGAAATGGGTCTAGAGATTAAGGAATATAGATAAAATTTTGATTTATAAATTGAAATAAAAATAAGAGTTTACATATGTGGGAATTAAGATTTGTGGTGATAAAATGTGAGGTAAATACTTTGATTAAGAGGTTAGAATATTTTTAAAACTTGTGTTTTTGATTTTTAGGTTAAAAGATGTACGGGAGGGAATTAATCTAGATAGAATTTTGATTGATAAATTGGATATAAAAAAAACGAGTAGAGTTTATTTGGAAATTAAGGTTTTGGGTGATACAATAGACTGGTTTAGAATAAGATGTTGGAATTTGTGTTAAAAATTTTGAGTTTTGATTTTTAATTTTAAAAGATGTAAACGGGGAAATTGAGAATAGAGCTTGTTAAAGGGACCTAAGCGATTGGTACCTATCTATGACTGGCTCAAGACTTCGTTCTTAAAAGATTTATTTTATGTTTATGTTTGAAAAAAAAACAATAAAAAATATTTTTCCCAAAAAAAAAAAAAAAAGGAAGTGTTGTAAGTGGAGGACTCTGTACTGATCATTTGCAAAAATAAATAAATAAATAAATAAATAAATAAATAGATAAATAAATAAATAAATAAATGACGTGCGGGGCCGCTCCCTCCCTCCGAAACACCCAGCGCTGCGCCGTGAAGATAACGGCGGAGGGGAGGGGGGGGCTAAGAGGGAGCGTGGGAAAACCGGCGCCGGCGGCACCAACACGAACGCGCTTTCCGGAGGACCGCGCACCGGCCCCCTCCCTCCCAGACCCCGAGCTGCAGACCATAGATTGAAATCTGCATACCAGAGGGTCTCCTTCCCCCCACCACGACCTCCGCCTTTGTTGTGTCCGCTCTAGGATTCCCCGCACCCGTTGGTGGTCTTGGCGTTTTTTCTCTCTCTCTCTCCCCTCCTCCTCCTCCTCCTCTCTTCGGCTCTCTCCGACCTCCGCGGTCTGAGGCGGCGGCGGCGGCGGCGGTTTCTGAGGCGGCGGCGGAGCGGAGCAATCGAGAACCATCCGCCAAAATGGTGAGCGGTACCCCGGGCGAAAAGGCGCGATACCCCGAGGGGTGAAGGCCGCCGACCTCCTGGCAGCCCCATTTGGTGACGCGGGCGCCCTTGGGGTCCGTACCAGCCCTTCTTTCCTGGAGACCCCACCCTGGCCCCGGCCTCTCCGACAGCCATTTTCAGGGCAGTTGGTCGCTCTCTCTCTCTCTCTCTCTCTATTACCCCCCACCCTCCAGCCGCCGCCGCCGCCGCCGCCATTCCTATTGCAGGACCCATGTCAGGATGATGTCAGTGACATCATCCCTAGAGGATGTGGGGGTTTTGAGGGGGGGGCAGGGAGGAATTGCCTGATTAAAAAAAGGGTCGGCTGTGTTGTTGCCCACTAAGGGTGGGCTGGATGTTGGAAGGTTGTTGGGGGGTGGGGGTGGGGGGTTCCTCCTTGCGCTGCTTGCCAGCTGTGTTGGAGGGACTACAAAGCCCATCATCCCTTGCGCTGAGGATGAGCCCAACACAGCTGATAAAAAGATCCACTTGGATGCCTCGTTCCTTTAAAAAAGCTGGAAGTTAACTCGGGCATCATCATGGCAATATTTTATTATGGTTAAGGTTGGCTGCACAGCCAGCCAGATGTTCAGGGATGGATTTGGCATTTTGGGCCACCTATGGAGGTCCCTTCCCAACCACCCAGGATAGGCAGATGAATAATAATAATAATAATAATAATAATAATAATAATAATAATAATAATAGCCCTTGGAGCAATACCCAAAGGGCTACCCCGCTATTTAGAAATTCTAAATTTGCCAGACTTGAACATTTTGACTCTACAAAAACCACCTTACTCGGAACAGCTTACATCCTCCAACGATACCTTAACAGTTCTTAGGTCCTTGGTTAGGACTCGAGCTGCTGAGCTATTAACCAGCCTCAAAGGCTGTGAATCTCACTAAAGATTAACCAATAATAATAATAATAATAATAATAATAATAATAATAATACAATACCTTAACAGTTCCTAGGTCCTTGGTTAGGACCCGAGCTGCTGAGCTATTAACCAGCCTCAAAGGCTGTGAATCTCACTAAAGATTAAATAATAATAATGATGATGATGATGATGATGATGGTATCCGTCGCAGGATGTAAATTGTTCCAAGGCGAGAGCTGTCTTTTTTGCAGTTGAGGATTTTTGTCAAAGGCAATGGTGGTTCAAATAACGCTCCAGATGTTTTGGGATTGCACCTAAGGCACCTTATTGCTATTGATACTTACTATCTCTGCTTCCTTTTGCCACAGTTGCTCTCTACTTCTATTTGCGGCTCTTTGTATTTTGCGATTTTCTACCATTCTTTCTCTTCTAGGCTGCAATGTTCACTTTCCAGACTATTTATCATTATTATAATTATTTACTGAAGCATCTGAGCAGTGCAAGTCCTTTTCCCCCATCTAATGTCTCCTCTAATATTTTTTTAAAAATCTCACTGTGAGTTGGACACTGTTGAATATGATTGTGGCTTTTTTCCCCCTCCTTGATTCAAGGGGATTTTCCTTTGATTGCTAGCATTGTTTACAGTATTGGCCTGTTAAAGGGCTATTCTGTAACTGTGAAGAAATATTTGGAAGAATATGTCCTGTATGTATTGGCTATCCAGAACCCCAAAGATGATATATTTGCTCTAATCCCCCCCCCCAAATCATTTATATTATAGATATGGACTTCTTTCTTGATATTCTAAATAGCTGCGTAAATGCCCTCCTTCCTCTATTATTCATATACTAAAAAATATCATCTCATCCTAGTACATGTTCATTGCAGTGACTTTTGTGGGTCCCTTGAAATACTGCACAAGGTTATTTAAGGCACAAACATTTGAGGTGGTGAACTAGAGAACACATTATGTATTCTTTTTAAAAATAAATTAATTGCTATCTTTTTGTATGTCAATTCTCTGAAAAAATTAGCTGTGTTTTCTTAGTATCTTTTATACTGCAGCAGGAACTGCAAGAATGTTTGGGGGGGGGATAGTTTCCCCACCCCCATCTGCATAGCTTTAAATAGCTGCAGAATGTAGCAAGCGTATTTAAAGAAACACAATCAGAATGTTGCATTTTACCCAAAGACAGAATGAAGGTGGCTTTCAAGGATGAGAATTTATATTTAGAGTATTTAAAGTGTTAACTGTTACATGCTTTCTCAGTAATCCTTACCTATAAAGTAGACTCGTAACATTATCCTTGTTCTGAGAGTCTGTGTGGCTCTAATCTGGTTTATTTAGTATAATATTGGCATATTTTAAGAGAAAGCAGTAATTTCTTAAATTCACGTGTCCTAATCCTTGCTGGGTTTATTCTGAAATGTCTTGAACTGTCTAAAATAGAGCCTGTTTCCAAATAAATGTCTAGACTTTTGCCACAGATATTTGCACAAAATGGCTGAGTTTCAGGTAGCATTTCAATTTGTGTGGATAAACCACATTTGCTGGGTATATGTACTGTCCTATGCGCTCCCTCCCACAATAATCCATGTTATAACTTAAGGTAATGAACATATTCATACAACATATGACAATGGCTGCATTCTGAAAAAGATTCTGAACCACAAACTGTCCAACTCTCTTGTAGTCCAGCATAACGTGCAAATGTACATTAAGAATTGAGCCTTATATTATTAACAGAATTGCAAGGGACCTTGGAGGTGGTCTAGTCCAACCCCCTGCTTAAGCAGCAGACCCTATACCATTTCAGACAAATGGCTGTCCAATCTCTTCTTAAAAACCTCCAGTGATGGAGTACCCACAACATCTGGAGGCAAGCTGTTCCACTAAGTTAATTCTAGTAACTATGTGAAGAATTCTCCTTAGTTCTAGGTTGGTCCTCTTGTTGATTACTTCCCATCCATTGCTTCTTGTCCTGCCCTCAGGTGCTTTGGAGAATGAGTTGAGCCCCTCTTCTTTGTGACAGCCCCTAAAAAGTTGGAAGACTGCTATCATGTCACTTGTAGTCCTCCTTTTCATTAAACTAGACATACCCAATTCCGGCAACTGTTCTTCGTATGTTTTAGTCTTCAGTCCCCTCATCATCTTTGTTGCTCTTCTCTGCACTCTTTCTATATTTCTATTCTATTCTATTCTATTCCATTCCATTCCATTCCATTCCCATTCCCATTCCCATTCCCATTCCCATTCCCATTCCAATTCTTTTCTATTTAATTTCCAATCCATTCCATTCCATCTCCCCAAATCAGCGTGTCATAAACTAAGAGTCCAAGACAGTCTGCATCAATTTGAAAGTGTGGGCTGGATGGCACCAAGAATGCCATACAAAAGAATCCTACTTGGATTTTTTTAAGGGCTCTACCTTGCTATGAAGAAAGAGTTTTAGGAAGGAGCCTGGTTGCCTCAGAAGAGAGTTTTGTGGCAGGGTTCGTCCACTGAGATACCAGGAAGCTGGAAGAGAAGAAAGAAAAGAGTTAAAAAACAAGGCCAAGGGGAAAAGGAAATATCTTCTGTGCAACTTTGAAAGGGCAGAGAAGCATTGGAGGTAGCAGTGGCTCAGTGACAGGTAAGAGGGGTGGGACAAAGAAAGCAGCTGATGCTGCCAGCAGCAGGAGAGCCCAGAAGTCTCACAAGTTCATCTGATGCAGCTTCAGCATGGACCGATTCAGGAAGAGCTCACCCTAGGAAGTGCACCAGCCACGCTTCAGTGTGGTCATGATGCTGGCAGATCTCACCTGGACACCCAGAGCATTGATAGGAGTGCTTCAGGAATCAGAGTTGAGCACTGCCAGGCTACAGCAGAGAGAGGGAGGGAGAGGGAGGTAGGGAGGGAGAGAGAGAGAGACTTGTCTGGCCTGGCTGGGATTATCGGGTAGAAGTGTACAAAAGGAGCATCAGGACAGATTTAGTTAAAAGTAGAGCTACATTAGCGCTTAGGTTTTGCTAAAAAGATAAGCAAGTATAAAGATGTAAGACCGAAGAGACTTGGAATCTTATTAAGTTAGTGGCTTACAATTATTATCATTATTTAGCATATACAAATAGTCCTCATCTTACAACAGTTTAAATACTCGTGCGAGCAGTGGGCTGGCGTGTACAGCCATGCATGGGCAGCTCAGCTTGTGCATGTTGAGCTGCATGCATGCCGGCCTGCTGCTCATGCGGTCCTGTTGAGAACAGAACACAACACAACACAACAGAATAGAATAAAGAAAAAATGGAATGGAATGGAAAATAGAATTCTTTATTGGTCAAGTGTGATTGAACACACAAGGAAATTTGTCTTTGGTGCATAAGCTCTTAGTGTACATAAAGATATAAGTGATGAATCATGCTCGTGGTCATCATAAATACATTCATCATGAATCATAAGATACAACACTTAGTGATAGTCACAGGATATTATATAAGCAATCAACATAAATCACACTAGTAAACTAAATATATAAAA
Organism: Pantherophis guttatus; assembly: GCF_029531705.1. The sequence goes on along the minus strand of NW_026844028.1, from coordinate 97,117,805 downwards.
CAATATATAAATCGTAAAGATACAAGCAACAAAGTTACAGTCATAAGTAGAAAAGGAAATACCGTAGGTAATAGGAAGGATGAGAGGAATAATAGTAATACTAGTAGTATAGTAAATAGTTTGACAGTGTTGTGGAAATTAGTTGTTTAACAGAGTGATGGCATGGGGGAAAAACTGTTCTTGTGTCTAGTTGTTCTGGTGTGCAGTGCTCTATAGCGTCGTTTTGAGGGTAGGAGTTGAAAGAATTTATATCCAGGATGCGAGGGGGTCTGTAAATATTTTCACAGCCCTCTTTTTGACTCGCGCAGTATACAGGTCCTCCATGGAAGGCAGGTTGCTAGCAATTCTTCTGCAGTTCTAATTACCCTCTGAAGTCTGTGTCTGCCTTGTTGGGTTGCAAAGCCAAACCAGACAGTTATGGAGGTGCAGATGACAGAATCAATAGGACGCAGCCCAGTAGTGGGCTACGGCCCAGAGGTTGGGTGACCCCTGATCTAAGGGCTAAGTTAGATGGCTACTTTACCAGATGGTTTTATCTGCTTGGCATAAAACCTCCGTGTATATTTATTAATTTTTTTAAAAAAAGGATTTTGTTCATTGGACCTCCTACCTGACTTTGTTAATCACTGAGCCTGGTGGCGCAGTGGACTAAGTGCTGTTAAAGTAGCACTTAAGTTGCCAGCTGCCTGCAATTAGTGCAAGTTCAAATCTCACCAGGCTCAAGGTTGACTCAGCCTTCCGTTCTTCCGAGGTAGGTAAAATGAGGACCCGGATTGTGGGGGCAATAAGCTGACTTTGTATAAAAAAGAACACCACTTGGGGGGCCCCGAAAGCCCTACTAAGCAGGTATATACATGAAGGCTATTGCTTAATGCATTGTAAGCTGCCCTGAGTCTCCAGAGAAGGGCGGCATATAAATCTAAATAATAATAATAATAATAATAATAATAATAATAATAATAATAATAATAATATGAATCACAATCTGCCTATGACAACCATGTAATGAAAGGCACCCATATTTCTTCACTTCTCTCTTTTAGTGCATCTCTTGAGTGCCAAAAACAGCCATGAAAAGGACAAATTCTTTTCTGTGAGAAGACTTGTTTATTAGCTTTAAGCATTATTTTACAAAGTATTGCCTTTTTAGGGGTTACGGATTTTTGTAGCATGTTTGCAGCAAATTCTCATCAGGTGTAGATAAGAAATCTGCTTTTGTATAGATGATACTGGACTGCAACTCTCATAAATTCAATGAGCAGTGATCAGAGATAATGGGATAGCAATATCCAGAGTCTTGTGAAATCGTTGTCAGCTGCTTCCTTAGTCTGCATGAGGAAAAACCAAAAGTAGGAGCAAGTTGAAACATCTTGTATGTTTCAATTTCATTGTTTGCATTCTGACCTTCGCACTTTGCTTTTGTTTAAACAGGCCGTTAAAATACCCCCCCCCCGACTTTGTGTTTATTCTTCTCCAGACTTTTGTGGCTTTCGAATGGGTTTGAAGTATTGATATTATACCCAGCCCAGAGTCTTGATAGAGTTATGCACCCTTCTAGATTTAATAAATAAGCAAATAACAAATAACTGTCTCTTCTGTATATAGAAGACCATGTTCACGCATTTGGCTAAGCGAAAATAATTGCTTTCCAATTCAATAAACTCTCCCTCCCATTGTCCCAAAGGTGGCAACTGGACTTCCTATGGTTTTGCTTGAAGACGTTTTGCTTCTCATCCAAGAAGCTTCTTCAATTCTTCAGAACTTCTGCAGTTTCTTCAGAATTGAAGAAGCTTCTTGGATGAGAAGTGAAATGCCTTCAAGCCAAAACAAAGAAAGTCCAGTTGCCTTTTGAAAAAGCACCTTTTTGGAACAACCATGACCTGGATGACTGAGAATCTGAATCGATATGTCTCTCCCATTGCAGAAATATCATCGTATTTATTCTTTCTCTCCCCCTGTATAGCAGTAAATAATAGTGGGAAAGAAACAGAATGGATCCTCAACAATGGCTTTCATTAATAGATCAAATATATAACTCTTTAAAAACTGATACTGACATTAAGAGGGTGGTAGAGATACTTTGGGTTATAGGAGGATTACTCTGCTCAGTTACCCAGAAATAAATCCTAGTGAGAGTTTTACACTGTAATGGGACTGAAAACTAATATTATAAAATGTTTTCACAGCAAGAGGTACAGTACAATAAACTTTTATTATCTAAGCTTATCCTGTAAGCTCTTTACACATACAGCTACTAAAAGCTGCGATAGAAAAATAGCTAAGGGCGATTCCTTTTTTATATATATATACATAATTTTATTGAAACTCTTAAACAATAAGATAAAATCTAATGCAAACCAATTTAAAGTAAAAAAGAAAGAAATCAAAGGAAATTTGAAAAAGAAAAAAAAAGAAAAAGATAAAAGATAAAAAAAGTAGGTTCAGATCTTCTTTATAGCAGTTATAAGTACAATTATAAATTTACCTTTTTTTCTAAAGTTACCACATGATTTTCTTTCTGTAATCTATCCAGCCTAATTATCAAAACCATAAATAATTAATTATTCTGTTTTTAGTCTTTTTGATAGCTTCATCTATATTGTTAAAGATCCATTCAAAAATTATCTTTGATTGTCAGTAACCTTCAGTAATCTCTGCTAGCATTCATCCACTTTGTCCAAAGGTATTTCTTGACCTTTGTATCATAGGAAAGAAACACATTTTGCATATTTGCATTATCTGTACTTACAGTATTTCCTTTTTGTAACTTTTAACATAACTTTCATTTCTTTTCTTTTTTATTTTATATGCCAACCATCTCTGGTTTATTTGCAGATTCAAAATGTCTTTTTCTTACAAGTTCATCTTTAATTCCCTGTCTCTCACTGCTAGCATAGATAATTGCATCTGTAAAAGCTTAATTTGGTGAATAATAGTTGTCATCCCTGGAGAATTTTAAAGATCTTTTTTTTTCAATCTCACTCGAAATCATTAGTATATTTTCTTCCCTTTTTCTTTTTAAATCTGCTATTGTGTTGTATAAAATACCCTCTTACAAGAGCTTCACTTATACCCCAAATCTTCTTACTTTTATATTTTTTATTAAGATTGTTCTTTTAAAAATTCTCTATCTTCTTTTTATAATCCTCCACTACCATTTTGCTTTGTAATAAAATCTCATTCCATGCAAAAGATCCACAATTGGACGGCATACATGTTTAATATATCATCCTTAGTGCCATCATCTCCATGGCGACTTAGCAAGTAAAAAATTTGCAGTTACTTTAATCATAACTGACAACTCTTTGTAGAAATGGAGGGACTTCACAGACTTTGGCTGCCTTTGCTGGCTAACTCCACAATTGTAACTGTCAGCCGGTTGCCCTTCTCTCTCTGGCCCAGGGACATGCACACACTGCTGAATCAAGGCATGGTGAGAGCTTTCACAAATGAACACTTAGGTTCCTGTGCCTTCTAGAGCAGGGCTGTCTAACCTTGGCAACTTTAAGACTTGTAGACTTCAACTCCCAGAATTCCCTCCTGTGCCTTCTAGAGCAGGGCTGCCCAACCGTGGCAACTTTAAGACTTGTGGACTTCAACTCCCAGAATTCCTCAACCAGCATGCAAAGTTGCATGCTGGCTGGGGAATGCTGGGAGTTGAAGTCCACAAGTCTTAAAGTTGCCATGCTGGCTGGGGAGTTCTGGGAGTTGAAGTCCACAAGTCTTAAAGTTGCCAAGGTTGGACAGCCCTGCTCTAGAGAAATGGGATTGTCAGAGTGGGGAGTGTATGCTGGTTGAGTCTTATGCTTCAAGCCCCTTCCAGTTGCATTGTCAGTGCCAAGTGTCACACATCTCAAGAAGCAGCTGGCTTGGTTTATTTTAGACCATGCTTTAGATGAGTTGGAAGGCCAAAGGCCCAGGAACTTTAGATATACTGTTCCCAGCTTTGGGAATGCGGCTGAGGAAACTCTGGGACTTGAAGTCCACAGATCTTAAACTCTTCCAAGGTCGGATACCGTTGCTTTAACTATTCCTCTCATCAAAGCAATGATATTCATTAACATCTCACTAGCATGGCAAGTAAAAAGTTTTCTGCCCAACTTGAAAAGTACAACAGAAAGGGGCAAAAATTGTCCAAGTGAATGACTGCATAACAGTCCTAATGATTGAAGAAAAAATTTACTTGCTCTGCTATAGCAAGATGCTAATGATATCATTGTTTTGATGAGAGGAATGGTTAAAGCAGGCCTCTAACCTTGGAAAAGTTAAGATCTGGGACTTTAACTCCCGAAATTCCCCAGCCAGCCACACTGGTTGGGGAATTCTGGAAGTTGAAGTCCACAAATCGTAAACCTTTTCAAGGTTAGACGCCCCTGGGTTAAAGTCTCATTTTTAACTACAAAACCCAACAAATGCCAAAATAATTCAGCTGTGTCATGATAGTCAATTACAGAAGATACTATAGATTGATAATACAGTTGCTATAACTTGTTTTTGGTTATTTAAAAGGTAGAATTGAGATTACCATAGCATGTTCTGCTCATATGGGAATAGTACACTAGATAATTAGCTATCTGTGAAATAATTATGATCCTGTATTCACAAAGCAAGAATATTGATGGCTGACAGCTTAATTTGATAGTTTTAATGATATCAGTTTTTTTTTATAATTGAAAAGCCAGGAGTGAGCCTAGCAGCACAGAAAGCTTCTGACAACTGAATTAACTATGCATACCTGAGCAACAATTAACATTAAAATTCATTGTTTTAATTCTGTTGAAAAGTAACAGTTTGCAATGCAGGCTATGATTAGGATCCCAAGATAAAGTTGAAAAGGAAAATTGCAAAATTCATTTCAACTGGACTACAGTACAATATTATTCCAGTAAAGTCATTTAAAAAAACAAAACAAAAAAACACCTGATCGATATTACAGAGGCCTAATATTATATCTTAATGCAGGGTCTGCAACCTTGGCAACTTTACGACTTGTGGACTTCAACTCACAGAATTCTGGGAGCTGAAGTCTATAAGTTGTAAAGTGGCCAAGTTGGAGACCCTGTCTTAATGCATTATGTGAAGACTTAGCTCTCTAGAGAAGGCGCTGATGATGGGAAAGATGGAATGAACGAGGAGGAGAGATGAAGGCCAGCAGCAAGAATAGAGTCAGTTTACTGCAGTCTGCAGCCTGGTAGCGGTCCGTACCCCTTTAGGAACTGGGTCATGCAAGAATGTGTGTATGCACAAAGCTGCATTTGTGCAAGCGGCACACACACACACAAAACCATTTCCTCCGTCCCATTGCTGCCACCGGTTTCTCAGAGCCAGAAGGGTTAGGGACCACTGAGTCACAGCAAAGATAGGTACACCATTGGAAGAACTGAAGAATCAGGTAAGAGATAGTCAGGGAGAAATTCTGTGTGGTTGTTAGAGCCAGCATCACCTTTGAAAGCACATAAATAAATGCCACAAAAGCTTTCTGTTTTAGTTTCTATGAAATATTTATGGAATAAAACCTTCCCCAGTTATGTTCCCTGTCTCTTTATATTTACTTTCTGTTCTTCACTTTCAGGTGAATTTTACAGTAGACCAGATCCGAGCGATCATGGACAAAAAGTCCAACATCAGAAACATGTCGGTGATTGCCCATGTTGATCATGGCAAGTCCACGCTTACAGATTCCTTAGTGTGTAAAGCGGGTATCATCGCTTCTGCCAGGGCTGGTGAAACACGATTTACTGACACACGGAAAGACGAGCAGGAAAGGTGTATCACAATCAAATCTACGTGAGTGTTGTTCACTTTTATCTGCAGTCCTTTTTGACTATCAAAACAAAAATTAAACACCAGTTACAAATGGAGTGTTCTGAAGACAGCAGACTTCCAATTGATTTATGCTAGGTTTTTTTGAAAAATTCACTCTTGACTGATTTTATAGGTTAGAGCAGGTGTCTGCAACCTGCGGCTCCAGAGCCGCATGTGGCTCTTTGGGACCTCTGTTGTGGCTCTCTGTTGGATGATTCCACCACTGGCTGGCCCCACCCCTCGCCCTCCCCTCCCAGTCACTCCTCGCCTGGCCTGAGAAGATAAAGGCGATGGCAGGGGATGGAGAAGCAGCCGGGGCAGAGACAGAGAGATACAGAGAGGGGGGAAGAGAGAGAGAGATGTCAAAAGGGTTTTTTTTTTTTTTTAACAACCGGTTCTCTGCCCTAATGACCAGCTGGGTAGGCGTGGCTAGGAAGTCATGTGACTGGTGAAAGTGAGTGATGTCGAGTTGGCCACGCCCACCGAGGTTTTGTGACTCCCGGTGTTTTGTTTTCTGTGGGAAATGGGTCCAAATGGCTCTTTGAGTGTTTAAGGTTGCAGACCCCTGGGTTAGAGTATCTGACTCTTGTAACTTAGACTTGCCAAGTTGTTTCTTGTTCATAGTAGCACCCAGTAAAATGCTCTGCCAAGGATCCGACTAACAAACTCAAGCAAATCAGGACTCTGAGACTGAGCTCCTTCTCAAAGGTCGTCTTTAATGAGGACATCATATCAGCACAGCTTCAATGGAAAACCAAATCTAAACCTTTCCCGTGGTTTCAGTATAATTAAACTAGGAAATAACCCCATCTCCAAGTGTCACAGGTCACGTTGGCCAGTTGTGTTAATTGGCAGAACCTTATCTGTTACCAGACACTAGAGATTACTTTGGTTCTCAGGAGAAAGCTCTTTGTTGTGTCTACAATGCATTCCAACCCCCTTCCCCCTCTGTGTGGCAACTGAGGAACAGAAGGATGGCTGCGGCCAGGTTCAGTTCGAAGTTGACATGCTCTTTAAAACAGGGGTCCTCAACCCCCAGGGCTGAGGCCCAGTACCAGGCCGTGGCCCAGGGATGAAATGCTCCTGGTTCGGACCGGATCGCCTGATCCAGTAGCGATGGCAACGGGTGATTCGGAGAACCGGTAGCAAAAATCTCTGTCACCCACCCACCCACCGATTTTTTCTTTGGCCGAAAAAATGCTTTTAAAAGTAAAAAAAAAAAGCCTCTGATGATTGCACGGCTCAGCTGGGATCACTAGAGGCTTTTAAAAGCATTTTTTCTACAACCTCTTTGGCCCACCCAGTCACATTACCCCCCAAGCCACGCCCACAGAACCGGTAGTAACAAATTTTACATTTCACCACTGCCGTGGCCTGTTCAGAACTGGGCTGCGCAAAAGGCGGGCAATGTGTGCGAAGGTCCATTTGTGTGAACAGCAGGTGCTTGTGCTTGCGTGTGAAGCTCTACTTGTGCGAGTGGTGGGCATGCGTGCCCACCACTTGTTCAAATGGAGCTGTGTGCACTTGTGCACACACCTGCCACTCACATGAAACCATCCGCTCTCCCCCACTCCTGCCAGTCTGCCAAGCTGGAGTTGTTGGAGACCGCTGCTTTAAAATATTGCAACTGTCATAACGATGAGTTAGTTGCCAAATGCCCGAATTTTGATCACGTGACCATGGGGGATGCTGCAACGGTGGTAGGTGTGAAAACCGGTCATAAGTCATTTTTTTCAGTGTTGTTGTTACTTCAGTCACTAAACGAATGGTTGTAAGTCGAGCACTACCAGCATTAACATCACATGAAACAAACATGGCATCGGCTTATCAAACATGGTTAGAATGAAGGCCACACTATTCTTCCCAAGTAAGGATGCATTTCTGCATTATTTGTACGAGCAGCATACAAAATAAAGAAATGCCATGATATACTTTACATCAGTGTTTCTCAACCTTAGCAACATTACGATGTGTGGACTTCAACTCCCAGAATCCCCCAGCCAGCCATGCTGGCTGGGGAATTCTGGGAGTTGAAGTCCACATATCTTCATAATGAATAGACTAGACTAGACTAGACTAGACTAGACTAGACTAGACTAGACTAGACTAGACTAGACTAGAATAGAATAGAATAGAATAGAATAGAATAGAATAGAATAATAACTTGATTGTCACTTACCACTCTCTGTATGGACTTTCTGTCTGAGGTATTGCTGCCACCAAACCAAACAGGGATGCAATTTGTTAAAATGTTGCCAAGATTGAGAAACACGGCTTTACATCTTTACAAAAGACATTGAAGCAAATCAGATAAAGACTTGTGGATGAATGAATGTGTACAACACACTAAACTTAGTTACTACCTCACCGAGAGTTTTTGTGATTTATTGAATTGGTTGATTTATGGTTCAGTATATCGTGAAAATGGCGAACATGAATGAATTCGGCAGCAAGTTAAATGTGCTGTATGGAGATGGTCAGCTTATTTCATTTAACTCAACAGTTTAATTCAAATTCAATCATCTAAAACATATAAAGAATAATTGCAGGAATTGGGGATGTCTAATGAAAAGAAGGATTAGGGGTGATATGATAGCAGTGTTCCAATATTTGAGGAGCTGCCACAGAGGAGGGCATCAGTAGATTCTCCAAAGCACATGAAGGCAGGACAAGAAGCAACGGATGGAAACTGAGCAAGGAGAGAAGCTAGAACTAAGGAGAAATTTCCTGACAGAACAATTAATCAGTGGAACAATTTGCTTCCAGAAGTTGTGAATTCTCCAACACTGGGAATTTTTAAGAAGAGATTGGACAACTCTTTGTCTCAAATGGTGCAGGGTTTTTTGCTAGAACAAGGGGTTGGACTTAAGAAGACCAACCATTTCATGTTATCATTCTTGTTATCCTGTTATTTCTGTATTCCTCATCAACATTTCTTGTTTAAATTGTCCTTTTTAATTTTAGTGTTTGTATATGTTAAAAAAAAAATCCATAAAGCTAAAATCTCAATGGCCATGCCAGCAAAACTTTCCTAAAATGCAGAGGCTTGTTTATACGTAGCTGGAAACTCAGAAGTTACGACTTTCTAGAGGAGAGTTGGGAATGACAGAGAAAATGAGAACTCAATGTCTGGTTTCCAAGATTTGCACTTTGATAAACTAAGGAGTCTTACGCGGTGGTGCCTTAGTTTACTTTAGTGCCCACCCAGCCCTGGTGCCTGAGGATTATGGGAGTTGTGGTTCCTGCGCACCCAGAGGGCACAGCATTATATGCAGATGTTTTACGTGAATTTAAATGTGCTTTAGGAAAATCATTTGTCTTCTTTTCTAGGGCCATTTCTCTCTACTATGAGCTCTCAGAACACGATTTGGCCTTTATCAAGCAATCCAAAGATGGCTCCGGTTTCCTCATTAATTTAATTGACTCCCCTGGGCACGTGGATTTCTCCTCCGAAGTCACAGCAGCCCTTCGCGTCACTGATGGAGCTCTTGTTGTCGTTGACTGTGTTTCAGGTGAATGTACTTAAAATTAAGATGCTTTAATTGCGCAGGAACATTGTGCTTTCCAGAGAAAGCCAGTAAGAACACAAAGCCTTGAGGATATACAACACCATAGTCTTCTCCTCTTTTAAGTGCTGAGAAAGGGGATGTGTATCTTTTAAATTAAAACAATATAAGATTAGTTAGTACTGGCAGGAAGTCAGTAATGTTTTTCTTCTTTTCACCAAAGCTGCCCAAAATTTTGACAGTTTTGGAATACTGGAACTTTTCAGCAACCAGTTCTTCTCTGGAATTAGCCTAGATCAGAGGTGTCAAACTCAATTTCATTGAGGACCGCATGAGGGTTGTGGTTGACCTTGGTGTGGGACGGGATGGGACTGAGTGGGTGTGGCCAGTTGGGTGGGTGTGGCCAGCTTGATGCTACTCTCCAAATTGCTGGCATGTTTCCTCTTCGCACTGGGTAGACTGGACCGAATGTCAACTTGCAAAGCTTTCAAGTTGCCATGAGCAGGAGGGAAGGAGAACTGAAGTGAATTCCATAACATTCTTTCTGACTGCAATCAGAAGGAGGGCGTTAGGTTTCACAGCCAGCCAAAGTGGTTAATTGGAGAATGTGATTTATGACATGGCCAGAGAGGAGGGGAGAGACAGGGTCATAGGGGAATGTAAATCTACGGAGGATCAGTCCTAACTGCATCCCAGTATTGCCGAAATGGTGCTCCTAATAAATGACTATATTTCCTTTGAAGTTTGGATCATGGCTCATGAATTAATTAGGGCATCTTTCGGAAACTTGACACCGAAGAGATATGGGCTGGCTCCTTACATTTTCCAGGATGGCTCTGTGGGCCGGACCCGACCCACATCGCCGGTTGGATCTGGCCCGTGGGCCTTGTGTTTGACCTTCCTGGCTTAGATCATACCGGTGGTCAACTTTCCCTTCCAGGGGTTTGCGTGCAGACGGAGACCGTCCTTCGCCAGGCGATTGCTGAGCGCATCAAGCCCGTCCTGATGATGAACAAGATGGACCGCGCTCTGCTGGAACTGCAGTTAGAACCCGAGGAGCTTTACCAGACCTTCCAGCGCATTGTGGAGAACGTCAATGTGATCATTTCTACTTACGGAGAGGGTGAAACTGGACCCATGGGTAATATTATGGTAAAGAGAACTTACGTTGAGATTGGAGCAAGGAGGAAGTTAGTTCCGTAGGGTTGCGTTTGCATGATGTTGCGCTAGACCAGTGTTTCCCAACGGCAGCCATTTTAAGATGCGTGGACTTCAACTCCCAGAATTCCCCAGGGAGTTGAAGTCCACACATCTTAAAATGGCTGCCATTGGGAAACGCTCTGCTGGACACAATCCAATGCAAAGAATAGGACCTTTGCATAATCCAGATTGTACTACAAGCATTAATGTTTGGGGAGGGGTTGGATTACCACACAGGTAGTCCTCGCCTTAACAGCTGTTAAGCGAATGTTGTCCCATTTTTACCACCTTTCTTGCAACAGTTGTTAAGTTGAATCACTGCAGTTGTTAACACGGCTGTTAAGCGAATCTGGTTTCCCTGTTGATTTTGCATGTCAGAAGGTCGTAAAAGGGGATCCTATGACTCGGGGACCCTGCAGTTGTCACAAATACATGCCCAATTGCCAAGGATCTGAATTCTGATCACACAACCATGGGGATGCTGCAATGGTCGTAAGCGTGGGGAAAGGTTGTAAGTCACTTTTTTTCAGTACTGCTGTAACTTGGAATGGCCACTAAATGAATGGTTGCAAGTTGAGGACTACCTGTACATATGTGGTCCCAGAAGCTATCTTAAGCATCGCTGGGTAGGGGGAAAAAAGTCAAACCCTGAGGAACAGGGTCCTTTTCTGTCTGATCTCAAAGCTAAATCTGAGTCAAAGACTAATCAAGGAGAGTGGAACTAAAAAGAAATTTCCTGAAGGTTAGAACAATTAATCAGTGGAACAACTTGCCTTCAGAAGCTGTGAATGCTCCAACACTGGAAGTTTTAAAGAAGAGATTGGACAACCATTTGTCTGAAATGATATGGTTTCTTGCCTGAGCAGGGGGTTGGACTAGAAGACCTCCAAGGTCCCTTCCAACTCTCTCCTCCCCTCCCCTCCTCCAGAGCTGGCTGGCTGAGGAATTCTGGGAGTTGGAAGTCCAGAAGTCTAAAAGGTGCCAACTTTGGAGAAGTCTGGATTTTTTTTTAAAAAAAGTTTTGTTTTCTTCCTGATATTTTCCTGCAAGTGCACGGCCTGTTTTTTTCTAATCAGCCAAGTGTTTGATTATTGGTTGTGACAGGAATTGTTAAATTGTGACAGGAATTGTTAAAGTAGCACTTGGCTGCCAGCTGCCTGCAATTACTGCGAGTACAATTCTCACCAGGCTCAAGGTTGACTCAGCCTTCCATCCTTTCGAGGTAGGTAAAATGAGGACCCGGTTTGTGGGGGCAATAAGCTGACTTTGTATAAAATAGAACACCGCTGTGGGGGGGGGGCAAAAAAGCCCTATTAAGCAGGTATATACAAAAGTATGAAGGCTATTGCTTAAAGCATTGTAAACCGCCCTGAGTCTCCGGAGAAGGGCGGCATATAAATCGAACTAAATAATAAATAAATAGATAGATAGATAGGTAGGTAGGTAGGTAGGTAGGTAGGTAGGTAGGTAGGTAGGTAGATAGATAGATAGATAGATAGATAGATAGATAGATAGATGATAGATAGATAGATAGATGATAGACAGACAGACAGACAGACAGACAGACAGACAGACAGACAGACAGACCGACCGACCGACCAGTGGGCTTGTTGCCTGAGCTTGACGTCATGGGCTGAGAGAGAGTGACTGACTCAAGGTCACCCCAGCCGGTTGTCATGCCCAAAGCAGGAACAGAACTCAGTCTCCTGGTTTCTAGCCTGGTGCCTTAACCTCTAGATCAGGGACGGGCAACTATGGCAACCTTATGACCTGCAGACTTCGACTCCCAGAATTCCCCAGCCAGCATTATTGGCTGGCTCAGAAATTCTCTGGGAGTTGAAATCCACAGGTCGTAAAATTGCCCTGATTGCCCATCGTTACCCTTAACCAAATTGGCTGAATAAATAATACATTACAGGTAGTCCTCGACTTACGACCACAATTGAGCCTAAAATTTCTGTTGTTCAGTGAGACATTTGTTAAGTGAGTTTTGGCCCATTTTAACGTCCTTTCTTGCCGCGTTGGTTAAGTGGATCACTGCAGTTGATAAGTTAGTAACCTGGTTGTTAAGTGAATCTGCCTTCCCCCATTGACTTCGCTTGTCAGAAGCTCGCAAAAGGGGATCACTTGACCCCGGGACACTGCAACCGTCATAAACAGGAACCCGTTGCCAAGTATCTGAATTTTGATCACATGATTGTGGGGATGCTGCAAGGGTCGTGTGAAAAACGGTCATCGGTCACATTTGTTAGTGCCGCTGTAACTTTGAACGATCATTAAATGAACTGTTGTAAGTCAAGGACTACCTGTATTTTTATCCGTTGTGTGCTACATTTATAACACTCCTTTTTTGGGGTGGGGGGGAACCAATCGAGCGCTGCTGCAGGCTAGGTGCAATTGAATAGGTTGGTTTGGGGTTTCTGCTGCTTGCTTTTAATTGAGGGATTGGCTCTCCAAGTAGACTACCTTCTCCGTGTTCTTTTAAAACACCTGAATCCCTTTCTTTGCTTACAGATCGACCCCGTGATCGGTACTGTTGGCTTTGGCTCTGGCTTGCACGGTTGGGCGTTCACCTTGAAGCAGTTTGCCGAAATGTACGTGGCCAAATTTGCAGCCAGAGGAGAAAAGGCCCAGCTCTCCGCACCTGACAGGGCCAAGAAAGTGGAGGACATGATGAAGAAGCTGTGGGGAGACAAGTGAGTAAATAGCATCCCTGTCTTCGGTCTCAGGTGGATACACTTTAGGGAAGGAGGGCCTTGGATCCAGGTTTGCAGAATGATGCCTTCCGGTTGCACCTTTTGTTAAAGCAAGATAATACAGGGTGGGTCTAAGAAGAAATGGCATCTATCTGGCTGCAATAAAGCACATTTTTTAATGTTGTTGTAAGCTATCTACAGCCCCATGGCGAGGTAATACACGTAGTCTTTAACTTACAATTACAAATTGAGCCCAAAATTTACGTTGCTAAGCGAAACGTTTGCTAAGTGAGTTTTGCCCCATTCTGCGACCTTGCCACAGTTGTTAAGTGAATCGTTGCCGTTGTTAAGTAAATCTGGCTTCCCCATTGTCTTTGCTTGTCGGAAGGTTGCAAAAGGGGAATCACATGAGCCTGGGGAACTGCAGCGGTCATAAACATGGGTCAGTTGCCAAGCATCGGAATTTAGATCGTGTGACCGCAGGGCGTAAGTGTAAAAACAGTCATGAGTCACTTTTTTCAGTGTTGTCGTAACTTTGAACGGTCACTAAATGAACTGCTGTCAGTCGACTACCTGTATAGCAGAATAGAAGAGAAAAAACTGGAGAAGACAAAAATACAAAGAGCTGAAAATAGAAATAGAACGACGGTGGCAAAGGCAAGCAAGGGTAGTACCAATAGTAATAGGTGCCTTGGGTGCAACAACTGGAGCACCACCATTGATTGGCATTGACAAATTCGCCATCAGTCAATTGCAAAAGGTGGCTTTACTGGGGGACAAGCTTCCAACCTTCAATGATACTTTTATCACCATCAAACATCCACATCTGCCTATTCCAAGTCCTTGAAAAGGATTTGATAGGACGATAGGTAGGCAAAAATGCCAAATCCAGCCTGAACATTTGGCTGACTGTGAGACAAACAACAACAATAATATTTGGTTTCCTTTGTTTTGAACACGGAAGTAGAGTGGAATGATGTGTGATCCTATGGTGCTGGGCTGATTGGTATTAATGGTATATGAGCCATTTTGTCCAGAGGAGGTAGCATCAAGGCCTGTTTCTTTCTCTCTTCTTTAGCCCATGAATGTAAAACAGGTCCAATTTTCATTTAGGTATTTTGACCCAGCAACAGGGAAATTCAGCAAATCCGCAGCTGGCCCTGATGGGAAGAAGTTGCCACGGACTTTCTGCCAACTTATCCTGGATCCCATTTTTAAGGTAATGCTGGGACTCACCAAAACACTCTTATAACATTGAATGCTAAGTAATCTGCTTTTCAAATGTCACACTTTGACGTTCATACATTTCACCGACGACATTCATATTTTCAAGAACGTGTAATTGGCAAAAGACCAAAAAATGAAATACCTTCACACGAGTATTCATAAATTGGTGGCCACATCTTTAGAAGCGTCTTTCTAGTGCAACTTGAAAGACTCTTATTCCCAATGGACAGACTTCTCCTGCCTTAATGCAGCGGTCCTGGAATAAATGGATTTTAGTTCACAGTGAAGTAGCTTGATTTTATTCCTATCCCTCCCACATAAGTTAAGCCAAGGTCCTTGGATTTAAATGAATGTTATAGCCTGTTTCAGAAAATGTGCGCTGGTCTATTTTACATGTTGTATTTATATGGTGCCTAGTTGTGTGTAGCTTTTAGTTGTTAATTAGGATGTTGATGGCTGGCTATTAATTGTTTCCTTGTGCTGCTGAGCTCTCAACTCCAAAGTAACTAGTAGGTTGGTGGTAAATCAGCACACCTATTGATTGACAAGGGGCCCTTCTCCCAAGCTTCAATAATTTATCTGGCTATTTTGGTCCCTGCTCGGCCAACAATAGTAGTAGCTGCAAAATTGAATGCATGTCCTTGTTCATTGCAAAATGAGACTACCAATCCTGTATGGATTGTCCCTGTGACTGACTATGTAGGACCGATGGGGAGGAAGCTAACCACAGATATTAAGAACATGAATGAGCGGTTAGACGAGGACTCAAGAAGGAAAGCCGCTTCTCAAGGTTTTTTGAAATGGAGTGTGTATGTGTGTCCTTTTAACACAACAGTGGTAAGCAAGCAGTGTGCACTGAGAATTGCAGGTGCCATCTTGAGGTAGCAAGGCTAGACGGTAGCCTCACATTGCAATGAACTCAGTTGAACTCAAAACTCGCAATGCGTTTAATTTCACAGCTATTATGATTGCTGGTCGAGCAGGGACAAAAACAGCTAGAGAAATGATTGAAGCCTGAAAAACAGGCTCTTGTCAGTCAATAGGAGTGCTGATTTACCATCAGCCTACCAGGTAGGATGGCACAGCGGCATGAGAAAACAATAATTAACAACTTAATAGTTGGCCATTAATGCCTTAATTAACAACTAATAGCTACACACAACCAGTGGGTAGAACAACCCAGTACACCTATTCTGAAAAAAGAGAAGTTCCCTGAGGATGGGTTCCAGCATGAAAGTTTGAAAGAGTAAACCTCTGATCCCAGGGACCAACTCAGATTCTCCTTCCTTTGCATGTTTCAGCAAAGAATGTAGAAGGAGCAAGTGGGCCACTTTACATAATGGCAGGGCCCAGTTTCATGAACCTGAGAATGCCAAGAGCCTTCAAAAGAATTTACTGAGAGAGCACAATCTGGTGGACTGCGACATTAGGAAGGAAACCTTTTGTAAATTGTCAGCACAACTGATATTTGATGAAACCTGACTTACTAAACTTATCAGCTTAGAAGTAAGACCGGTAAAAATCAGTAGACCTTACTTACTCCCAGATAAGAGGACGCTATATTGTAGGCCCAGAGGAAATTCTCAGATGGGCTTCTCTTTCAGATACCGGTTCTTAACTAGCAGAGTTGATGATTACATTTAATTTCTTTTTCCCTCCCCCCTCAGGTCTTCGATGCCATCATGAACTTCAAGAAAGAAGAAACATCCAAGCTGATAGAAAAACTGGACATCAAGCTAGACGCTGAAGATCGAGAGAAAGAAGGAAAGCCGCTTCTCAAGGTTTTTTGAAATGGCGTGTGTATGTGTGTCCTTTTAACACAACAGTGGTAAGCAAGCAGTGTGCACTGAGAATTGCAGGTGCCGTCTTGAGGTAGCAAGGCTGGGCGTGATCTTGTCCAGATGGGTTGGCTCAAGGGACGCTGCAAAGCTTCACGCAAGCCTTAGGCAGAACTGCCCTGCATTTTGGAAGAACGGGAGGTGCCCTGTTGTTTTTGTGACCTTTTTGAAGAGGGAAAGCTATGTGATTGATCCGTAGCTCAGGTAGCACTTCTTCAGGGCTTCTCCGTATGTGTGTTTTCCAGGCTGTTATGCGTCGCTGGTTACCTGCTGGAGAGGCTTTGCTTCAGATGATCACCATTCATCTACCTTCCCCCGTCACTGCTCAGAAGTACCGCTGTGAGCTTCTCTACGAGGGGCCACCTGACGATGAAGCTGCCATGGGTAAGGCCTTGGAGGACCTTCAGCAGTCTGAGCCAAGCCTGTCTCGCCTTTGCGACTCTTCCCATGTCATGTCAAGCGTAGAGTCCAGGCAGGAAGTTCAAATGATTATATAGGTAGTCCTTGATTTACAGCAGTTCGTTTAGTGACAGTTCAAAGCTACAACGGCCCTGAAAAAAGTGACTTGTGACCGTTTTGCACACTTAACAACCGTTGAGGCATCCCCAAACTTTGGATGCTTGGCCGCTGCTTCATATTTATGATGGTTGCAGTGTCCTGGGGTCGTGTGATCATCTTTTGCGACCTTCTGATGAGCAAAGTCAATGGGGAAGTCAGATTCACTGAAGAATTGTGCCGCTAACTTAACAGCTGCAGTAATTCACTTAACAAATGTGACAAGGATAGTCGTAAAATGGGGCAAAACTCACTTAACAAATTTCTCACTTAGTAGCATAAATTCTGGGCTCAATCGTGGTCATAAGTCGAGGACTACCTGTATAGGTTTATGGTATTCTAAAGCTCTCTACAAGAATCTGAACTACTAACAGTCAAAGCAAATTGGCGGGAGGTAAGAGTCAAAGGAATTCAAGGTGGGCTGGACTTAGATCTCTGATGGGCACGAAGGGACTCAAGCAGTGGTGAAATCCAAATTTTTTTACTACCGGTTCTGTGGGCGTGGCTTGGTGGGCATGGTGTGGCTTGGTGGGCGTGGCAGGGGAAGGATACTGCAAAATCTCCATTCCCACGCCACTCCAGGGGAAGGATACTGCAAAATCCCCATTCCCTCCCCACTCCTAGGGGAAGGATATTGCAAAATCCCCATTCCCACCCCACTCTGGGACCAGCCAGAGGTGATATCTGCCGGTTCTCTGAACTACTCAAAATTTCCGCTACCGGTTCTCCAGAACCTGTCAGAACCTGCTGGATTTCACCCCTAGACTCAAGGCTGATGACATGTTTGACCCCTCCCTCGGGCTCAGGCTGGTCATCTCCTAAATGTCACATCCTTTTGCATTCTGCTTATTTGTGTTACACAGTGTGGAAGATTCCAGCTTGATGCTTAGGGAGATCTCCAGCAAGTGGAATGTTGAGGGTAGCTTGGATTTGGCCCTCCCAGAGGGTCTTGGTTAAACCGTCATGGTTCTTTGTATCAGTAGATAGCTGTAGACTTACTCTTCGATTTAGGCATGTGCATGGGTCCAGATAAATTCCTTCTGCTTAACAGTGATCCCAGTAGAAGAGAATATTTGTAGCTCAGGGTTGAATTGTGGTGTCCTTGGCATTGTCTGAGCTTGATTATTTTCTTGCAGATGTTTCATAACTACCGGTAAGTACCGTATTTTTCAGAGTATAAATCGCACCTTTTCTCCCCCTAAAAGGGGGTGAAAATTTGGGTGTGTCTTATACACCAAATATAGCTCTGCCCACCCACTGGCCCCCACCCTTTGGCTTCTGCCTCCCGGCAGTTTACCTCCTTGCAGCAAGCAGCAAGAACAAACAGCTCCTTTCAGCTTCAGCACAGCCTAATTAGCACAAGTTGATTGGATCGGCCTCCTAACTCTCAACTGTTTTGCACAGGCCTCTGCTGCTTGCTGCAAGGAGATAAATTGCTGGGAGCAGATTTTTGTTTTCTTGTGCTAATCAAGCTATGCTGAAAACAAAAATGAAAGTAAAGCAGGCTATTTGCTGTTTGCTGCAATGAGGCAAAATTGCTGGGAGGCAGAGGCAGATTTCTTTTTCTTCTTTTCCTCACCAAAAGGGTAGGTGCGTCTTATAGTCCGAAGCGTCTTATACTCTGAAAAATACGGTACTTGCATCAGTGCTAAAAAGTAGCAGGGCTTTTCCCTTCTAGCACTGATGATGTTACCTACTTGGATAATGAAAACGTCTGCAAGAAAACAAATCACCACCAACGACCCCACCAAAAAATATGAATTATATTCCTATCGATTTGTGGAGGAATATGCAGGTGATGAAGGTGGATAAGAGGCCTGAAAGAAAATTGGAGAAACTCCTTGGACAAGGAGAAGGTGTGAAAAAGAAATTCAGAATAATGCCACCTCAATTCTGTGTTGACAAACAGGGCAGAGGGAAATGCTGATGATTCTGTTATTATAAGGTAAAGGTTCCCTTCGCACATATGTACTAGTCGTTCCCGACTCTAGGGGGCGGTGCTCATCTCTGTTTCAAAGCCGAAGAGCCAGCGCTGTCCGAAGACGTCATGTGGCCGGCATGACTAAATGCCAAAGGCGCACGGAACGCTGTTACCTTCCCACCAAATTTTTCTACTTGCATTTTTTACGTGCTTTCGAACTGCTAGGTTGGCAGAAGCTGGGACAAGTAACGGGAGCTCACCCCATTACTTGGCACTAGGGATTCGAACCGCTGAACTGCCGACCTTTCGATCGACAAGCTCAGTGTCTTAGCCACTGAGCCACCGTGTCCCTCTTCTGTTATTACATACAATAATAAATTAGCATCCTGGAATCCTTGCAATGACAGTTTCCTGATCTGGACTACCTTGAAGGCTTGACTCTTTTCCACCAAAAAAAATTCTTATGACTTATGACCACAATTGAACTCCAGATTTTTATTGGTAAGCGAGACGGGGGTTAAATGAGCTTTGCTCCATTTTACAACCTTTCCACAATTCTTAAGCGCCCCCCTGCAGTTGTTAAGTTAGGAACACAGTTGTTAAATGAATCTGGTTTCCCCGTTGACTTTGTTTGTCAGAAAGTCGTAAAAGGGGGATCACCTGACCCAGGGGCCACTGCAACCGTCATAAATATGAGTCGGTTGCCAAGCAGCCGAATTTTGATCATGTGACCATGGGGATGCTGGAACAACTATGTGAAAAAGGGTCATAAGTCACTTTTTTCAGGGCTACTGTAACTTTGATCACTAAACAAACTGTTGGAAGTCGAGGATTGTCAGTTGACAAAATGTATGTCAGTCGGAAGGCCCTGCAGCCAATTTTGACTCAACTTAGGGAATTGCCTGGACCTCACAATTTGCTCTTTTTGTTTGGCTGCAGGTGTTAAGAACTGTGACCCAAAGGGCCCTCTGATGATGTACATCTCAAAAATGGTGCCCACATCGGACAAAGGCCGCTTCTATGCCTTCGGGAGGGTCTTTTCCGGCATAGTTTCCACTGGCCAGAAGGTGCGGATTATGGGACCCAACTATACCCCGGGAAAGAAGGAAGACCTCTACTTGAAGCCTATTCAAAGGTAGCTAATTAGAGTTTCCCTCCTTTTCTAAGTTAGGTGCATGCTAACGAAATCCCAGCGCCTTGTTTGCCAGGACAAAAAGGGCTGCAAGGCACTCTCCAAGCAGTGGGGATGAGTTCTGCTCCTCCTGCCATCCCTGCTTAAAGCTTTCTGTGGCAACTCTGATAGGGCAGAATAATAGCAATAGCAACTGCACTTATATACCGCTTTACAGTGCTTTCACAGCCCTCTCCAAGCAGTTTACAGAGTCAGCCTCTTGCCCCCCAACAATCTGGGTCCTCATTTTACCAACCTTGGAAGGATAGAAGGCTGAGTCAACCTTGAACCGGTCAGGATTGAACTCCTGGCAGTGGGCAGAGTCAGCCTGCAACACTGCATCCCAATTACTGTGCCGCCACGGCTGATTTGTGTTCAGGAGAACCCCTAGGAAGCTGGGACACTCTTAGATCACTGCAGGAAGACAGGAATGCGTTTGAGCATAGATATGTCACCAGTGTGACTTGGGAGGGCAACACTCTTTCTCCTGCTCGTGTGACTATTTTTAACTCCTTGCACGAGCTCAATAAGTTTTGTATTTAGAGGGTGTAGGGAATGGAGAAGTGTCTATGGAGATTCTCAATCATCCAGGTCATGGTTGTCCCAAAAGTCGCTTTTTCAAGAGGCAACTGGACTTCTTTGTTTTTCCTTGAAGACGTTTCCCTTCTCATCCAAGAAGCTTCTTCAGCTCCGACTGAATCCTTCCATTCTCCACCATCCAGTCAGAACTGAAGAAGCTTCTTGGATGAAAAGCAAATTATGAGCAGTCAAAGTCAAAGAGCCGAGGTGGCGCAGTGGTTAGAGTGCAGTACTGCAGCTACTTCAGCAGATCAGTGGATCAAATCTCACCGGCTCAAGGTTGACTCAGCCTTCCATCCTTCCGAGGTGGGTAAAATGAGGACCCAGATTGTTGGGGGCAATATGCTATTTAGTATACTGTCGATTGTTGTAAGCCGCCCAGAGTCCTCGGAGAGTGGGCGGCATAGAAATATGATAGATAGATAGATAGATAGATAGATAGATAGATAGATAGATAATAAACAAACAAACAAACAAGCAAATGGTTGTAATTTAAGCACAATTTGCACTTTGGTTGTATTCTGTCCTATGGCTGGCCTGATGATGACCACATTACGTTCACCCATAGTGTTCCTCTTCGGTATTCAGGTTCAGTCCCAAGGGTCCTTTTTTTCAAGAGGCAACTGGACTTTCTGTTTTTTCTTTGAAGACATTTCACTTCTCATCCAAGAAGCTTCTCATCCAGAGCCAAAGAAGCTTCTTGGATGAGAAGCGAAACGTCTTCAAAGGAAAAACAGAAACCCCAGTTGCCTCTTGAAAAAAGCCCCTTTGAGATAACCATGACTTGGATGACTGAGAATCTCCATAGACATTCAAAGTTCCATTCCCCACCATCCTAGTCAGAGCTGAAGAAGCTTCTTGGATGAGAAGCAAAACGTCTTCAAGGAAAAAAACAAAGAACAATCCAGTTGCCTCTTGAAAATTCACCTCTGGGATAAGGAATGGAAGGTTGCTAGAAAGAAAATGCTATTTTGTTTCCCGGGAGACTTTTTCCCTGCGCCATTTTTTTTAGGCAGCTCCAGTTGAAATTTCATCTTGTGATTTAAAAAAAAGAAAGAAAGAAAAAAGGCAGTGATAGGAAATACGTTCTTTGTAAAAGGTTTGGTTTTAAAAAAAGAAAATACTTCCGATGATCAAATAGGTCTCGTTACGCATCCCCTGTCTTTGTAGAACCATTTTGATGATGGGACGTTACGTTGAGCCCATTGAGGATGTCCCTTGTGGCAACATTGTTGGCCTGGTTGGTGTCGACCAGTTTTTGGTGAAGACGGGCACCATTACGACCTTCGAACACGCCCACAACATGAGAGTGATGAAATTTAGTGTTAGCCCAGTTGTGCGTGTTGCGGTTGAAGCCAAAAACCCTGCCGACCTACCAAAGCTAGTGGAGGGCCTAAAGCGTCTTGCCAAGTCTGACCCTATGGTGCAGGTGAGTGGTAGCTGTGCGGTGTGACTTGGAGTAACCGGTTCGCAGTGTAGGTTTATTAAACAAAAAAAGAGAGAGAAACAGAATTTGCCTCGAATGTTTTGCCTAATTGCATTTGCAAGCAGGCTGCTCAATGTAATCGGTCCTAGCTCAAAATCTCGCTCAAATTCTCTCCAAGCCTTAAAATATGTAGGCAAAAATAATAGAATCGTCTGAAAATAGAAAGCCTATCTCATCCGAAATACAGCTGATTATTCATTGGATGGATAGATTATAATTAGTGATAGTAATAGGGAAGAAGGAAGGGAAAGGAAAGGAAAGAGAAAGAAAGAAATGAAAGAGAAAGAAAGGAGGGAAGGAAGGAAAGGAAGGAAGAAAGAAAAATGAAAAAGTAAATAAGGAATGAAAAAGAAAAGGAAATGTTTTAACAGAAGAAAGTATCTACGATTAGAATACAGGAGTTGCTCAGATACTAAAGGAGGAGAATATTTCACAGCAAAGAAGTTAGAAAGGAGAGGAGGAGTGGGTAGGAAGAGGAGAGGGAGGAGAGGAATGGAAGAAGGAGAGGAGGAAGGGAAGGGGACAGGAGTAGGAGTGAAGGCGAGAAGGGGGAAAAGGAGAGAGAAGTGGGGGAAAGGAAAAGGAAGTAGGATGAGGTAGGAGAGGAGGAAGGAGACAGTAGGAGAGAAGCGGGAGGGAAGGGAAAGAAAGGTGAAGAAGGTTTGTTGTGGAATGAGGGAAGAAAGAGAAGAAGAGCAACTCCGAATGCAATTAAAATGTCCTACTTTAATGCTTTCTTTAAGGGAAACATGCATTTATTATGTATAAGAAAATGTACACTTTCTATTATGTGGGGAGGGGGAAAGGGTGGGGGGGAGAAAATTGTATTTCTTATAAAACTTTTCAATAAAAAAAGGAAGGAAGAAAGGAACGAAATGAAAGAGAGGAAGAGGAAGGAAGGAGAGAAAGAGAAAGGACAGAAGGAAAGAAATGAAAGAGAAATGAAGAGAAAGAAGAAAGGAAAGAGAAAGAGAAAGGAAAGAAAGAGGCAGGCAGGCAGGCAGGCAGGCAATCCATAAACTTGGAAGTACGGCTAATCCTTGACTTACACCCAATCACTTAGTGGTCCAGGTTTCAAAGGATTTCATGTCAGGTGCTTGGCAACCGGCTGCATTTATAGCCATTTGTAACATCCTACAGTCACATGAATGTGTTTCACAATAGTTTTGCCAAAAAAACCCCCAAAAAACACCCTGCTTTTCAGCAAAAACTAGTCCATCGCAAACCATTGGTTCACCTAATGACTGCAGTATTTTTGCTTAAAGCTACTTTGCAAAAAATGGTAATAAAATTCGGTCAGTTACGATGGGCAAGCTCCATTGCAATCGTTAGGTGGAAGACTACCTATATACATAGCACTAGAACTAGCACTTAGACTTATATACCGCTTCACAGTGCTTTATAGCCCTCTCTAAGCGGTTTGCAGAGTCAGCCTATTGCCCCCAACAATCTGGGTCCTCGTTTTACGGACCTCGAAAGGATGGAAGGCTGAGTCAACCTTGAACCTGGTGAGATTCGATCTGCCAAACTGCTGGCAGCCGGTGATCGGCAGAAGTAGCCTGCAGTACTGCACTCTAACCACTGTGCCACGACGGCGCAGTAGCATTTGGATTTATATACTGCCCCATAGCCCTTTACAGCAGTCTCTTGAGTGGTTTACAGTGTCAAAGCATTATTTGCATATTGCCCCCAGCAATCTGGGTCCTCATTTTACCCACCTTGGAAGGATGGAAGGCTGAGTCAACTTGAGCTGATCAGGATCAAACTCCAGGATGTGGGCAGAGTTTGCCTGCAATACTGCATTCTAACCGACTGTTTCACCAGAGCTCTTAATGTTCTGAAGCATTTAGGAAAAAAACTGGAAACAACATAGCAATGAATCTTCCTCTAACAGTTTTTAATCTTTCTCATTCATGTGGGATAGTGTTAGGAAGAAGGAGAGCGGTATGGTGGTCTAGTGATGAAGACGCCTGCCTCCCACTCGGATGGTTAAGAGTTCAATCCTAGGTAGCAGCAGATGCTTCTCTCCTAGGGGACGAAGAAAAAATATATGCTGCGAACTCCACATGGTGTCAGGAAGGGAATGCAGCCAGTAAATTCTGAGCTACATCCATTTACCCTGACCCTACCTCAAGTTAAGGGATTATGAGGTCATAAAAAGGAATTTTTTTATAGTGTTAGGGAGAAGGAACCTCAATAGCTGGACTTCCCTTTATATCTAAAATGTGTTTTAAGAGAATCTAAAAAGGAAAGGCCCTCAATTATAGAGAAGCAAGGGACAGAATTAAAACATTCCACCTGCCTAGAGAGATACACAGTAAAATTCACTTAACAACTGTCCCATTTAGCAATGGAAATTTTGGGCTCAGTCATGGTTGTAAGTCGAGGAATACCTGTATTGTATGAATTCAAGGATGAAACATACAGAGTATCTAGGCATTTCATCTTACGATAATTTCTGTACGCCCCATTTAGAATGACCTAACTTTGAAATCCTCTGAAACGTGATTTGCAAAAACATGCTATTGCATGCATTGGTGTGAACTACCAGATTTATAAACGCTTCCAGAATTTTCTTTTATCCTGAAACCAGAATGGATCCCTATCACAAGCCTTTCCTGTTCCCTAGTGCATTATTGAGGAATCTGGGGAACACATCATTGCTGGAGCTGGAGAGCTGCACTTGGAAATCTGTCTGAAAGATCTGGAGGAAGACCATGCCTGCATTCCAATTAAGGTATCCCGATTCCACTGACTGAATGGAAACATTTGACGGCGGGATAAATTGACATTAATTTTTTTTAAAAAGTTCGGAGGTTTTTTGTGTGTGTGTGTGTGTGTGTGTGTGTGCGCGCCCCAAAAGAATATAGAGCACGGGTGTCAAACTCAAGCCCTGCAGGCCGGATCCGGCCCATGGGGTGGTTAGAGTTGGCCCGCATGCTGCCCTGGAAACAGCAAAGGACCAGTCTGCGGTGGCTCTGCTAGTGAAAATGGAGCTCGGGGGGCGGGGCGGGGGGGAGAGCCTGTCTTTGTGGTAGAGCACTCAGGCCACCACAGGTGCCCCCGACATGAGTGATGTCATGCTGGCCATGCTGCCCCCCCCCCCTTTGAGGTCAAACACAAACCTGATGTGGCCCTCAGTGAAATCAAGTTTGACACCCCTGATATAGAATAACAGACTTGGAAGGGAACTTCAAGGTCTTCTAGTCCAACTCCCTGCCCATGGGAGGAGATCCTATATCCTTCTTGACAAATGGCGGTCCACTCTCTTGAAAAAACCTCCAGATAAAATTGAAATTAAAAAAAAATTAAAGTTAAAATTATGTGTGTGTGTCTGTGTGTGTTTCTCTTTAGCCAGGTTCTTCCTACGTAAACCAAGATTTTTATGCAGCCCTAGTTCAGTGAAATCCCAATCCACTAGTTTCTAGGCTTTTTTCAGGCAGCCAGCAAGCACCCTGCTGCCCATTGGGAGACTAAGGAGACTATAGTGGGCAGTAGGGTGCTTCCTGGCTGCCTGAAAAAAGCCTAGAAACTAGTGGATTGGGATTTCACTGAACTAGGGCTGCATAAAAATCTTGGTTTACGTAGGAAGAAAGTGGCTAAAGAAAAAACACACATAAACCCTACGAAGAAGTAGGAAAATATACCTTTACAGGGAGGATACATAAGATGTGGGTGTGGCCTACTGATGAAAGCAAACGAGCTAGAAATAGATCTATATAGGTCTCACACCTAGCAGGAAGAGCTTGCTGGCTGCTAGAAAGGAAAAAAGCCCAGAACCGAGTGGATGTGATTCTACTGAGCTGGGGCTGCAGAAAAACCTTGGTTACGTAGGGAAAACTTGGTTAGAGGAAAAACACACATAAACCCCACAAAGAAGTAAGAAAATATATATATATATTTCAATTCGCTGTGGACAATTCCACGCAGGATAACTCCACGCGATAAACGTTTCCCCGCCACCGTTTCTTTCCTGTTCTTTCCATTGACAAAAATGGAAATAATGGCAATAACTTTTTAATCGCATGGAGTTCTCCCACATGGAATTGTCTGCGGTTGAGATGGCCGTGGCGAATTGGCTGCAGTGAATTGTCCCATTCTGGTTCCGATAAGACAGT
Source organism: Pantherophis guttatus (assembly GCF_029531705.1). The sequence continues at coordinate 97,091,703 of NW_026844028.1, read as the reverse complement.
GTTTCTCAACCTTGGAAGCTTGAAGATGAGTGGACTTCAACTCCCAGAATCCCCCAGCCAGCGCTGCTGGCTGGGGGATTCTGGGAGTTGAAGTCCACCCATCTTCAAGCTACCAAGGTTGAGAAACACTGCGATAAGAGATTCAGCTCCCCTGAGGGGACTGCCCCTTTGATACAGACTTGTGGGGGGAAGGAGAGAGATGCCTGTAGCTACAATAAATGTTGATCTCTGTTATTGAGGGAGTAGAGTGTTGAGTTTGGTGGTTTTCTTGCAGATATTTCATTTCCCAACTAGGTAGCATCAGTGGTGCTAGTCCAGTTACCTAGTTTGGGTAATGAAACAACCAAGCTCAGAGAGAACCAAGGACCCCCTCATTTCAACCCTGAGTTACAAGTATTCTCCTTCATAGGTACCTCTGTTATTCATGTTTCATTTGATGCAAGGTTAGAAAAGGTTGATTAGCCACAGACATTTGCTCAGATGAATTATCTGATCGAGGTTTGCTTTGGCTCTGCATTTCTCAGAAGCACGTCTTAAGTTTTATCTTAAGATACCACAGTTTTATCTTAGATATTTAACCTGATGGGGGTATCTTGCGATCCTGCAGTCCGCTGAACCATTTCCTTCCTGCTGAAGCTGCCTGCCTTCTCTGTATTTTACAAACATAATTTCTCGAAGCTGGATCATCTCTCTGCCCGTCTCTTTTAGATATTGCCTTCTAGAGAGCCTGGCTTTTTAATGAGAGGGGGAAACCTGGATATAACATTCTTCCGTTTTCTAAAAAGAACACTCTGTTTGGAAATTGGGGCATAGGTTGTAGGCAAGTTGAATTTGGGTCTTTGGTGCTCTCCGAGTTTCGTTCTTTTCTTTCAGACGTTTCATTGCCCAAACTAGGTAACATCATCAGTGCGAGGAGGAGTGTGGGGTTGGAGGTGCTATTTGAGGCTGGGTGGTTTTCTTGCAGATGTTTCATGACTCAAACTTTAAGAGCCTTGGTGGTGCAGCAGACTAAAGTGCTGTTAAGTAACACCAGCTGCCTGCAATTACTGCAAGTTCAAATCTCACCAGGCTCAAGGTTGACTCAGCCTTCCATCCTTCCGAGGGAGGTAAAATGAGGACCTGGTTTGTGGGGGCAATAAGCTGACTTTGTATAAAAAAGAACACCGCTTAGGGGGGCCCGAAAGCCCTACTAAGCAGGTATATACAAATGTATGAAGGATTGCTTAATGCATTGTAAGCCGCCCTGAGTCTCCGGAGAAGGGCGGCATATAAATCGAACCAAATAAATAAATAAATAACTCCCATCAGTCCTAGAAGGGACTGGGATTTGCTGTCTGTTTATATACAAGTGGCTTGCTAAGAGTGTTGCTTTCTCCTTGGTAGTTCCTCGATTAGGAATAGATTATTCTGTTATTGCTATATGTAGAAGACAGAGCAAACCCCATTCTCTTCTAGCACTGATGATGTTACCTAGTTTGGTAATGAAACGTCTGCCAGAAAACACAAGAGAGCACCAAGGACGCCTCATTTCAATCCTGAGCTACAAATATTCTCCTTTATAAATTGAACTGGATTTGTTTTACTTGCAGAAATCCGACCCAGTAGTATCTTATCGGGAGACGGTCTGTGAAGAATCTAACCAGTTGTGCTTATCCAAATCGCCTAACAAGCATAATAGGCTTTATATGAAAGCCCGCCCTTTCCCTGACGGATTGGCAGAAGATATAGACAAAGGAGACGTTAGTTCCCGCCAAGAGCTGAAGCAGCGAGCTCGCTATCTGGCCGAGAAGTACGAGTGGGATGTTTCCGAAGCGCGGAAGATCTGGTGCTTTGGTCCCGATGGGACGGGACCCAATATTTTGGTTGACATCACCAAGGGAGTCCAGTATCTCAATGAAATCAAAGACAGCGTCGTGGCTGGGTTCCAGTGGGCCACTAAGGAGGTAAGTCTGCTACATAATTTTATCTAAGACCATACAGGTGGTCGTCCACTTACAGCCATTCGTTTAGTGACCATTCAAAGATACAGCGGCCCTGAGAAAAAGGGGACTTGCGAATGTTTTTCACATGACCTTATAGCATCCCTGTGGTCATGTGATCGAAATTCAGATGACTGATTCAGGCAACTGATTCACGTTTATGACGGTTGCAGTGTCCTGGGGTCATGTGATCCCCTTTTGCACACCTGACAAGCAAAGTCAGTGGGGAAGCCAGATTTGCTTAACAACTGTGTTACTACCTTAACTGTAGTGATTCATTTAACAACTGTGGCAAGAAAGGTCATAAAATGGGGCAAAAGCTACTTAACAACCGTCTCACTTAGCAATGGAAATTTTGAGCTTAATTGTGGTCGTAAGCCGAGGACTACCTTGTTTCCCCCAAAATAAGACATCCCCTGATAATAAGCCCAATCGGGCTTTTGAGCGCATGGCAATAAGGCCAAGCTCTTATTTCAGGGTTCAAAAAAAAATATAAGACAGGGTCTTATTTTCAGAGAAACACGGTACCTGTATCTCGAATAATTAGTCTCACTGCATACGGTACTTAATTTCCCACAAATCGTGTTTGGAATACAGCTAATTTCCTACTGTATTTCCCCCAAAATAAGGCCGTTAAGATCATCAGCCAGAGGGAAGCATTTAGTTACTGTATTTCCCAGAAAATAAGACTTAACCAGAAAATAAGCCCTAATGCGTCTTTTGGAGCAAAATTTAATATAAGACCCGGTCTTATTTTCGTGGAAACAACGGGTATATATCTGGCATGAACGGTTCAGTTTGATTACTGTGCTAGTTGCAATTTTTAATGATTGTTTAGAAGGCTGCGACAACCATCCTTGTAAAAGATCCTCCCGCTTCTGTTGGAAGGTAAATAACACCAGGTCTTTTCCCTCTACGCAGGGCGTTTTGTGCGAAGAGAACATGAGAGGGGTCCGTTTTGACATTCAAGACGTGACTCTCCATGCTGATGCGATCCATCGTGGGGGAGGACAAATCATCCCGACTGCCAGGAGGGTCTTGTATGCGTCTGCCTTGACTGCCCAGCCTCGTCTGATGGAGCCCATCTATCTTGTTGAGATTCAGGTACAACCCCAGGTCAACTTGGGATAAGGAGTGGATGATCCTTGTTGGCATTCAGGAGAGCCAGCCAAGGCTGGGATTTCCATGTTCTTGTGACAGGTTTGACGTAGTTAAGAGTCATTCTGAGATGAGATATACAGGGTCAGCTAGCTCTTCTCCCTTCCAAACTCAGCCACGTGTCCCTCAAGCTACTTGGGACTTGGCACACTTCACAGCAACAGCTATTTTTTGCTCATGTTGTGTTGAGTTCCTTGTTGAATTTTCTGGTGTCTTCCACAATATAGTTTAAACTACACTGCGTTTAGGGAGAGTGGGAAGAGAAGTATAGTAAAAACCCTATGTAAAATATGCAATAAACTGGCTACTACATAAATTGTGTTCTAAACTTTTCTCTCTGGACTCCCAAAATGTTTCTTGGATCTTGCCACCAGATGCTGCTATGGGTAAAAATAACCTTAAAAGAACATTGTGATTTCTCAGTGTTGTAAAAAATTCTCACAGATCCCCTGAAAGACAATTTTTATCGGTTGCCTGATAAAATTCAGGGGCTGAATGATGCATTTAGAGGATTATCAGTCCCGTTTCCTGTTCTGCTAAAGCGTATTTCCACTAATCAACTATTTCTAGCCCATCTTCAAGATACTGCCAATGGGTTTAAGTGAGGCTTTTTAGCAGGCTAAAAAAACTCTGCAACTGGTTTGAATGGGAAGATTTTAGAATTTGTGGGTCAAGTCTCAGCCCATCATTTTAAGAGAGACATCAGTGGTTCCTCAAATGCTTTGCTTTTGTAAATACGTGCAGAAATCTAGTTTATTCTAGCATTAATCTAGTAAAGGAAGGAGCTTATTAATATGGCAATACCTGTACTATGCAAAAACTTGTTTTATGAATTGCAGTAACAGACGAACATTGTAGTGTGAGAATTCATTGTTGCATGAATTATAATCAGGGTGGATAAAAATCAATGATTTTTTTTAAAAAAATCAAAAAAATCAGATTTTTTTGATTTAAATCAGATTTTTTTTTATTTTTATCGAATTTATTCTAATAAAAAACTTTGGGGGTAAAAATCTATAAGATAATTTTCTATTTAAGATACATAAATCATTTAGTTTATTCAGCATGAAATGGAGCTTAGTTATGTAGCATGAGGCTGTATATTCTGCAACACTGGGACTATCGGTGAGTCAACAGTGGGTCAAAGGAGTAGCAGAGATGACAGTTGCTCTTTAAAAATTATGATTTAAATCGAGTTGATTTAAATCAAGCCTTTTTACTAGTGATTTAAATCATGATTTAAATTGTGATTTAAATCAACTCGATTTAAATCAAATCCACCCTGATTATAATCCTATTAAGAATTGTGAGAAGCTATGAACCGGTCCTACCAACCAGTAAGCAAGAAAAAAAAAATTCTTTAAAAATGTGTTTTTTTTCCCCCCTAGTGTCCGGAACAGGTGGTTGGGGGCATCTATGGTGTGCTGAACCGGAAACGTGGCCATGTTTTTGAGGAGTCTCAGGTAGCCGGGACCCCGATGTTTGTGGTCAAAGCCTATCTTCCAGTGAATGAGTCTTTTGGTAAGAGATCTTGATTAAACATATCACCCAGCTTGCTTCTGTGAGCCCAGCATCTCCCTGAAATCAGTGCAGCCAGTTCTTAAAGATAGTCCTTAGCTTATGACCGTAAACCACTCAAAAACTGCCATAAAGCACTGTGGAGTGATATATAAGGCTGAGAGCTATTGGTATAATTAGATGTCTATGGAGGTTCTCAGTCATCCAGGTCATGGTTATCCCAAAGGTGCTTTTTCAAGAGGCAACTGGACTTTCTGGGTTTTTTCTTTGAAGATCGCTTCTCATCCTGCAGCCAAGAAGGCTCCATACCCATTTGCACCACTCAGGTGACCCCGAGGACACAGATTAAACCCACAGGCGACCTTAACGACCCTCTAAAAGAATGCAAAATGTTCAGCTGTCCGCAAGGAGTATAAATCCTTCCATTCCCCACCATCCAGTCAGAGCTGAAGAAGCTTCTTGGATGAGAAGCGAAACTTCTTAAAAAAAAAACCAACTAGAAAGTCCATTTGCTTCTTGAAAAAGCACCTTTGGGACTATTGGTATAATTGAACCCAGAATTACGATCGCAAGTTGTGCCTGTTAAGCACATGACCTTGACTGATTTTACTTTTTTTTTTTTTTGCAGTGGTCATTGAGTGAATTGCTGTGGTCATTAAGTGAAGTCAGTTACGCGCAATGGACATTTGTCAGAAACTGGATGTAAATGCCAGTTTCTGGCAAACCAAACCCCCTCCCTCTGGTAAATTGTCATGTGACTATCAGATCTTGCAAATAGCCATAAAGGGAGGCTGATTGCCAAGCGCCCAAAATGTGATCAGATGGGAGGGGGGGGGGGATTAAAACTCTGAATCGGAGTGGTAAGTAGCCCTGGAGAAAATCTGTTGTAACTCTGCACGGTTGCTAAGAGATCAGTCAAGGACTACCCGGGCAGTAGCCATATGGGGATCTGCTAATTATTACCTGTATTAGCATCTGTTTCCCAACAATCTAGATGCTCGTTCTATATTACATCTGACAAGAGCATTTACATGCAGGTGGGCTCTGTGTATGCAGCTTAGTCGCATGTTTGAAAGAGCAGCTCAGTTCTTCCATCCCTCCAGTATCAAATAATAGGGAGGGCTGGCGCTGTACTGAAACCATGAATTGTCCAGATGCCAGACAGAGGTTTTCTCTTCAGAGGATGCAGAATAGTTCTGCATTTTGTGGAAAGGAAAAACAATATAATCTATGAAGAGATTGACTCAATGGCTTTCTTCTCTCCTGCACAAATATTGTATCAGCGATTAAAGTACACGTAGTTGACTTACAGCCATTCATTTAGTGACAGTTACTTTTCGCACTTCAATGACCACTGCAGGATCCTTGGGGTCACGTGATCAAAATTCGGGTGCTTGGCATACATTTATAAAGGTAGAAGTGTCCTGGGGTCACGGAATCCCCTTTTGCGACCTTCTGACTAGCAAAGTCAATGGGGAAGCCAGATTCACTTAACAACCGGGTTACTAATGTTAACTACTGCAGTGATTCACTTGTATCAAGAAAGGTTGCAAAAAGGGGGCAAAACTCAGCCCTGTCTCACTTAGCAACAGAATTTTTGGGCTGAGTAGTGGTCTTAAGTCGAGGATTACTTGTAAAGCACCCCTAAGGCTTCCTGCTGTGTGGGACGGTGGTACAAAGCCTTCTTCTCTCCCCCTCCTCGACAGGTTTCACTGCTGACCTGAGATCCAACACTGGGGGCCAGGCTTTCCCGCAGTGCGTCTTCGATCACTGGCAGATCTTACCCGGAGATCCTTACGATGCCAATTCACGCCCTTTCCAAGTTGTGGCCGAAACGCGTAAACGCAAAGGCTTGAAGGAAGGCATCCCACCCCTAGACAACTTCCTGGACAAATTGTAACGGCTTCCTCACACGGGGCGAGGAGAGTCTTAACGACCACACCTGACTTAACTCCACAACGGAATCGGGATTGCTTCACCACAAGCGAAAAGGAAGACACGAGAAACCGGAACAACCCCGAAATGAAGACACAAAACCAGCCTCTAGCAATTATGTCATGTTCACATAACGAGAAATAAAAGTGTGTTGTTGAATAGAACGATCTAGTTGGGTTTTTATTTTCCTCCGGAAACGAGACCGGTTCCGCTCGATGGGTTTTTTTTTTTTTAACGGCAAAGGATTTCTGAGACAGGGCATTTATTACATATCAAGTTCAGTTTATGCAGATTCAGTGGCTTTTATGCCGACCCGGTACGTAGAGTCTCTTGCTTTGCACACGAAATGCTGCTTCTAAAGGCTGGAGAGAAGTTCGCAGAAACGATCCAGCGTGGCATTTTTTTTTAAAAAAAAAAACCCCCCAAAAATCCATGTACTTAATTGCATTGCTTAATAAAAAGAGTATGGCTTAAACTTTTTTTTTTTGACTTGAGTCAGAAGCCTGAAATTCAGCTCTGAAACAAAGAGGAATTTTTCAAGAGACGTCCCCTGAGTTTTAGTGAATCTCTCCGGGACCTTTAGAATTACACAGCACAGCAAGAGGAAAACTACGAGGAGGAAAAAAGTCCTGAAAAGAAAATCTCAAAAGTAAAAACAGCATTATTTTTCTTAAACCAAAGCTCCAAGGATCAGATTACTTTTAATCGATACAAAAAACCAGCAGGCACATGGAGATCGATGAAATGCAAGCGAAAAATTGATTTGGGTGGCCGTAACGACACAAAACAAGTGTCGTTTGGGGTAGAACATCCGAAGGGAAATCATTACCAGGTATGCATGGCCCAGATAACTCTATAAATATTAAGACTTGGTTAGGAGAGCAAAAGATGGACCTGGCAATGCCTTTGGCAGTTTAGGAACACCGTTGGATAAGAGAGAAACTTTTGCAAGGAAGTTAAAAGGGAGAGCAGGAAAGAGCCGCGCAAGCGTAATAGCGGGAAGGCTTTCATTGTCGCAACTTCCGAGACCTTTAAGCAAACAGTTGGGAGAAAAATAGGAAGCCTAGAGCTTTTCTAATCTCATCGACTCTGGCTAAAATGCTCTGGGGCCAACTATTAAAAAGATACGGGAGGTTTTATTTGGTTTGCAGGACCCCTAAAGCATGAATAGCCAAAATGACTTCACTCCTACCTGCCCAGGTGACTTCTAGAATATCAACTAAAGCCGCCGTTTTCTTTCTCAGGGTTTTTCTTTATTGATCTAGGGCAGGAGTGTCCAAATCTTGGCCCAGAAAATGGAAGTTGAAAGTCCACAGGTTTTAAAAACGGCCAAGGTTTGGAGTGGCTGAGACACTGAGCTTGTCGATCAGAAAGGTCGGCAGTTCGGCGGTTCGAATCCCTAGTACAGGTCTCCTGCGTGAGCAGGAGGTTGGACTAGATGACTTCCAAGGCCCCTTCCAACTCTTGTTACCGTTAACTCCAATCTACATAGTGGCTGCTTCTACTTCGGAGAGACCCTTTTTAACACCGCACCCGATAAAATAAAGCTTGAACTCGAGGGGTCTCGGGTACCAAATCTGACCGTGGGAAAGCACTTTACACGGGGGCACCTATTGGGAGATTCCCAGTATTACAGATTTCTGTACTGGGGGGCGGAGAGAATAAGAACGATGTGAGTGAAGTTGCTTACTTATGAAATACTTGGAAATTATCCTCCAAGGACCATACACTTGAGCAAGGCTCTTCCCGGGATAGTTTCAGCAACTTTGGGCCAAAAAAAATAAATAAAAAGCACACCTACTCATAATGCTTAAAGCAGAGTTCCCCAACCTTGTTGGGTTGGTGGCTGGGGGGGACGGGGGGGGGGAGAATCATTTTGTGGGAGGGGCATGCGTGCCCGTGACGTTCGCGAGGCATGAGCGGGACCACAAGCATCTGCGGCGACGCTCCCACAAGCGTGGCTGTGCACACGCACAGGTGGGCACCCAGGCTGGCCACTCATGTGGCCCAGTGGCAATTAGCCTGTGGCTAGTTAGTGGACAGTGTCCCACAGGTTGGGGACCCCTGGCTTAAAGCATTCGTTTACTTCTTTTGCTGAGGTTCCCGCCCCCCCCGCCCCCCCAAAAAACTGATGGAAGATGTTAGCGTGACAATCGTGTCTTGTTAATTTAGCTACACTCATAAAACGATTCTTAAGACAACTGAGGGTCAATCTTCCTAGTAGCAATGACCGGAGTGATACGAACTGTGAGCACTTCAATTTCATGATCCTTGTGCAAATAAAAAAAGGACGCCGAGGACCCATCCGGAGGCCTGAAGCACCAGCTATTTTGCAAGATCTGAAGCAGCAATCTCTGCCTCGCCCCTTTCCTTCCTCTCAAAGAGAACTGACGACCCATCCTAAAAATTAACCGCTGAACATCGTATTCACATTTTTACAAACACAGATTAGATGCAGGAAACGGACTTTGCATAGCATTCTTTTCCCCCCAGTTCTCATAAGGTTGGGTTTTTTTGTTGTTTTTTGCACATGTAACTGAGCAGTTTCAGGAGAGCACAAACTCCTAAATAGAAACACCAATTCAGATTTACAAGAGGGTATGTGAGGAAGAGGAAAGGAAGAGGCGAACAATTTATACAACCGTTAAGTTTGCAAAGTTGCATCCTCTCTGTTAAGGATTTCTTCCAGGTCCCAGCAAAAGGTCAAGAATTCCTCAAAATTCAAACTCCTTCCTCTTGTCCTTAAGATCCGGGATAAGGCAGGTTCTTGTCACCCGAGTAATTAAATGCATTTTAAAACACTGCTTTTGTTTTTGTTTTTTCTTACATTATTGCTAGATCTAAGCCAAAGTTATAATTAGCACATGGGATTCATCCTTCGAATCCACAAGAGTAGAAACTGTGTCAGTTTCACCACCAGAAAGTTGAAAGGCTGGCTTGTTGGAAAATATGTCTCCCAAAACTGAGGGAGGGAGGGAGAGACAGAGAGAGAGAGACAGAGAGATCCAGGATGAAAAGAAAAAAAAAAAATGTTCCAGTCAGTTTTCTTCCACTGTTAACCTGCAGGTAAACAGTTGTGGAATCCAAAGCTTTTTGTTTGTTTGTCTTCTCCCAATAAATATTTCAAAAATAAAAGTTCCAAGCTGCAAAGAAGGCAGTCCCGCTTTTCATCAGCTTTTTTTTTTTTTTAGTCCAGGGAGATGATATCCGGAATGTTGCTCCCGCTGCTGCTGGTGAGCACGGCCGTCTCGTTCCGGCCCGAAGAGCTAACGCGAGTGCTGCTGCTGCTGCTGCTGCTGTCGAGGGGGCTGGCTGAGGTGAGGAGGAGGTTGCCAGAGGTGGTGTTTGCTGGCAAGGTCGAGGCGAGACTATCCAAAAACATAGGAGCACAGTACTGCTTGAAACAAACAATGATGGAAGGTAAGGAAGAGAGACTAGATGCAAGCGGGGAGAACAGCATGAGCCACAGAGGGCCAATTGCACCAAGCTTCTGCTAAGGGAGAGTGTTTTTTAACTATACGATGTGTGGACTTCGACTCCCAGAATTTTGGGAGTCTGGAAGTCCACACATCTTATAGTTGCCAAAGTTAACAAACACTGCTCTGGACTGTCTATGGCAGGGGGGGTCAAACTCAAGGCCCGCGGGGCCGCCCTGGAAACAGCGAAGGACCAGCTCACGGTGCCTCTGCCAGCGAAAACGGAGCACGCGGCCCTCCCGAGCGCCGTTTTCGCTGGCAGAGGGTTGCAGGAGGCCGTCGCAGCTGAAAACGGGAGCCCGTTTTTGCTGGCAGAACACTCGGGCCACCAAAGGCGCCCCCAACATGAATGACATCGAGCTGGCCACGCCCACCCTGCCACACCCATGCCAGCTTCCCGAGGTCAAACACAATCCTGACTCAGCCCTCAATGAAATCGAGTTTAACACCCCTGGGGCTATGGAGATTCTCAATCATCCAAGACGTGGTTATTATCCCAAGGATACTTTTCCAAAAGGTTTTCTTGGTGTTTTTTTTTCTTTGAAAACTTTTCACTTCTCAGCCAAGAACTGAAGAAGCTTCTTGGAGGAGAAGTGAAATGTTTTACGGGGGACGGGGGATGGGATGACCCAAGAAACTCCAACTGCCTTTTGGGAAAGCACCTATGGGACTCTGGTTCTGGATTGACAAAAGGTATCCTCATTGAGTCCAAGAGAAGCAGTCCTAAAACTCCACATCTACACTGTTATCATGCTAACAGGCTTCTGTGTCTATAAACCTAAAGAGTCTCATTATCAGGGTGGATAAAAATCAATGATTTTTTTTTTAAAATCAAAAAAATTATTTTTTTTATTTAAATCAGATTTTTTTGATTTTTATTGAATTTATTTTAATAAAAAACTTTTGGGGTAAAAATCTATCGTAAGATAGTTTTCTATTTAAGATACATAAATAATGTAGTTTATTCAGCATGAAATGGAGCTTAGTTATGTAGCAGGAGGCTGTATATTCTGCAACACTGGGACTATCGGTGAGTCAACAGTGGGTCAAAGGAGTAGCAGAGATGACAGTTGCTCTTTAAAAATTATGATTTAAATCGAGTTGATTTAAATCAAGTCTTTTTACTAGTGATTTCAATCATGATTTAAATCGACTCGATTTAAATCAAATCCACCCTGCTCATTATGGACACTTTCCCTCTAATTTAGATAAAGCATTCCTGATTCCAGATAGCAAATGAAAACAAGAGCTTGATGCAAACACAGGAAAAACCCGAGATGGCCAGAGAACAGACCTAGAAGTGCATAAAAACAGCCCAAAGCCTATCTAAGCCTAAAGACCGAGGAAAAGAGCCAGGGCTTAGAGCAGTGTTTCTCAACCTTGGTAGCTTGAAGATGGGTGGACTTCAACTCCCAGAATCCCACAGCCAGCAGCGCTGGCTGGGGGATTCTGGGAGTTGAAGTCCACCCATCTTCAAGCTTCCAAGGTTGAGAAACACTGGTTTAGAGCTTGGTTGAGATTAGACAGGCTTGGCTGGGGTGGAGTGGATGTTCAAATCTTCAGGGGGCTGCTGTTGCAGAGGGCCAGAAAAGGCACTCTGGACTCTGATAAGACAGCACTGCTTAATAGATGCCAACAATGTCACAACTTATAGGGTGACAAAAACGAACTGCCCTTCATAGGTGACGTTTAGCGCCTTGAATTGCATCCAGAGGTCTCCCGAGAGCCACCGCAGCTTGCCTAGAAGAAATACCACAGGGATGGGACAAGACACGTCCCATCACTGCTGCATTCTGGACCAGCTGCAGCTTCTGAGAGGTCTTCAAGAAGAGTCCCCTCTAAAAGCACATTGCGGTAGTCCAGATGACTTGACAAATATTCTTACAAGAATGAAACAAAATTGGCATGGACGTCAATTATTGGCATCGCTTAGAAGTCAAGCGATTTTGGAGAAGACCAGGGTGGATAAAAATCAATGATTTTAAAAAAATAATAATAAAAAAATTGGATTTTTTTAAAATTCAAACCAGATTTTTTTATTTAAATCGGATTTTTGAATATATATATATTTAATATATTTTATAAAATATAAAATATATTTATTTTAATAAAATGTTTTTGGAATAAAAATCTACCTAAAGATAGTTTTCTATTTAAGATACATTAATATTTTAGTTTAATCAGCATGAAATGGAGCTTAGTTATGTAGCATGAGGCTGTGTATATTCTACAATATTTACATTTTTGGTAAACTCATTCAATGGGTTTACGGGACCGCCTACTACCACAAAGAGCCTCCCACCGGCCGGTACGTTCTCATAGAGAGGGGCTCCTCCTGGTGCCGTCAGCCAAACAATTTCGACTGGCGGCCCCCAGGGGGAGGGCCTTCTCTGTGGGGGCACCCACTATCTGGAACAAGTTCCCCCCGGAGATACGGAGGATCCCGGATCTGCGCACTTTCCGCCGTGCTCTTAAGACCCTCCTATTCCAGCAAGCTGGCCTGGCCTAATTTTCTCCCCTTTTTAAAAATTCTTTTAAATCGAAATTTTAATCTGTTTTAAATTATTGGGATTTTTAATTGTCTCGGGCTAAATTATTTAATCTGGTTTTAATTATGTTTCTAACTTTTGTATCTATGTATTTTGTTCTGTGCCTGTTCACCGCCCTGAGTCCTTCGGGAGTAGGGCGGTATATAAATTTAATAAAAAAACAAAGATAAAACAAAAACAATGAATCTAAGCTCTGCAAGCTAAATAGAAAACCTTCATTTTGTTTGCAAATAATATTAAAAATTCCAACTACCAAAAAGAGTAAGTCATTTAAAGAGCGCCTGTCATTTCAGATCCATCATGGCAGTGCCTGTTAGCGGGCATCCACTCACTTGCTGCCCGCCACGTCCCTCACCTTGTTGTCTCACTACCACATCACCAGCCGTCCCATTCAAGTTAACGGGACGGTCGGTGAGTCAACAGCGGGTCAGAGGAGGAGCCGCTGTGGGACAGAGATGACAGTTGCTCTTTAAAAATTATGATTTAAATCAAGTTGATTTCAATCAAATCCACCCTGGAGAAGACACTGGATTTTAGGGAATTTATGGAAAGAGCTGAAATTTCCAATTAGGAGGAGGAACTCATCAAACATCCAGACAACCGAAGCAGTTTGTTCAAGAACACCAGAACGAAGTCTTAGTCAGAGCAATAGAAAATGCCCAATTGCAGTTATTGTCCCAAAATGGCTAGGATACAAACTGTCAGGTTTGAAGCTCCAATAATTATGTCCATGCCATTTTCATTTGCTTTCCTATTTACAAGAAAGTGTTCGGTCATATATTTTTTTTTGAAAAAAGTTTGCTGTGGGATAAAGAATGGCGGATGCCATTCATTTCTGTTGGTTTCAATTTTGTTTACGACAAATTGGAAGTCTTTGGGGGGCGGGGGGAAACAATTAAGAGGGACCCAATGCTTTGGGCCACATCTATGTACACTGAGAGCTTATGAACCGGAGACAAATTCCTTGTGTGTCTAATCACACTTGGCCAATAAAGAACTCTAATTCTAATCTGTGCAGCTGAGAATCATTCACCCTGTGGCAATGGACATTCTCTCCTAGTGGCTTTCTGTACATCGGAGATGTTCAACCTTGGCCATTTTCAGATCTGTGAACTTCAACTCCCAGAATTCTCCAGCCAGCTTGAAGTCCACAAGTCTTAAAGTGGCTACGGTTGGACACTTCTGGTGTAGATACGAGAGAAGAGGGAAGAGACCATCAGCAAGGGCCATTGGCATCCTTAACACTTGATTTCTCCTCTTCTCTTCCATCAATATTAACCAGGACCGGCCATGACAGAAGAACCATCACAGTACCTCCCACGCTCAACCCAGAAGGATACCATGATTGATGCTATCAAAAGCTGAAAACTGGGAATCTCCTCAATGACCAGATTTTATTTATTCTGTATTGTTTTGTTTTTGTTCTCAGATGGGGATGCTGCCCAGAGATGCTGATGGAGATGGGCAGATAAAGGAATCAAATAAATTAAAACAGCTGCCCCAACCTCTACTCCTGTCTCCTTTCTCTGAGATATTCTACGTTTTAAATTAACACATCCGGATTATAACAAAATCGCGGGAGCTGTGTTGTTTAATTGCACAACTACAACAGTAGTTTTTAACTCTTCTCAGAGGCCTTCCATTTTTTCAGTTTCAAAATTATTCCGGCTTCATTCAGGTTTCTGTGAATGTTAAAAAGCTGATCGGAAGCAGTTAAGAGCCTTACCTGTGGATCGACTGGGATTAAAGAGAGAAAATCCAAGCCTAGGGAGAAAAAGACGTAAATGCATTGTATGAAAGGATACATTAGATCAGGGGTCTCCAATCTTGGCAACTTTAAGCCTGGAGGACTTCAAAATTCCCAGAATTCCCCAGCCAGCTTTGCTTTGCTGGCTAGGGAATTCTGGGAATTGAAGTCCTCCAGGCTTAAAGTTGCCAAGGTTGGAGACGCCTGCATTAGATTACATGCTGTGATCATGGACCACAGTAGATGAAATACAGGTGGTCCTCGACTTACAACAGTTCGTTTAGTGACCGTTCAAAGTTACAATGGCACTGAAGAATGTAACTTCTGGGCATTTTTCACAGTTACAACCTTGTAGCATCAACATTCTGACGCTTGAAAACTGCTTCATATTTCTGACAAGCCAAGTCAATGGGGAAGCCAGATTTACTTAACAACCGGATTACTAATTTAACAATTAGGGCAAGAAAGGTCGTAAAATGGGGCAAAACTCACTTAACAAACATCTCACCGAACAACAATAATTGTGGGCTCAATTGTGGTCGTAAGTTGAGGACTACCTGTACTGGGCGAGAAGAGTATACCTCACTGAATCATGACAGCCATTGAGCGACCTGGGACTGGCTAAACGAGAGGTCGTCCTCGATTTACGACCACGATTGATCCCAAAATTTCCACCGCTAAGCAAGGTAGCTGTTAAGTGAGCTTTGCCCCATTTTACGACCTTTCTTGCCACAGTGGTTACGTGAATTGCTGCAGTTGTTAGTCACATAGTTGTTGAGTGAATCTGTCTTCCCCATTGAGAGAAACAGAATTATTCCTGTAAAGAATATAGCCTTAGTGACTCCATATTTACACTTCTCATGACCTAAGCTAACTCTAAGATACCGTATTTTTCGGAGTATAAGACGCACCTACCTTTTTTGGTGAGGAAAAGAAGAAAAAGAAATCTGCCTCTGCCTCTGAACAATTTTGCCTCGTTGGAGCAAACAGCAAACAGCCTGCTTTACTTTCATTTTCGTTTTCAGCATAGCTTGATTAGCCCAAGGGGAAAAAAAAATCTGCTCCAGCAATTTACCTCTTTGAAGCAAGCAGCAGAGCCCTGCGCAAAACAGCTGAGAGTCGGCAGGCCCATCCAATCAATTTGTGCTAATTAGGCTGTGCTGAAGCTGAAAGGAGCTGTTTCTTCTTGCTGTTTGCTTGCAAGGAGGTAACTGCTGGGAGGCAGAGGCCAAAGGGTGGGGGACAGTGGGTGGGTGTATACATTCGGTGTATAAGACGCACCTAAATTTTCACCCCCTTTTAGGGAGGAAAAAGGTCCGTCTTAATACTCCGAAAAATACGCTAACCAGCTGTATAAAACATTAAGATAGGGACTTATGTATGCTGCCTTTTCTGAGGAAAATAAAGCCATAAAACTTGGGTTAGCACATTCCAAGTCAGGTCAGGCTGACCGAGGTGACTTTGATAGAAGGAAGGAAGGAAGCTGTCATGTTCCAATTAATTGTATTGTTACAGGGACATGTATAGAATTCTATAGGTATAGAAATAAAATAAAATAAAATAAAATAAATAAATAAATGTGTTGAGGGGATTTCCATAGGGGATTTCTGACTCGAGAAAATGTTGCAGAATAGCCAAAAAACTATGTAACATCCGATAAACAATGATAAGTTTGCGGGGGTGGGGTGGGGTGTCACATAATTGTTTTGCTGATCGTTCAAAAATGTATTTAAACGATGTATTCAGACCTGTAAGATGTTCTCTCTCTTTCTTGGGAGAACCCTTTTGCAAAAGCTTATGATATATTTCTCTATAATAAATCTGCTTTTTACTTTTTCGTGGTCTCCTCATTTTTCTCCAAGAGGTTTGTTTTTTTAAACTCTCACACCCACGGACATTGTCAGAAGGTTCCAAAAGGGGATCATGTGACCCAGTGGTGGGTTTCAAAATTTTTTACTACTTGTTCTGTGGGCATGGCTTGGTGGGTGTGGCAGGGGAAGGATACTGCAAAATCCCCATTCCCTCCCGATCAGCTGGGACTCGGGAGGCAGAGCATAGATGGGGGTGGGGCCAGTCAGAATTTTTACTACCGGTTCTCCGAACTACTCAAAATTTCTGCTACCGGTTCTCCCGAACTGGTCAGAACCTGCTGAAACCCATCTCTGACGTGACCCCAGGGACACTGCAACCGTCATAAATACAAACCAGTATTTATCCCATGTTCATGGGGATGCTGCAAAGGTCGTAACCGTGAAAAACGGCTATGTCACATTCTTAAGTGCCATTGTAACTTTGAACAATCACTAAACAAATGGTCATAAGTCAAGGACTTCCTGTAGGTTTAATAATAAATGGCCAATACATCTCCGCAAAGAGCTTGGGAATTGAAGAAGTCTCTTATTTAGCATTTAGCATGCTAAAGGGAGCCAAAGCAGGCTAGGGGAAAATTCTCCATTAGACTCAAATACCAAATCAGCGTTTGTATTCTGGACTGTGGAAATCAGCAAGGAAATTAGTTGGACAGAATCTCATCAAACCTGGCAGAAAATCTCTGCTTGATATACGTTCAACAAAGGGGGAGAAGGAAGACCTTTTGGTCGACATCTTACTTTTATAGGGTCTCGTGCTTGAGCTGAGGGGGGGGGGTTTGGACTAGAACAGCGGTCACCAATTGGTGTTCCATGGATCACTGGTGGTCCGCAAGAAAATTTTGGTGGTCCGCAGAAAAATTATTTGCATTTTTTATATTGCACTGGATCAGGGGATGGAAACCCCTGATTCAGGGGTTCAGTGCAATATCAACTCAAATTACAGGTCCTGGGGGCAGATACGTGCAATGAACATTTATGTTGCTGCAGAGAGTCTCCACCTTCGGGGTCTTTTTGTGTGGGTCAGAGGGAGACAGAAATTCTGCGTTGGGGTCTGCTTCAGCCTACCGGTGTGGGGCTTTGGGTGAAAGCTGGAGGGAAGCGTCGCTGGTGAGGAAGAGCCAGAGGGCCTTGTTCCAGTGGAACTGCATCATGGCCTGGAACTGGCTGACCATCTCAGTCCGCTGAGCCTCCAGGTGCCAGTACCTGGCCTTGCACTCCCGCAGGTCTTCCCTCTGCTTGGAAAGCCTATGCTCCTAGTCCTCAATGAGGTGCTTCTGCTGAGCCTCCTTCTCGGCCAGATCCAATTTGAACTGAGTGTTTTGCTAACTCTTTCTCGTGGTGACTGCTTAGCTCCGGCAACTGCTTGAATGGCTCCTTAGGGCGGAAAGGGAGGAGTGGCTGGGAGGGGAGGGGAGAGTAGAGGCAGCAAGGTGGCTCTCGACATGAGTGACATCAAGTTGGCCACGCCCACCCAGTCAAGGTCCAAGGTCCCTTCCAACTGTTAGTCATTCCAGCCACAATCTCAATTAGTTTAAAAAAAAAAAACAACAACTAAAAATGCACTTACCAGGCAAGTCAGACGAAATGCTCGATATTGGTGGATGGTGGAAGGGCACAGAGTAGTCTGTTAATGATGGGGCGATGGCCGTAGAATCCACCGTGCTGACTCCTGGCACTCGTACGGCTGCCGGCTGATACACAAGGACGCTGGTTGGAGAAAAAAGCAGGTGAAACGTTAAAATAAACCAGGAGTTACCAGAAAGAGATCTAATGAACCATGCAACACTGACCTGTTGTCCGTAAATTCACTAGAATCCTTGGCTTACAAGAGTTTATTTAGTGACCTTTCAAAGACACAATGGCGCTGATAAAAATGACTTATGACCATTTTTTTACACTTACCGTATTTTTCGGAGTATAAGACACACCTTTTTCCAAAAAAGAGGATGAAAAATCTGGATGCGTCTTATATTCCGAATGTAGCCCCACCCAGCTTCTCAAACGGAGGTTTCAGAGGCTGAAAAAAGCATCAGAAACGAAACTTCAGAAAAGAAGCCCCCAAACAGAGTTTCAGAGGCTTTTTTTCTGAAGCTGTTTCGGAGGCTTTCAGAGGCAGGAAAAAGTTTAGTTTCAAAGGCAGCCAAAAAAAAAAAGCAAGGCACAGAGCTCACAACCAAGGAACCTGTTGCTAAAATTCACCTCTGGGAACAGCTGATTGGGGGTATTCGTGAGGCTGATCCACCCACCAATCAGCTTTTTTGTTATTTTCCTCCCCAAAAATTAAGGTGCGTCTTATACTCTGAAAAATACGGTAATAACCTCTGAAGCATCCCCAGGGTCACATGATCAAAATTGGCAATTGACCCATATTGATCCCTTTTGACGACCTTCTGACAAGCAAAGTCAATGGGGAAGCCAGATTCACATAACAACCGTGTTAGTAACTTAACAACGGCAGTGATTCACTTAACAACTGTGGCAAGTAAGGTAATGAACTGGAGCAAAACTCACTTAAGAAATGTCTCGCTTAGCAACAGAACTTTTGACCTCAATTGTGCTTGTAAGTTGAGGACTATGTCAGGTTCCAATGTAAACTTGAGGGGAAAAAAAACCCCCAAAACACAGTTCTGAATATTTTTTTATCTCCCTCACAAACACCAGCACGAACTGACATCCATCAACAGGAAATTCAAAGTCAGCACTAAACGTCCAGTAACTGTTCCACCGTTTTAAACTGTTCCCTAGCCCCACCCAGCCACCCAGGCGCTCGCCCCACCCTCTATTCTTCCCTAAGTCGAGTCAGTAGACACTGAGCAGGGAGGCCAGCAGAGTTCCATCGTCAGCCACACTCCGTGATGACCCGGGGCATGACACAAAGGCAACACAGCCAGAGAACCAATACGAGTCCCTTTATTATCACCAACTGTTGTGCCCCCCAATGTCCCTTTCAACTCTCCGGCCTGGAGAGAGCTCTTCCACCAACCTGTAATAGTCTTTGGCTGACAATACTTCAGTCCCAAACGTTGTAAGCTGTTCTGCCCAAGCTACGGATCCCAAAGAACACAGCACACACAAACTCTGAACGAAATTTAGTTTACTCAAATAACGCAGTTTTAGCAAATGCCGGCTGTTAATAAGTGTTCTTAACAGCCTGCCAGAATTCCACAGATAAGATAGCCAGAGTCTTATTGGAGTTGGCAGAAAGCCCAGAAGAAAGGTTGCAGAGACATCCCAACGCGATGATTAGCGAACTAAAGTTGTTTCCTGCAGCTTGTTGCAAGCTGCATTCTTTCTTAAATAGGCTAAGGGAGTGGACAATTAGCCCCAAGCTTTACTCTCGAGGAGACCTCCTCCTGAGGAACCACTCCTGCCTTTTGGCAGCTCTGCGTGCCCGTGCATCGAGAAGAGGCTCCTCCTCTTCGTCCTCTTCACTTAAAGGAGCCTCTGGAGGTTCTGAAGGCCCTGACTGAATCCCCGCCTCTGGCACCACATCTTCTCCAGCCTCCTCGCTGTCCGACTCGAGCACCGGCTGCACAGGCTGCTGGTGCAGCACCACACCAGCCTCCTCCTCGTCGGGATCAGCAACAATTCGCGCAGGCCGCTGGCGGGCCACAACATAAGCAGAAAACTTAAAACTATAAATCCAACAAGGCAAGATAAGGTAATGAATCCAGCAGGGCAACAAGATAAGGAGTTCCAGAAGTGAAGTAGCACGGCAGTACATCAAACCAGTTTGGAGGATGCCAGGAACTCAGATAAACACAAGATGAACTCAGCGTTTGTTCCCGACAACCACTCCTCCCATTTGCCTCTCCTTTTAAACTCCATCAGCAGGTGTGCCTTGTAAAGGGAATTGGGGCCCTTTCCCCCCTCCTAAACCACGCAACCTACGTTGCTCTCTTCTCTGTTCAGAGAAGTGCACTGCCTAGGATGAGGAGGGGGTGGGCCTTGGTCTTCATTTGTACCCCCTCTTCCTTGTTCTACCTCTCCCCTGCTCTGCCCAGCCTGACATTGCCCTTCCCCAGTTTTTTCCATAGCCAACAGAGCCACTCTCTCGCTCTCTGTCAGCTGTTCATCTTCCCCTTCGGATTCAGATTCCGACAGGGGCATGACACACTCAGTGTGCATGCACGCAAGCATCCATTTTGGTTTCAGCCCCGGGCCGCCAGGCACACCAGGACTGACGGACCTGTACAATATCACACCAAAGCACTTATGTAGGTCACTGAAAGAGGTATAGATTTGTCACATTTGAATTTATATCTGTTAAACAGAGAGTCCCCAGTCATGATTTTATTAATCATTCTTATATACTGCCATAATTAAAATAATTAATAATTATGGTATTAATGCCATAATTAACTCTCAATATATTTTAAAAATGCAACGCTATAATTAAAAAATGATGCCTTTACTAAATGACTAATAAATAATGACTAGCACTGATGATGTTACTTTGCGTAATGAAACATCTGCAAGGAAACAACCAAGCTCAGAGAGCACCAAGGATTTCTCATTTCAATCCTGAGCTACAAATATTCTCCTTTATGAGTAATAAAAACCATGAAACCAACCCTGTTTCCTGGAAAACCAATGCCACAGGATCTTCTAACATCTCAGAGCCAGGAGGATTTCTTAAGAACGGCTAATTTTAAAGTAAAACCACTGCTGTGCTATGGAAAGAAATGCAGGTGTGGGGTAAAGCAGAGCACAAGGGCACCCTTGTGAAAGGCAGAAGGGCTCACAAAAAGTCAGGCAATGTAAGAAGAGCTCTGAGGATGGAAAGCTAACAGCGTCCTGTTTGTACAAGTTCAGCTAGGTCACCCTTTAGAACAGGGGTGTCAAACTCCGGCCCACAGGGTGGTTAGATCTGGCCCGTGCCACCGCCCTGGAAACAGCCAAAGGCCTGTTGTGACCCAGGCCCAAGTAGGTAGTAATCGACACAAACGGTTCCAAAACAAACAGACCTTATTAGAACAGCTGAGAATTAACTCATTCTCAGCGTAGTCCGAATTAAATTAAAACAAACTCTTCATAACACAAATTCTCCAGTCTAATCACCAACCTTGGTATAATTAGGCTAACTGCCAAAGGCTTCTCTTGGCAAAAGTTCAAAAGCAGAAGACGCCGACCAGAGATAATTGCAGCAAGACTATCAAGGTTGTTTTCCGACAAAGAGACAAAGAGCCCAAGAGACGTTGCTGGTCTTTTAAGCCTTATGGGAGGGGCCAATCATCTCTGGGCCCTACTCCCGAGTTGTCCTCTTTGCTTTAGCTGATCTTGCCTTCTGGCAGCTCTTCTCATACGTGCACTAGGAACAGGCTCCTCCTGTTCCTCTGCCTCTCTGCTGTCAGCCTCTGGAGGCTCCGGAGTTCGCACATCACTCCCCGATGGCCCTGGCCCCATCTTTGCCTCCGACGCAGAGCCCTCATCTGGGCCTTCCCCAGCCTCCAGGACTGGCCCATGTTCTTCCTCAGCCTCATCGCTGTCCGACTCCGCTGCCAGCTCCGCAGGCTGCTGGCGAACCACAACAAGACCATCCCGCAGTGCCTCGGCCTGGCCCAGGCCGACTGAGTGATGATTTACAACCTGGTGGCAGCCGTTTCTACTGGCAGAGTGCTGTAGGAGGCCATTGCAGCTGAAAACGGAGCTCGGGAGAAACGCCCGCACCCCTCCTGATCTCTGTTTTCACTGGCAGAGTACTAGCAAAACAAACTACTAGCAAAACTGGAATTTGATCACAAGGCAAGGAGGCATCGAGCAATGTTTTTCCTTTTGCATTTGAGCATCCAAGAAGGAACAAGAAAGGGCTCTGGACAGCATGTGCCAACGTCCAGGGGTCCTCCGTGTGGCCTGAGAGGGATGGACTCCTCTGGAGGACAAGGGTTTGCCTCTCCCTGGTCTTGCCTTTCTCTGCTAGAGACAATGGATCCCCCCAGCCGCGCCCAGGCCACCACAGGTGCCCCCGACACAAGGGACGTCGAGCTGGCCGTGCCCACCCCAACCACGTCCACCCGGCCCCCCAAGGTCAAACAAAACCCTGATGCAGCCCTCAATGAAATTCAGTTTGACACCCCTTCTTTAGAAGGTGTGAGAGCAATTGCTAATCTTCAGTTACTGGGCCAGACCTATACACATTCCCACACACACATACACACACACATAAACTAAATAAAGTGTCTCAGAATATAGCAGGCATTAAGACCCCGCTATAAAACTTAAGAAGCTGTGGGGTCTTTGGTGCTCTCTGAACTTGTTTGTTTTCTTGCAGACATTTCATTACCCAAGTAATGGGTAAAAAAAGGCCTGGTGGCTCAGCAGACTAAAAGCATTGTGATTAACACCAGCTGTCTGCAATTACTGCAGGTTCGAATCTCGCCAGGCTCAAGGTTGACTCAGCCTTCCATCCTTTCTAAGGTAGGTAAATTGAGGACCCAGTTTGTGGGGGCAATAAGCTGACTTTGTATAAATATACAAAAGTATGAAGGCTATTGCTTAATGCATTGTAAGCCGCCCTGAGTCTCCGGAGAAGGGCGGCATATAAATCAAAAAAAATTTTTTTAAAAAAAAGTAGGTGGCATCATCAGGGATGATAAGGATTCACAGATGATGTTACTCTAGTCGGGTAATGAAACATCTGCAAGGAAACAACAAGGCTCAGAATGCACCAAGGAGTTTGCAGTTCAACCCCGAGCTACAAACACAGGTAGTTCTCGATTTACAAACGTTTGTTTAGTGACCATCTGAAGTTACGGCACAGAAAAAAAGTGACGTATGATCGTTTTTCACACTTATGACTGTTGCAGCATCTCCATGGTCACATTATCAAAATTAAGACACTTGGCAACTGACTCATATTTATGACGGTCGCAGTTTCCTGGGGACACACGATCACCTTTTGCGCCTTTCTGACAGGCAACGTTAATGGGGGAGCCACATTCACTTAACAACAGAGTGGCTAACTTAACCACTGCACCGATTCACTTAACAACTGTGCCAAGAAAAGTCGTAAAGTGGGGCAAAACTCACTGAACAAATGTCTCACTTAGCAACAGAAATGTTGGGCTCATTTGTGGTCTTAAGTCAAGGACCACCTGTATTTTCTTCTACTGGTAGATTAGGAAGCTTCATCCAACCTTACGGGACCGCCTGCTGCCACCAATAGCCTCCCACCGGCCAGTACGCTCTCATAGAGAGGGGCTCCTCCGGGTGCCATCGGCCAAACAATGTCGACTGGCGGCCCCCAGGGGGAGAGCCTTCTCTGTGGGGGCACCTACGATCTGGAACGAGCTCCCCCCGGAGATACGGAGGATCCCGGATCTGCGCACCTTCCGTCGCGCTCTCAAGACCTTTTTATTCCACCAGGCGGGCCTGGCCTAATCTTTTTCCCCTTTTTCTCTTTTAATACGTAAATTTTAATCTGTTTTTTAAATGATTGGGGTTTTTTAAATCTGTCTGGGCCAAATTTGTTTAATTCAGTTTTATTCTGTTTTTTAAATTTTGTATTTATGTATTTTATTGTTTGGCTGTTCACCACCCTGAGTCCTTCGGGAGTAGGGCGGTATATTTATTTATTTATTTATTTTATTTATTTTTCATATTTGTATACCGCCCTACTCCCGAAGGACTCAGGGCGGTGAACAGCCATAAATAAAATACAAAGACATACAAAAGTTAAAAACTATTAAAAAACAGATTAAATAATTTAGGCTCAAAGATTAAAACATCCAAATTTATCTAAAAGAGATTTAAAACCCAATTTAAAACCCAATTTAAAAGGAAGAGTTAGGCCAGACCAGCCTGTTGGAATAAAAACGTTTTTAGGGTGCGGCGGAAGATGCGTAAGTCTTGGATCCTCCGTATCTCCGGGGCGAGCTCGTTCCAGATGGCAGGTGCCCCCAAAGAGAAGGCTCTCCCCCTGGGGGCCGCCAGTCGACATTGTTTGGCCGACGGCACCCTGAGGAGCCCCTCTCTATGGGAGCGAACTGGTCGGTGAGAGGCTACTGGTGGCAGGAGGCGGTCTCGTAAGTACTCTGGTCCTGAGCCATGGAGCGCTCTAAAGGTAGTAACCAAAACCTTGAAGCGCACCCGGAAGACCACTGGGAGCCAGTGTAGCTCGCGCAGGAGGGGGGTCACATGAGAACGCCACATCGCTCCCGTCACCACCCGCGCGGCCGCATTCTGGACCAGTTGGAGCCTCCGGGTGCTCCTCAAGAGGAGCCCCATGTAGAGAGCATTACAATAATCCAGGCGTGAGGTGACAAGGGCGTGAGTGGCCGTGCGTAACGAGTCCCAATCCAGAAAGGGACGCAACTGGCGAATCAGGCGAACCTGATAAAAAGTATATAAATCAAATAAAGACTAAAGACTAAAGACAAACTGATCTACCAAGTTGTGATGAGGGCCCCTTAGACCCTCTTCTGGCTAAACTTGGTTTCTAAACTAAAAATTTAGAAAATGAAAAATATATATATATAATTTGATTCAACTATCCATCTATGATCCAACCCAAAGCATCCAACGCTGAGGGCGGCCCCTACAAAGAGGAAAATGAACCAACCCTTTTGTGGGACTTGCTTGTGTGTCGGACATGTATATGCATTTCCGTTTGGGCGGGGCATCCTCCTCTTCGTCAGAAGAACTTTCGACGGTGAGATCGATGACGTCCACTTTTTTCTTGTTGACCTCGCCAGCAGGGGTTGAGCCCTGCTTACTGATCATGGCAGAACCTGGAGAGTGCAGGACTAAAGGGGGGGGCAGGGGGGGGAGAGACAGCAGTTGTAATTCAACTGGGTTGACTCAGCCTTCCGTCCTTCCGAGTTCGCTCAAATGAGGATCCACCAGCACTAGCAGAACAAGCCACTGACTAGTATATAATCAGAGAGCAAACCCCATTCCCTTCTAATACTGATAATGTTACTTAGCTGGGCAATGAAATGTCTGCAAGAATAAAAACCAAGCTCGAAGAGCATCAAGGACCCCACAGTACTGGCAAAGGTTTCTTCTTGAGGTGCAAAAATTGTGATTGTTTTTACTTGGTCAAACTTTTGCTCGCCAAAATTAATCACACCCAGTTTCATCATGGGACACCGTTTATATTAAAGCCTTACAATTCTGTAGACATCCAGAAAATAAGTTTTCATCATCATAGTGTTATTTCAATCTTTGCTGTAGTGCAAAGTTTATTTTGTATAGATGTATTTTCCCTGTTCCTTGGTTTTTGTTTTTGCTTTTGCTTTCTTTAATTAATAAAAAAGATAGTGAAAGGAGAGTCCTTGGGAGTGTTTGTGCACTCTAGGACAGATGTCAGTAAAAAGAGTGAAAATAGCAGCCAGCTTGGTCTAGTAGTTAAGGTGCCAGACTAGAAAGCAGGAGATTGTGAGTTCTAGTCCCACCTTAGACATGAAAGCCAGCTGGGTGTCTTTGACCAATCACTAGGAGGATGTGAATTCTAGTCCCATATTAGCCATGAAAGCCAACTGGGAGACTTTGGGCCAATCACCAGGAGACTTGAGAGTTCTAGTCCTGCCTTAACCATGAAAGCTAGTTGGGTGACCTTGGACCAATCCCTCAGTCCAACCCATCTCACAGGGTTGTTGTGGAGAAAACAGGAGGAAGATGTGTTAAATATGGTCACCTTGGGATGTTTGTAAAGACAGGATACAAATAACTAAATACAATAAAAATAAATAAACTGAAAGCAGCCCATTTCAAAGCTAAAGGCCCAATTGGGGCATTCCCTTTCACATCTGTTAACCTTGTTGTGCTCCAGGAAGGGTGTGTTAAGGTTTCTGTCCTTCAAAAAAACTGGAGGAATACCAAGTTCAACCCAGATCAGCAGGGGTAACTTCCCAGCCCAACAGAAAAAAACAAATCACTACAAATTACTTACTTTCCATTTTGGGGCACTGTGGGCTAACGACTTTCAAAGGCTCCTTCTTGGGCCTCATAGGGCACCAGGAACCGTCCTCCTGGAACTTGATCTCATCAACATCTGAACATTCATTCAAAATTTCCATAAAGAGCCTGGAAAAGAGCATATTAAACATTACCGGCGTGTTTCCATTAATCGTGCAGATACTTTCCTTGGAAACACTCTGGAGCATCCTTCCCATATTCAGCAGTTATTATTCACATGAACTACTATCGTATTTTTCGGAGTATAAGATGCACCTTAGTTTTTGGGGAGGAAAATGGGGGCGGGAGGGAGGGGGAAATCTGCCTACCAGGTATTCATCTGGCTAGCTGGTCATTGGTTTGCTGGTTTTGAACGTGCACACACTTTTTATCCCCTAAAACAGCTTCTAAAGCACAGCTAATCGTTGGAGGGAGCAGCAATGAGAAAAGCAGGCAAAGTGCGGAAGATCGCTTCACTCACTAGCGCCTCGTTAGGGCTGCAAAAAAGCTTCGAAAAAGCTACATTCGGAGTATAAGATGCACCCAAATTTTCAGCCTCTTTTGGGGGGGAAAAGTGTGTCTTATACTCTGAAAAATATGGAGTATACCTACTAGTTACTACAGGTAGTCCTTGACTTGCGACCACATGAGCCCAAAATTTCTGTTTTGAAGAAAGACAGTTGTGAAGTGAATTTTGCCCCATTTTACGACCTTTCTTGCCACAACTGTTAAGTGAATCACCACAGTTGTTAAATTAGTAGCACGGCTGTTAAGCGAATCTGGTTTCCCTCTTTGACTTTGCTTCCCAGAAGGCCATAAAAAGCAATCACATGATCCCGGGACACTGCAGAGGTCATAAATATGAGTCAGTTGCCAAGCATCCAACTTTTGATCACATGACCACGGGGATGCTGCACCTGTCATAAGCGTGAAAAATGGTCACAAGTCACTTTTTAAAATGATGTTGCAACTGAACCGTCACTAAATGAACCTTTGTTAAGTCGAGGACTATCTGTATGATTTTTAGGAGCTCTTTTGTAGCAATACATTTACCCGAACACAAAATGATTTTTCCCATTATCTTTCAATTCTTTGTGCACACAAGGGGAAGGGTGCCATCTTTATAGAGAAACAGATGCTGTTTAAAAAAGCAGATATTGAGGGTGGAAATTCTTTCTCCGAGCTTGTGGGGTGGTTTCCAAACGTTTCATTACTGTTGTGACCTAGGCTTCCTGAGTCATTAAAACACACGAGTAGCCCCAAAAACCCCTTTTATTGCAACAGCTGTGAATTACGTTCATTCATTAGCTGAGTCCCAATTAGTTGCAAAAAGTCCTTTGAGAGAATCACACACCTTTATCTCCCTTGACACGCTGCCAAAGGCCTACTTGGCAAAGCCACACGGAGTCCAGAATCAAACAGAGATGTCGACTGGGAACAGATTTAACAACGTTGCTTTCCTAGAAAGGGCCCACGTGCCTTTGCTCCTCTTTTAAACCTTATGGGAGGGACCAATCATCTTCAGGCCTTACTCCCGAGTCGTCCCTTTTGTTTTAGCTGTTCGTGCCTTCTGGAAGCTCTGCGTATGCGCAAACTAGGAACAGGCTCCTGTTCCTCTGCCTCTCTGATGTCCAACTCTGGAAGCTCCGGAGTCCGCGCATAACTCCCAGATGGCCCTGGCTCCATCTCTGCCTCCGATGCAGAGCCCTCGTCCGAGCCTTCTCCAGACTCCAGGACTGGCCCATGTTCTTCCCCAGCCTCCTCATTGTCCGACTCCGCTGCCAGCTCTGCAGGCTGCTGGTGGACCACAACAGTTACCAAGCTGATACCGTTACCCTAAACTCCACTGAAGATGTTACCTAGCCTGGTAACGAAACTTTGGAAATCACCCACAAGCTCGGAGAACGAACCTCCACCCTCACTACAGATATTCAGATATAACCTTCTATCGCAAGGCACATATTGAGACAATACAGCAGGGGTAGGTCAGTCCGCGGTGCCTCTGCCAGTGAAAACAGGCTCCTGAGCTCCGTTTTTGGCTGCAATGGCCTCCTGCAACCCTCTGCCAGGGAAAACGGAGCTCGGGAGGGCTTATTATCAGGGGATGTCTTATTTTGGGGGAAGCAGGGTATGTGTAGCTGGTTCACCAGTGTATAAGCGGAAGTATCTTATTTTATGGAAATTATTTTAATTAGCTGTTAATTCAATTATTTTTCTTTCTTTTACCCTTTTTTTACCCTTTTTTGAGTTGTAGTTTCTGCATATATACTCAGACACTTATATGAACATGCATATATGTTTGTTGCACCTGCAAAAGTTATTATTAAAAGGAATCAGGAATAGATAGGGAAGCTAGGATTAAAAAAAAATACAACCCTGCCTTATATTTAAAACTCTTTCATTTAAGCATACGTGGGAAACTTTAGTACTGTGGTTCAACTGCTTTTTGTAATCTGAAGAAGAGAATTACTACATTATTATTACAATTACTGTATTTTTCAGAGTATAAGCCGCACCAGAGTATAAGATGCAGCTTAGTTTTTGGGGAGGAAAATGGGGGGGTGGGGTGGGGGGAATCTGCCTACCAGGTATTCATCTGGCTAGCGTCCTTAGTCTGGTCAGCTTCAGCACATTAATTTGCTGGTTTATCCCCCTACTTGGGGATAAAAAACAGCTTCTAAAGGACAGCTGACAAGGAGCAGCAATCAGAAAAGCAGGCAAAGCAGGAGATCGCTTCACTCGCTTCACTCACTCGCTAGCGCCTTGTTAGGGCTAAAAAAAGCTTTGAAAAAGTTACATTCGAAGTAAAAGACGGACCCAAATTTTCAGCCTCTTTTAGGGGGGGAAAGTATGTCTTATATGGTGTGTGTGTGTGTATGTATGTATGTATGTATGTATGTATGTATGTATGTATGTATATATATATATATATATATGTAGGTCTTTGGTTATTCGGGTCTTCTCCCACGTAAAATTGGAAGTGTCTTGGCGACGTTTCGACGAAGTCTCATTCGTCATCTTCAGGCTGGTGTTCTCGGCTTCGTGCTTAGGAGCAAATAACCAAGCACGAAGCCGAGAGAACACCAGCCTGAAGATGACGAATGAGACTTCGTCGAAACGTCGCCAAGACACTTCCAATTTTACGTGGGAGAAGACCCGAATAACCAAAGACCTACATACAAACACCCGCAAAAACCTGAGAAAACATATATATATATCTTTTCTTTTCGTAGGCCTTTATACAAAAAGAAAACAAATACTGTACCTTTACAGGGAGGATACATGGGATGAGGTGTGGCTAACTGATGAGGACTAATAAGTCCGAAATAGATCTATCTTAGTCTCCTTAGTCTCCCAATGGGCAGCAGAGTGCTTGCTGGCTGCCTGAAAAAAAGCCTAGAAACTAGTGGACTGAGATTTCACTGAAGTAGGGCTGCATAAAAATCTTGGTTTACGTAGGAAGAACCTGGCTAAAGAGTATGTTCCAGCATAACTCTGGAACGCCTCGAGCAATTTCAACCAAACCTGGTACACAGATGACTTACTCTCTGGAAAATAAATACTGTGGGGGCAAGCTTGTGTCTGTGTGTGTTTGTTCCAGCATAACATTGGAATGCCTGGGCCACTGAAATGAAAAGGAATGAATTATAGTTATAGTGTCAAATCACAGTACTTTTGACAGTGATAGTGTGCATTTTAGATTCAAGTTCTGTTAAGATACAGCCTGTTGTGCCTTAAAATGGCTCCTACTGTACAACAGAGTGGAGTTGCCATGGTAACAGCTTCATAGTACTCCACAAGGGGGTTCCCTCTGGTAAGGGGGATTGGTTCTTTAAAAAAAAAACCACCCTAGGCCCTCAGCTTCAAGCAAAAAGGGCAAGTTGTCGAGGGAGGTGCCTGCTAATGCAGATAAATACCTCAAAGGCTGTTCCCTGTAGAATACAGGGATTGGGATAAATAAATACCTGGGCAACACTGGGTTATCAGTTATTACATATAAAACTCCACCCCGCAAGCTTGGAAGGAAGCCCTTATCTGGGTTCTTACCCATCCAGGATGAGATTCTCATATGTTGCTTTCTTGTCGCACACAGGACAGATCCAGGTCGGCTTCTTCTCATTCATTTGAAGATAGAGAGCGGCATCAAAGCACTGCAGGTGAGTACAAGTGGCGGCACGGCAGGGGATTGTCAGCCTCATTTTCCCCAGCTGGAGACCCAGACGGGTAGAAAGAGAACAGGGAGGAAGAAGAAATTCCATTCTCAGGAAATGAAACGGAAGGCCCTCGTTTAGGACGTATGATCAAATCCCTCCCAAATGCAAGGATCTAAATTAGAGCATCTCCCACAGACCGGGTTCATGTCTAATTACTGGAAAATATTTTCCCCCCATCTTGGCAATTTTAAGATGTGTGGACTTAAACTTCCAGAATTCCACACCCAGACAATATTTATTTCTGGTGATAATTAAGATTAAATGGGAAGCGAGCGGAGAAGAGCGACAAAGATTATTAGGGGACTGGAGGCTAAAATATTCAATGGACAGTTGCCGGAATTGGGTGTATCTAGTTTAATGAAAAAAGGACAAGGGATGGCATGATAGCAGTCTTCCAATATTTGAGGAGCTGCCACAAAGAAGAAGGGGTCAACTTATTCATTTCTTAATATTATAGGAAGCTTTGAATTCCAAGCAGAAAGTTCCAAGCAGAAAGTATGTATTCCATGTAATGTTCCCCATAAAATTGGAACCACAGCAAACCATACACATTATTAATGTGTTTTTATGATAGAAGCTTAATAAAAAAAAAAAAAAAGTCAAGAGGACTTTCTCCTAGTTTTACTTACAGGACACATCAGTGATACCCGGAGGCTGGTTGTAGCAATTTCACTATCTGGATCAGCAGTGAGTTTTTCTTTAACTGAGAGGGAAAAAAAGAGAGAGAAGTATTATTAAAAATGCAGAATGACTGTCATATTAAATACAGTGGCTAATACAAGTTCTGCTTTACCTTCTTATCATTCAAAAATCCAACATAATATTAAAAAAATGAAGCTCTGTGGTATAACTTTTGAAAAACCTTGCCATACAAATGCTTGCCTCCCAGTCATTGATGGAATTCAATTTTTTTTACTACCGGTTCTGTGGGTGAGGCTTGGTGGGCATGGTGTGGCTTGATAGGCATGGCAGGGGAAGGATACTACAAAATCTCCATTCCCTTCCCACTTCAGGGGAAGGCTACTGCACAATCCCCATTCCCTACCCACTCCTAGGGGAAAGATACTGCAAAATCTCCATTCCCTTCCCCACCAGGGGAAGGATACTGCAAAATCTCCATTCCCTCCCTACTCTGGGGCCAGCCAGAGGTGGTATTTGCAGGTTTCCGAACTACTCAAAATTTCCACTACTGGTTCTCCAGAACCTGCTGAATAGCACCCCTGCTTCCAGTGTACAATTACAGGTAGTCCTTGACTTACAACAGTTCGTTTAGTGACCAAAGTTACAATGGCACTGAAAAATGTGGCTTATGACCGTTTTTCACAGTTACGACCTTTGCAGCATCCCCATGATCATGTGATCAAAATTCAGATTCTTGGCAACTGGTTCATAGTTAGGACCGTTGCTGTGTCCCAAGGGCACATGATCATCTTTTGCAACCTTCTGACCAGCAAAGTCAATGGGGAATCCAGACTCACTTAACAACCAGGTTATTAACTTATCAGCCGCAGGGATTCACTTAACAACTTTGGCAAGAAAAGTCATCAAATTGGGCAAAACTCACTGAACAAATGTCTCAACGACAGAAATTTTGGGCTCAATTGTGGTCATAAGTAAAGGACTACCTGTAACATGCTGCCTCTATCTGGAGGAAAAATGCATCTGGAGCAGAAATAGGTTAGCAATGGGAATTTTGGGTTCAATTGTGATCGTAAGCTGAAAATTACCTGTATAAGCTTAATCTCTTTGCATTTTAAAGGTTGCCTGGAAATTTTTTAGTCTGTTTTATGTTTCATCTCTTTTCAGCTTTCTCTAAAACAAAAGTCATCATTTTATTCCAGCTACAATCTTGTTAAGACAATACGAGAAATATTCACATTCATGTGGAACTCCCAAGTATACTTTGGTGAGGAACTACCCAACTGCTTCCACCTGCGTACAGTTGCAAGAAAAAGTATCTGAACCCTTGGGATTACGTGGAGTTTTGCATGAATTGGTCATAAAATGTGCTCTGAACTTCATCTAAGTCACAACAATAGAAAAACACAGTCTGCTTAAAATAATACTACACAAACATTAGATGTTGCCATGGTTTAGTGGAACATAACATGTAAACATTCACAGTGCAGGGAGGAAAAAGTATGTGAGCCCCTAGCCTAATGACTTCTCCAAGAGCTAATTGGAGCCAGGAATGAGCCAACCTTGACTCCAATCAGTGTGATGATATTGGATGTGTTGCTGACAGCTGTCCTGCCCTTTAAGAACACACACCTGTTTTGGGTTTACTGGTTTCAAGAAGCACTGTCTGATGGGAACCATGCCTCGCAGAAAAGAGCTCTCAGAAGACCTACGATCAAGAATTGTTGACTTGCATGAAGCTGGAAAGGGTTACAAAAGTATCTCCAAAAGCCTTGATGTTCATGTGTCCACGGTAAGACAGACTGTCTACAAATGGAGAAAGTTTAGCACTGTTGCTACTTTCCCTAGGTGTGATCGTCCTGTAATAATGACTGCAAGAGCACAGCGCAGAATGCTTCATGAGGTAAAGAAGAATCCTAGAGTGTCAGCTAAATGTTAATGTTAATGTTTATTGAATTTGTATACCGCCCTTCTCCCGAAGGACTCAGGGCAGTGAACAGCCAAGATTAAAATACATACAATATAAAATTTAAAATAAATTAAAACAGAATTAAATCGAATTGGCTTCCAAAAATTTTAAAACCCTTTACCCGTAAAATAACCCATTAAAATTTTAGTTTTTCTGTAGCTAAAGACCTACAGAAATCTCCTGCACATGCTAACATTTTTGTTGATACATCTACAATAAGGAAAACATTAAACAAGAATGTAGTACATGGGAGGACACCACGGAGGAAGCCACTGCTGTCCAAAAAAAATATTGCAGCACGTTTGAAGTTTGCAAAAGAGTACCTGGATGTTCCACAGCACTACTGGCAAAATATACTGTGGACAGATGAAACCAAAATTGAGTTGTTTGGGAAGAACATACAACACTATGTGTGGAGAAAAAAAAGCACAGCACACCAACATCAAAACCTCATCCCCACTGTAAAACATGGCGGAGGGAGCATCATGGTTTGGGGCTGCTTTGCTGCCTCAGGGCCTGGACGGATTGTTGTCATTGATGGGAAAATGAATTCCAGAGTTTATCAAGACATTTTGCAGGAAAACGTATGACCATCTGTCCGCCAACTGAAGCTCCGCAGAGGATGGATGATGCAACAGGACAATGACCCAAAGCATACAAGTAATTCAACAAAAAAATGGCTTCAACAGCACAGAATACGCCTTCTGGAGTGGCCCATTCAGAGTCCTGACCTCAACCTGATTGAAATGCTGTGGCATGGGACTTCCGGGTTGCTGTTTGTCGCTGCCAGACGTTCCTTTGGGATCGTCAGCTTCCATCGCCTGTTAGAGCCGCCTTCACAACGGAATGGCGGCTCGAAAAAACTCCGTTTCCATGAGGAAACGGAGATAGAGCCGGCAGGGGTGGGTAGAACTCTCTGCGGAGTCCCAAAAGTTTTTTTTTTACTTTTGGGACGGAGCGGATGAGATGCCCCGTATCCCCAGCCGCCGCTCCGGGCTTTGGGAGACCTCTGCTGATGCAGAGCCAGGTGTCAAAAGCAAGCCTGCAAATTTAACAGACTACTCAAAGAAAATGTGAGCTGGACCTGTAATATTGAACCGCAAGTATTTTACTGATTTTTAAAAAAAAAAATTACTTAAGAGAGAGGAGGAAAAGAAAGAGGAAAAAAAAAAGCCTTTTAAAATGGCGTTGGCTGGAGGAGAGGCTGAAAGGGAAAGTCTTTCCGTTTTCTATTACTACAATGTAGCGGAATAAATACCACTGGCTACATTTGTAGACAAAACTTTGCTCCTGTGTTTTTTCTCTTTTTTTTTCCCTTGGAGACCTGATATTGTTGTTGATTGGAAAGAAGTCCCTTTTTTTTTTTTCTTTCTTGCTTTTTTTTTTAACAAAGCCTGCCTGGGCGGAAACATGGCACTGAGACTCATAAAGTCAGATAAACAAGAAGGGGGGGGATCCCCCCACCAACAACTTAAAGGAACAAGTCTTAATTCTTCAGTCTCAGAAACCTGATTTTAATATAATAGAATTTTTTATAGAGGAGATTGAAAGAAGGGAGGAGATTGTGAATCAGCAATTTGAAAAATTTAAGCAGGAAATTAAAGAATTGGTGAAATCTAAGTTTGATTTTTTGGAGAAAAAATTCTCAAAAGTGGTTAATGGTTTTACAGGATTTATGATACAGTTGGACACAAATACTAATGTACTAGAGTCTAAAATGGAAGAAATTCAAGATAAATTGGACAATAGAATTCAAAAAATTGAAAATGATTTGACAAACACTCAGGATAATAGCTTAGAAGAAAAACCTAAAATGGATGCTGATCAAAAGTATGGTAATGCAGAAAATCTGCAACAGAAGATTGAAAAAGAGATTTTAATGGTACAATATAATTTCACAGAATATGCGATAAGATTAAGAGGTTTGCAGGAAAATAATAGAGATGATTTAAGGAAAATATCTTCTGAATTTCTAGCTGGGATTCTAAAGGTTCAACCTGACGAAGTGTTTTGTAGGATCGACAGAGTTTATCGAATCAACTCCTGGATTGCTAAGCAAAGGCAATTGCCTAGAGATGTGGTGATTTATTTTACAGATAAGGAAATTAGGAATAATATCGTTCAAAATTCCTTCAATTCTAATTTGCAATTGTATGGAAGAAAGATTTGGATTTACAAGGAACTCCCACCTAAGATATTGATGGAAAGGAAGAAATTTGGTTTTCTGGTGAATGAGTTAAAAAAGAGAAATATCTCCTACAGGTGGGACGCCCCAGTTGGTATTATATTTAGATACCAAGGAGAAAGATATCAGCTAAATACTGTTGAAAGAGCGGAAGAATTTTATCAAAATAGGTTGAAAATGAACTTAACATCTCCAGGTATAATACAGGATAAGCAGAAGGAGCCGGAAATAAAGGTAAAATATCGAATTACAGAGACTGTACCAGATGAATTGCCTTTGGATTTATTGGATACCCCAGCTGGACCATCTACAAATTTGAGAGAAGAGGCATCTAATCTTAATGTGATGACTTATCAAGGCAAGGATAAACATGGAAACCAATTAGGGGATATACAAGGGATAAAAAAGAAATATGAGATACAAAAGCAAAACCAACAAGACCAATCTACAAAGCAGAATAAAAACTGACCAGATGATACACATTTTGTAGAAAGGGAACCAGGATGGAAACCAAACCCACAAAAAGAAAAGAAAAAAAGAAATAGGTGGCATAAAAACAGAAATTTCTAAATCAGGCAACAGTGAAAGATTATGTGTAAACACAGAAGAGGCGACGTATTGGTTAATATCATCCTGAGGTTTGTGGCAGATCTCTGCATGGCCGTAATCTGGGGACGTGAAACGAGCCTTAAACTGATGGATTTGAATTATCCATTTTGGAATTTCTTTTTGTGTTGATAAACATATTATATTATCTTGAATCACAAGGCAAGAGAATTATGCTGGGGCATGCAGAAGATCGGGTTGTTACCCACTACGATGATGGGAATTAATAATCCTGATGAAACCCACAATTATTACTATATGGAATATAATTATAATGTCACTCGGGTGGTTGTTTTTACTTTTATACATATAAGAAGATATTTACTACTGATGGGGGCAGATATGATTGAAGATCCTGAATAAACTGTTGCACCAGTAAGCTATGTTACCCGATTATGGATGTTGGTTCTACCAATCCAGTGGAAAGACCTCAAAGAAGATACTATATGGATTATAAATTTAAAGTCATTGTCTTTTCTTTTTTTTTATTTAGATATAATGGAAAATATAGACATATATTTTTAAGTAGTGTGGGCAGTGAATCAAAGATGCTAAGAAATGTTGTGTATGGCAATTTTGCATGATAGTGGGTGAATAAGCTAGTTAGTAGATTGATTAGTCTAAGAAAAGGGATTTTTAAGTGTTATATTTAGGGGAGTGGAGGAAATGGATAGAGTGGAATAAATGTTAAACTAGATTTTATGGGGAAGGCCGCTTTGAAATGTTATAGTAATATATATAGAAGATTAAATGTTAAAGTAGGACTTATCGTATAGTTTTAAAGTGGAGAAGTTATTCTATAATGTCATAGTATAATGTCTTTTTTTTTTCCTTTCTTTTCTCTTTTTTGATATGTATGGATAAAGGGGGATGTTATAATATTAATAATATTTTTAGTAAGTAAAGGTCAATATCTAGAGGAGGGAGTAAGTAATCTGTTATGAATTAGGTTTTTTTTTTGTTATGAAGAAGTCACGGGGGGATGGGTGGGGAGGGGGGGTTAGGGAGGGGGAGGGAGAGGGGGAAAAAAAAGGGGGGAAAATTTGTATTTGAAAACTTTTTCAATAAAAAAAAAAAAAAAAAAGAAATGCTGTGGCATGACCTTAAGAGAGCGATTCGCACCAGACATCCCAAGAATATTGCTACACTGAAACAGTTTTGTGAAGAGGTGTGGTCCAAAATTACTCCAGATCGTTGTGCAGGTCTGATCTGCAACTACAGGAAACGTTTGGTTGAGGTTATTGCCGCCAAAGGAGGGTCAACCAGTTATTAAGTCCAAAGGTTCACATACTTTTTCCTGCACAGTGAATGTTTACATGTTATGTTCAGTTAAACCATGGCAACATCTAATGTTTGTGTAGTATTATTTTAAGCAGACTGTGTTTTTCTATTGTTGTGACTTAGATGAAGTTCAGAGCACATTTTATGACCAATTCATGCAAAACTCCACGTAATCCCAAGGGGTTCACATACTTTTTCTTGCAACTGTACATTTGCTGGAGAAAACTGGAGCCTAATAACAGATTTCTGAAATCAGAAAAAATATATATGCAAGAACAGCTTTACTCACTTAGTGCCCGAGAATGATCAGGATTCCTAATACCCTTCAATTTTAATCTCTGTAGCAACATTGCTGAAGTCAGCTGGCGCACGAGATACACAGACATTGAGTAATTCTACAAGGGGAAAATCATAAAAGAATGAGTGAGTTCTACTATGTAGTGAAGAATTATGCTCAACTTTAATCTACAGCAGTGTTTCTCAACCTTGGCAATTTTAAGATGGTTGGACTTCAACTCCCAGAATTCCCCAACCAGCAAGGCTTTGCTGGCTGGGGAATTCTGGGAGTTGAAGTCCACTCATCTTAAAGTTGCCACGGTTGAGAAACACTGATCTATAACAGATACAGAAAGGAGCATAGTAACTTAAAGTGGGGAGGGTGGGGGAGAAGAGAGAACCATCTTGTTGCGTACAGCTTACCTTTCCAATTTCAGATGTCCAGGATATAGAAATCTGGTTTGCCACCGCAGAGGAAAGTCTAATTAATGATGTAATATTCAAGGGACGTCCAGGCCTCTTCTGTTCAATTCCATTTTTAGGTGGAGGTGCGTATCCCTGAAAAACACAGCATTTTCCCAATCATATGTTTTCCTTTATTTTTAGCTTGCCTTTATTATTTTTATAAATAACTCAAGGCAGCAAATGTTATCTAATGCTCTTTCATCGTTCTATTCCCTCCACAACATATCTGGAATAGGGGCCGTAGTACACGCATCTAAAATTATGAACAGGTTCAACTGATGCCTGCAGAAGCATTAATCATGTGCTTAGTTCTTTCGAGGTATTTGGTACAAAGCTGAGTGAATGTATTCCCCTGGAGCTCATTCCCACGTAAGTAAGGGCTGCGGTTCTTATGACTTGATGACATATTTCAGGGACAGTAAAAAGGCCATAATGCCTTAAGCATCTGGAGTTAGAAGGTTATTTCAAACATTATTATCACAGGTTATAGGCAACCCTGGAAATATCTCTTTCTAGCCCTTCTCGTGTAGAAAAGGAAAACTAGAACAAGAAATGCAAAGATAATCAGAGAAAAAGCGTTCTTCTTCTTCTTCTTATTATTATTATTTTGCAAATACAGGTAGTCCTTGACTTATGACCATAATTGATCCCCAAATTTCTCTTGCTAAGTGAGAGATATTAAATAAATTTTGCCCCATTTTATGACCTTTCTTCCCACCCATGTTAAGTGCACCACTGCAGTTGTTAACAACACAGATGTTAAGTCAATCTGGCTTCCAAATTGACTTTGCTTGTCAGAAGGTCGCAAAAGGGGATCCCAAGGCACTGCAACCGTCATAAATATGAGTCAGCTGCCAAGCATCTGAATTTTGATCATTTGACCCTGGTGATGCTGCAATGGTTGTAAGTGTGAACAATGGTGATAAGTCACTTTTTCCAGTGCTGTTGTAACTTCGCGCAGTCACTAAACAAACTGTTGTAAGTCGAGGATTACCTTTAATCGCAGGATTCTTTTTTCTTTCTTTTGTTTGTTCCCAGAATTTTTCTTGCATTAACTGTCCTCAGAACAGACCATAATATTCCAGTGGACAATCTACATCAGGGTGTCCAACCTTGGCAACTTTAAGACCTGTGGAACTTCAACTCCCAGAATTCTCCAGCCAGTTGAAGTCCACAGTTAAAGATGCCAGTGTTGGACACCCCTGGGTCTATATGAGCAACGGTGGCACAGTGGTTAGAGTGCAGTACTGCAGGTTACTTCTGCTGACTGCCTGCAATTTGGCAATTCAAATCTCACCAGGCTCAAGGTTTGACTCAGCATTCCCTCCTTCCGAGGTGGGTAAAACGAGGACCCAAATTATTGGGGGCAATAGGCTGACTTTGTAAACCGCTTAGAGAGGGCTGTAAAGCACTGTGAAGCAGTGTATAAGCCTAAGCACTACTGCTATTGCTATATGATGTTAAATCCAGCAGATTTTAAGTGCAAAGACAGAACAAAGTTCTGTTTCAGGCAGAAGAACTGCAAACATTTGATTTTTAAAAAATACTTTCATATTTTCTTTTTAACATGGTGAGTCACCCAGCATCATGAATTTGAGATGGGCATACATCAAAATAATAAATACATCAAAATAACTCAAGTCACCATACCGGCAATGGAAAGAGCTTCCCGTTCACTTTTATGCATAAACTATTGGGGTAGTTATCCTCTTGAGGGCAGCTTGTTTCTGCTAGGCATAGTCTGTTTGCAAAAGAAAAAAATTGTTCAATCAATGAATTTAAGTTACCATTCATTCCAGTTAAAGGAAGGCATTATGGATATGTTATGATAAGAAAGATGGAAGTCACCTCAATTGAACCTGCACCGTGTAGTCTCTTCTGCCTCCGGGCAAAAAGTCCCTGTAGCAATGGAAATAGAAATGGTTTAGACAGAGCTGATTTTTCTGACCTTCACCTTTCAACGTGAACTTGCTTCGGCCAGTGTTCAGCCACCGGTTCAATAAAGATCAGAGGGGCAGATGCATTTGATAAAGACAGTTTCTCTCTCCACATTGCGAGTTCTTTTCAACATACAACCAGCTTTCCCAGTGGCAGAAATAAACGTTGAAGAAAGTTGACAGGCTTGTTCAGAGGTATGAAGTCTCAGCGGACGAATGACATTTGTTAACATTAGCCTGTTATATTTGAAGCCATAGGCAATTGCAACCTAAGGACTCCATGACTAACTGTGATGGACTGTTACTCATCATGGCCTTATCAGTTGCATACGGGACTGAAGATACAAACTAAGTGCTATTGTCCAGACCTGTAGGATTCACTTTCAGGGGTCCTTGGTGTTCTCTGAGCTTGCTTGTTTTCTTGCAGACGTTTTATTATTCTAACTAGGTAACATCATCAGTGCTAGCACTAGCATGTCAACCCTGAGCTATACATCTTCTCCTTTCTTAGGATTCACTTTTTCATCAAACCTGTTGCCGAGTAAAAAATTCAGGAACCAAAAGATCTGATCGTCAGGATTAAAGTTTGGTAATGAAACGCCTGCAAGAAAACCATCAAGCTCAGAGAGCACCAAGAATCCCACAGTTCAAACTTGAGCTACAAACATTCTCTTCTATTGGTTCTGTTTCAGCAATGGCTAAGTTGGCACAAAAACAACCAATCAAAACATTTAGTGACAATGACCATTATTTTTGCCTTCTTTTTTATTAGGTTTATTGAAACTGGAGCAGAATGCTTCATCAATTTACTAGGATTGCTCGGCTTGGTATGAAATTACCTACAAGTTTGCATGTAAGTCCTTTCTTGTGGCCCAAACTGGATCTATACCTGTAGTGTAGGTACAAAAAGTCAGACCGCAGTATTGGAAGTAAATTAGATTTAAAAACTGCCCTGTAAAGTATATGGGGGCCTCTTATTCATTGTGGTCAGTGCAGTGTATGAGAAATCTTGGCACTGTCTCCTGTTTTGCATGCTTATTTCTGGAGATGTTCTCCAACGGATCATACAATTGCAAAAAAAAAAAAAAATTTAGGCCGGGGGCATATGAATCCTGCTTTTGTTGTCAAGCCTTAATAAGCAACATACCCCTTTCTGAATAGCTCAAAGAAAGAAGATGCCTATGTGTAGGATGAATTTATTGCCATGTGTTACAGATTTACAGGAACTCAAGGCCATACACATCATTGGGAGGGGTAAAAATGCCCACTGGCAAAAAGCAAGAAACACCAATGAGGATAAATAAAAATGTAAAATGAAAGAATAAACCAGAGTTGACAAACAGGAACAAATAAAATTAAAACAAGGAAAACAAGGAAAATATTAAATGGAAGTTTGAAAAATGTTGCTAAAGAGCCAACTGTTCCAGAGGTTCTAAGGCAGTCAAAGTAGTGAGGAAAATGCCTTAAAACAGTTTAAATGAAATATTCTGAGCATAGAGGTTTTTAACAAAGTTATAAGCATTTCCATCAGCGTGAATCTCTGAAACCGTAAGGAAAAAACAGAAATTTTTTGGGTAAATAATTGTCCCTAGAGTTCAGCTTTGTTGTGTTGATGGCGTTCACTCTTTCTGATGTATTGGTCTGTTTTCTTGGACATGTTGTATGAGAAGTGGTATAAATTAACAGTTAATTTTGATTTTATTTCAACATATCTCTTCTATAAGTATATGTCCCTAACAAACAGTGTACACAGGTAATGATATATACATTTTTTTTCTCTGACAGAAATAATGGAGTTTCAAGTATCCTACAGAACAACAAAATATTAAATGGCCTACTAATCCAATTACGTTTCAGTTTGCATTCATATAATAAATATTCTATAACTAAAGAATAGGCATTGTGTAAAAAAAGTCCACTACATTTCTGTATAAACAGGGGCTATTTTCTAGAAAGAAACATAGCATGCACAAATCAAATGGTTACTGCCATTGGATTCAAACAGGCAGGAATTCCTCAGTAACATTCGAACCAGAATTTCACCAAACCAATTAAGAAGCATTTTCTTTAAAAATGGAATTAGATTTAATAAGTGAGTTTCTTAAAGGAGCTATATTTTTTAAGATCACTCAGACTATGAAAAACAACAGACTCTTTTTAATAAATAGCAAAAATGTGCTACTTTGAATTATTTTCAAAGTGTATAAAGCAATAATCATTTTCAAAGTTTTGTTGGCATAATAAAAAGTTTGAAATATATACTTGCAGGCACTGAGGAGGGCAACTAATACAAGATAATAAACACAAGGAAGTAATAATTTTGCTTTGAGAGAACTCACAAAATGCTCAATATCCAGCAAGTATTAGACATAAAATGTCTAAGGTAGTTTTTCATGATACGAAATTGCGTACAAGGAAATTCGGCTCAAGTTTTCTGTTATTACCTGGAAATGCAGATTTCTCTGACTTGTTGAGGTGTTAAAGCAAAAAGAAAGTACTCCTGGAATCTCTGAATACTGCTCTGTACTAAAGAGAAAGAGAGAGATGAGATCTTTTGAGCTGAATACAGGAAATCTTCTCTGACTGATACAAAAACACATTGAACCTTACAAGGAATTATCAATGCACAATAAAGCTTCAACACGTAAATATCAACTGTGCATTGAGAAAGCTCTAAAACTGATATACCTCTATCCTTTCACAAAACCGTCGTATTGACATTCTTCAGGAACTTAGTAAGTTCACAACTTTAAAGTAATCATAACAGAGGAGTGATAAGTTGCAAACAGAATTAACCAAGAAAAAATGTTCTCTACTTAGAGATGGCTAAGAAACTATATTGGTAATACTTAAAACAAGTCCACATACAGAATGCTATGTACCTACTTAAGTATGTAGGATAAGGACTTTGAATGACATATTTAACATACACTTGCTTTCCAATCACATAATCAGCACATTCAGAACTATCCTAATTTCAAAATTTATTTCTGGAGGGAGTATTGTGTTTTCTCAATTTCCCCGATCATTTATATTCCTTTAACTCTGGATTGAAGGCTTTGCTGGCTCCCCCATTTCCTCCCCAGGATCAGAAACAAGCAGCGGACAGCAGATCAAAGAAGTGGCAGGGAGCACACTAAGTGAAAGAAGAGATGTGGGAGAGATGAACAAAGCTAAGGAAGAAAAAATAATAAGGTGGTAAGGAAAATCAGAGCTGGGAGCCAAAATGTAGGAAAGAAAAAGGCTGTATAGGTAGTTGTGCAAGATACAATTGTAACGGAGTCTGTCCATTATGGCCACATGTTGTGATAGTCATTAAGTGAGGCATCTCTCCTAAAGACCCATCATTCCTGCTCTCCCCAGTACAATCATTCAAGAAATATGTGGGTCATTAAGTGGAGGATCAGGTGCATCAAAAGTAGGGAAGGGCTTTGGAGACCTAAGACAGGCCCAGGCTTGCCTCCCCCAGGCCTCCCCTACCTCTGAGGCACCCACTGCTCTACTCCCCATTCCTCAGGGTTCCCCAGGTCTTGGCCTACTCCCAAGTTGACTATTCAGGCAGGCACAGGAGCCCAAACTTGGTCAGAAGCAGCAACTGGCACATGGAGGATAGGTATTTGCCACCCAGCCATTCCAGGACCTTCCAAGGCCACCCTCTGTCCTTCAGGATTCCCAGACTAGCCGTACAGCCACGCAAGGGAGCCTAAAGAAGCTACCAACACCCGGAGAGGAGTTACAGCTTGTGGGCCTTGGATGGTAGCTTCTTTAGGCTCCTTTGCACGGCCGGGTGGCCAGTTTGCCAAGTATCTGAATTTTGATCACACGATCATGGGGATGCTGCAAAGGTGGTAACTGTAAAAAATGGCCAAAAGTCACTTTTTCCAGTGCCGTTGCAACTTTGAACGGTCACTAAATGAACTGTTGTAAGTTGAGGACTACCTGTACTCTTTGGAGGGCCTGTCATAATTTCAAATGGTTGCTAAGCAACCAATCATAAGTGAAGGACTACCCTTAACAAAAAACAAAAAAAGGGAGAAATCTGTTTACATTTGGATTTAGGGATACATGCAGAGCTTTCAAAAATGCTGAAGAGAAAAAGATCTTTATAAGAGATGGACAGATGAGAACGTAGCAAAAGAATACATAGTGGTA
This sequence comes from Pantherophis guttatus, assembly GCF_029531705.1. The sequence goes on along the minus strand of NW_026844028.1, from coordinate 97,047,849 downwards.
GAAACTCTGTCAGAAAACTCAGAAATGAGCTGAGGCTTGTGAAAAATGCCACACACACACTCATACACACCAATAAATAAGGAAAAGCCAGGAAAGGCTGAGTCTGTTGTGAGGAACAAATGGACATGGTAATAAAAAAGAACTTAATTTCTGGTTTGTGTCTGTCTTCTCTCAGAAGTGAAACTGAAACTAAAGATGTTGAGATTCTAGAAAGTGTGCAGAGAAGAGCAACGAAGATTAGGGGACTGGAGGCTAAAACATATGAAGATCTGACCCGATGCCGATCTCAATTAGCTCCTTGGTTCTCTGAGGAGCTGAGAGAGATGAAGCGTCGGAAAAGACGCCTAGAGAGCATTTGGAGGACTAGTCAATCCGATTCTGACCGGACACAGGTGAGGTCTTATATCAAGACCTACCTAGTGGCGATAAAAGCGGCAAAATCTAACCATTTTTCCGCTCTTATCGCATCTGCAGAGAACCGCCCAGCTGCCCTGTTTAGGGTGACCCACTCCCTTCTTCGGGGGGGAGTACGGGAAGATCCCTTGCAGGGTCGTGCTGAGGATTTTGTGCAATTCCTGCATGATAAAGTCGCTCGGATTCGGGATGGCTTGAACTCCGATTGGATGAGTCCACGGGAGGAGACCGGGGCAGGTCTTGAGAATGTTATCTGGGAGGAGTTTGATCCTGTGACTCCCGAGGATGTGGACAGAGTTCTGGGTAAGATTAGTGCCGCCACGTGTTTATTGGACCCGTGCCCCTCCTGGTTGGTACTGGCCTCCCGGGAGGTTACACGAGGCTGGCTCCAGGGGATTATAGGTGCTTCTCTGAGTGAGGGTGCCTTTCCTGCCGCCTTGAAAGAGGCGGTGGTGAGGCCCCTCCTCAAGAAGCCTTCCCTAGACCCGGCTGAATTAGCTAACTATCGTCCAGTCTCCAACCTTCGTTTTGTGGCGAAGGTTGTTGAGAGCGTGGTGGCACGACAACTTTCCCGACACCTAGATGAAGCTATCTATCTAGACCCGTACCAGTCGGGCTTCAGGCGGGGGTACAGCACAGAAACGGCATTGGTCGCGTTGGTGGATGATCTCTGGAGGGCTCGGGACAGGGGTTGCCCCTCTGTCCTAGTCCTATTAGATCTCTCAGCGGCTTTTGATACCATCGACCATGGTATCATGCTGCAGCGGTTAAGGGGGTTAGGAATAGGGGGCACCGTTTTGCGGTGGTTCTCCTCCTTCCTCTCCAACCGCTCGCAGTTTGTGTTGGCAGGGGGACAGAGGTCGACCTCGAGGCGTCTCACATGGGGGGTGCCGCAAGGGTCAGTCCTCTCGCCCCTCCTGTTCAATATTTATGTGAAGCCGCTGGGTGAGATCATCCGTGGTTTTGGGGTGAAGTGCCATCTGTACGCTGATGATACTCAGCTGTACATCTCCACCCCAGACCACCCCAACGATGCCCTTGATGTGATGTCCCGCTGCCTGGAGGCCGTGCGGGTCTGGATGGGGAAGAACTTGCTCAGACTCAACCCCTCCAAGACCGAGTGGCTGTGGCTTCCGGCGCCCCGATATAGTCAGCAGGTGCCATCGCTAACTATTGGGGGTGAATCTCTGCCCCCCACAGAGAGGGCTCGCAATCTGGGTGTCCTTCTGGATGCACAGCTGTCTTTAGAAGAGCATATGATGGCCGTGGCCAGGGGGGCCTTTTATCAGGTTCGCCTGATTCACCAGTTGCAGCCCTTTCTGGATCGGGACGCCCTACGCACGGTCACTCATGCCCTTGTTACTTCCCGGTTGGACTATTGTAATGCTCTCTACATGGGGCTCCCCTTGAAGAGCACTCGGAGGCTCCAACTGGTCCAGAATGCGGCCGCGCGGGTGGTTATGGGCGCAACTCGTTGTGCCCATGTGACACCCCTCCTGCGCGAGCTGCACTGGCTCCCAGTGGTCTTCCGGGTGCAATTCAAGGTGTTAGTTACCACCTTTAAAGCACTCCATGGCATAGGACCCGGGTACCTCCGAGACCGTCTTCTGCCACCAATAGCCTCCCACCGACCAGTCCGTTCCCACAGAGAGGGTCTCCTCAGGGTGCCATCAACCAAGTTATGTCGACTGGCGGCGCCCAGGGGGAGAGCCTTCTCTGTGGGAGCCCCAGCCCTGTGGAACGAACTGCCCCCGGAAATTCGTAAGATCTCCGACCTCCGGGCGTTTCGCTGCGCACTGAAGACCCTATTATTCCGCCAGGCCGGACTAGCAACACAATAGTTCTTAAATTGGGATATTTAAATTTATTGGGGTTTTAAATCTGAGCCACTTTATTTAATTATTTTAAATTTTATATTGTTGTTTTGTTTGTGTTTTTAAACAGGCTGTACACCGCCCTGAGTCCTTCGGGAGAAGGGCGGTATAGAAATAAAATTATTATTATTATTATTAAGAGCAGTTGCTGGAACTGGGTATGTCTAGTTTAATGGGAAAAAAAAAGACTAGAGGAGACATGAGAGCAGTCTTCCAATATCTCAGGGGCTGCCACAAAGAAGAGGGAGTGAAGCTATTCTCCAAAGCACCTGAGGGTAGGACAAGAAGCAATGGATGGAAACTAATCAAGGAGAGAAGCAATCTAGAACTAAGGAGAAATTTCCTGACAGTGAGAACAATGAATCAGTGGAAGAACTTGCCTCCAGAAGTTGTAAATGCTCCAACACTGGAAGTTTTTAAGAAGATGTTGGATAACCATTTGTTCGAAGTGGTGTAGGGTTTCCTGCCTAAGCAGGGGGTTGGACTAGAAGACCTCCAAGGTCCCTTCCAACTCTGTTATTCTATTCTATTCTAAACCTAGCTGATCATGGATAGGCCACTGGGGAATCTCTCAACAGAGGGGAGGGATACCACATCATCTATCCCCACTCTACAATACAGTCCTTTCAACACCCATTTGCACCACTCAGGTGACCCAGAGGACATAGACAATCTTCCAGGTGGCCTCAATGACTCTCTAAAAGAATGCAAATGACCAGCTGTCTGCAAGGAGTATAAATCCTTCCATTCCTCACCATCCAATCAGAGCTGAAGAAGCTTCTTGGATGAGAAGTGAAACATCTTCAAAGAAAAACCAGAAAGTCCAGTTGCCTCTTGTAAAAGCACCTTTGGATTCCCAAGAGAAGAGAAGGTAGTTCTCTGGAAAGTTGTCTTTTTTTTGTGCGAAGGGCAGGGTACCTTGAAATAGATTTTCCCTGAGAAAGAAGCTCATACCTTGGACTCATGATGGTTCTGGAGGCATTTGCCAAGTTCTCATCAGTCCCTCAAAATTGTATGTGTTTATGCATATGTGTGTTGGCTGCATGGGGTAAACCAGATGGGAATTGCAAGTAGGTGAGCTAATGCTACTTTATTGTAAACTTACACTGTCAGACCCTTGCAGGTCTGAAAGTACAATCTTCTCCCCTCCAACGCCCCCCCCCCCGGGAAACTAGAGAGGGTCTCTTCTGAACCTTTTGCCCAAACGCCCTATACCTGAATTCTTTAACAGATTAACTCACCCCCCCCCCCGCTCAAGGAGACCCTACACCATTTCTGACAAATGGCAGTCCAATCTTTTCTTGAAAGTCTCAAGTGAGCTCTCAAGGCAAGCTGTTCCATTGGTTGACTGTTCTGTCAGAAAGTTCCTCATTTCTAGGCTGAATCTCTCCTTGGTCAGTTTCCATCCGTTATTCCTTGTCTGGCCTTCAGGTGCCTTGGAAAATAGCTTGACCCCCTCGTCTCTGTGACAGCCCCCCAAATATTGGAGCACTGCTGTCATGTCTCCCTGGGTCCTTCTCTTTACTAGATTAGCCATGCCCAGTTCCTGTAACCGTTCTTCATATGTTTTATCCTCCAGTCCCCTAATCATCCTGGTTGCTCTTCTCTGCACTTTTTCTAGAGTCTCAACATCTTTTTTATAGTGTGGTGACCAAAACTGGATGCAGTACTCTAGGTGTGGTCTTACTAGGGCTTTATAGAGTGGTATTAGTACCTCACTTGATCTTGACTATGCTGTCTCTTATCTGACCATTCCCTTAGCAGCATCCCTTTGCCCCAAGCAGCTCCCAAGATTTTTCACACATATCATACAGGTATAGGTAGTCCTTGACTTAGTGACTGTTCAAAGTTACAAAGGCACTGAAAAATGTAACTTATGACCGTTTTTCAAAGTTACAACCGTTGCAGCATCCCCATGGCCATGTGATCAAAATTTAGATGCTTGGCAACTGGCATGTATTTGTGACAGTTGCAGTATCTCAAAGTCATTGCCACCTTCTGACAAGCGAAGTCAGTAACTGCAGTGATTGACTTAACAAGTGGGACAAGGAAGATCAAAAAATTGGGCAACACTCAGCATGTCTTGCTTAGCAACAGGAATGTTGGGCTCAATTGTGGTTGTAAGTCAAAGACTCCCTTTATACGTAAGTATATATGTATCCTTCCCCCCCCCCCCCAATGCTGGGTTATACTCTTATCTACTGCTGATCTCCAAGATGAATGCTATCTTGCATGTTACAAAAATGTACTGTAGGTAAAGAAAGTGGTAAACTGAATCCATTAACTTTGGTTAGATAATGGCTCTGAGGGGTGTTTTTTACAAAGAGTTTTGATTTTATGAAGCCTAGGGCAAAGCAAAAAGGATTATTTTACTTTCCTAAAAAAACTTAATTCTTCTGATTTTATGAAAAGGATCCCGTATATTGATTTGTAATTAATTTTTTAAAAGTTTCTTTGTTCTAAAAATGAGAAGATAATGCAATATGCCTCTGTATGGTCCAGATTTAATAAGTTTTAGCAATAAGTTTGGATTAATTTTGCATTATTATATGTAATTATTATATGGATCCCATTTTTCTGTTAATTAGCTTTGTCCCTTTTAATTTATTTTAATCATTATATTTTGGTTTTCTTTCTACAGCATATAATCACCACTTCTCTTTTGTTGGTGGTACCGTTACTATTTGAATTTTGCTATTGAAAAAGAAAAATTAATTTTAAAAAGCTCACTCTTTTTAATCTCTGAGAATTCTTGGTGGATTGATGAGGTCCCAGAAGACTGGAAGAAAACACATGTTGTCTGCATATTCAAAAAGGTGGGGAGGTCCCATCAAGCTACAGACAGGCAACCTGATATCAATCCTGGGGTAGGTTCAGCATGTTTGTGAGAACTTGGATAGGCAGGCCACAATTAAAAACCAGCATGGGAATTGTAGCAAACAATCTTTGTTAGATTAACTACATCTCCTTCTTTGATAGAATAAGTGGCACGTTCTCAAATCTTCATTTTAGGAGAAAAACAAAGCTTGGTAGGCTGGGAGAATGCATATTGCCTTTGGCCCTCAACAAAGCCTTTGACAGATTGCTTAATGATATTCTTAATTAAAATATGGGGTAGATGAGACTGCTAAATGGACTTAACAGTTGGCTAAATGACAATGCCCGAAATGTGTACTGTTAATGGCTTCATTTCATCTTGGAGAGATGTATTAAAATAAAAAGCAACAGAATTCTGTCAGGGATCTGTGCTGTTCCAAGATTTTTATTAATGAAATGAAGGTAGCGAGGAGACGCTTAGATATGGCTATCCTTGTCAAGCAGAAGTTAAACATAAGCCAGTAAAGGTAGTCCTCTACTTACAACAGTTCATTTAGTGACCATTCAAAGTTACAATGGCACTGAAAAGTGACTTATGACCATTTTTCGCATAATCACCATCCTCATGGTCACATAATCAAAATTCAGCCCTTGGCAACTGGCTCATATTTATGACAGTTGCAGTGTCCTGGGATCCTGGAATCTCTTTTGCCATCTTCTAATAAACAAAGTCAAGGGGGAGGCCAGATTCACTTAACCACCGTGTTACTAATTTAACAGCTGCAGTGATTCACTTAATAACCATGGCAAGAAAGGCCATAAAATGGGATAAAATTCACATAACAAATGCTTTGCTTAGCAACAGAAACGTTGGACTCAACTGTGGTCATAAGTCGAGGACTACTTGTATTGTGATGTAGTTGCTAAAAAGGCAAATGGCAAAAGAGAAGATTATGGAAAATAACTGCTGCATTCCATCTATCAGGAGTGCTGTTTTTAGTTCTGTGCAACACTGTTCAAAGAGAATTGTGACAAATTCAAGGAAGGTGCCGCAGAGGTTAAAAGATCTGCGTATGCTTAGCCTTCAGAAGAGATACCTGTGAAGAGATTTGATAGGAATCTTTAAGTATCTGAAGGGCTGCCACAAAGACAGAGAATGGACTTTATTATCCAGTGTCCTTGAGGCCAGGATCTTAAAACTACAGAAAAGAAGGTCCAACTACATAGTAGGAAGAACTTCGTGACATGGTAAGTTTTTCTTTGCTAAGAGAAAAGGCTGAAGGATCATACCTGGGCTGGCTTGAGTTAAATTTTAAATTGATTTTAAATTGGGTTGTTTTAATTTACGGCCAAAATATTTAATTATTTTAAACTGTTTTTAAATTTTGTATGTTCTGTTTTTTACTTTGGCTATTCACCGCCCTGAGTCCTGTTTGGAGAAGGGCGGTATAGAAATGGAAACAAATAAATAAATAAAAATAAATACCTCACAGATAGTTGGAATTATCTGTGAGTTAGGAGTTAGGAATTGGGTATCGCTAGAGAAATTTCTCTAGTCTAGAGAAAGGAAAGGCTAGGGGTGACATGATAGCAGTATTTGAGGGGCTGCCAAAAAGAAGAGGGGCCCCACTTATTTTCCAAAGCACCAGAAGGCAAGACAAGAAACAACGGGTGGAAACTAATCAAGGAGAGAAGCAACCTGGAATTGAGGAGAAACTTCCTAACAGCTAGAACAACTAACCAGTGGAACGGCTTGCCTTCAGAAGTTATAGGTGCTTCATCACTGGAGGTTTTTAAGACCTCCAAGGTCCCTTCCAGATCTTTCTGATTGATAATCTAATGAATCTAAGGAGAGATGTTACATGTGAGCGTCATGTCGCTCCCAATATCATCTGTGTGGCCGCATTCTGGACCAGTTGGAGCCTCCGCGTGCACCTCAAGGGGAGCCCCATGTAGAGAGCATTACCGTAGTCCAGTCAAGAAGTGACGAGGGCATGAGTGACTGTGCATAAGGAGTCCCGATCCAGAAAGGGTCGCAACTGGCGAATCAGGTGAACCTGATAGAACTCCTGGCCACGGCCGCCATATGCTCTTCTAAAGACAGCTGCGTCTCCAGGAGGACACCCAAGTTGCGAGCCCTCTCCGTGGGGGCCAATGACTCGCCCCCAATAGTCAACAATGGTATCAGCTGGTTATATCGGAACGCCAGCAGCCACAGCCACTCGGTCTTGGAGGGATTGAGTCGGAGCCTGCTTCTCCCATCCAGATCCGCACGGCCTCGAGGCACTGGGACATCACTGCAAGGGCATCATTGGGGTGGTCTGGGGTGGAGATGTACAGCTGAGTATCATGAGCGTAAAGATGGCACTGCACCCCAAAACCACAGATGATCTCACCCAGCGGCTTCACATAAATGTTGAACAGAAGAGGTGAAAGGACCGACCCCTGCGGCAAGTAGGTGCCACAAGTAAGGTGTCTTGAAGTCGACCTCTGCCCTCCTGCCAACACAGACTGCGACCAGTCGGAGAGATAGGAGGAGAACCACCGTAGAACAGTGCCTCCCACTCCCAGCCCTTCCAGTCGGCGCAGCAAGATACCATGGTCAATAGTGTCAAAAGCCGCTGAGAGATCTAATAGAACCAGGATAGAGGAGCAGCCCCTATCTTGAGCTCTCCAGAGATCATCAACCAATGCGACCAATGACGTTTCAGTGCTGTAACCAGGCCTGAAGCCGGACTGGAAGGGATCTAGATAGACAGTTTCGTACAGGTACTGTGGGAGTTGCTGTGCCACCACACTCTTAACAACCTTAGCCACAAAGCGAAGGTTGGAGACAGGACGATAGTTTGCTAGAACAGCTGTGTCCAGAGAGGGCTTCTTGAGGAGGGGCCTCACCACTGCCTCTTTCAAGGCGGAAGGCAAGAAACCCTCACTCAGAGAAGCGTTTATATCCTCTGGAGCCAGCCTCGTGTAACCTCTCGGGAAGCCAGTACCAACCAGGAGGGACACGGGTCCAATAAACATGTGGTCGCGTTCAACTTCCCCAGTAACCTGTCCACGTCTTCAGGGGTCACAGGGTCAAACTCATCCCAAATAATATCCTCAAGACCCGTCTCCATCACTCCATCTGAACCTACCCAGTCAGAATCCAAGCCTTCCCGAATTTGAGCGATTTTATCGTGCAGATATTGTGCAAAATCCTCAGCTCGACCTTGTAAGGGGTCTTCCCGTGCTCCCAGGTGAAGGAGGGAGCGAGTCACCCTAAACAAGGCGGCTGGGCGATTATCTGCCGATGCAATAATAGCAGAAAAATACTTATATTTTGCCGCTGCTATCGCCACTAAGTAGGTCTTAATATTAGACCTCACCAGTGTTCGGTCAGATTCGGAACGACTGGCTCTCCAACTACTCTCCAGGCGTCTTTTCCGGTGCTTCATTTCCCTCAGCTCCTTAGAAAACCAAGGAGCCAGGTCAGAGGCCGCAAAGCCACAACCCAATCCAAAGCACCAGCAGCCATCCTATCCCAGGTTGCCGCCACGTCTTCAATCGAGTTGTGAGCTAGAGTCTCAGGAAATGGCCCAAAGCTCCATTTGGAATCTATCAGGATCCATCAGGCGCCTGGGGCGGAACCACTTAATCGGTTCTGCCTCCCTGCAGTGGGGTGTAGCGGACAGAAAGTCAAGCCTAAGGAGAGAATGGTCTGACCATGACAAGGGTTTGATGACTATATCCCCTATATCTAGACCATTCAACCACTGGTCAGATACAAAAACCAAGTCCAGAGTGTGTCCCCATGTGTGAGTAGGGCCATGAACTAACTGGGTCAGGTCCATGGCCGTCATGGAAGCCAAGAACTCCCGAGCTGCCTCAGACTTTTCACAGATGGACGGCAGGTTGAAATCTCCCATGACCAGAAGCCTAGGAATCTCAACCGCCACCCCGGCTATTACGTTGAGGAGCTCAGGCAGGGTTGCTGCTACGTGGCAGGGAGCCAGGTACGTAGTCAGCAGGCCCATCTGTAACCCATGACCCCATTTCACGAGGAGGGACTCACATCCAGCTGTCTGAGGAACAGTGGTCTCCCTGGGATCAAGACTCTCCTTTATAATAACCGCCACCCCTCCACCCCTACCTTGTGCCCTTGGCTGATGGAATGCGCGGAAACCTGGTGGGCACATCTCTACGAGGGGGACCCCCCCTTCATGGCCCAACCAGGTCTCTGTAATACCCGCCAGGTCCGCTTTCCCCTCCTGAATTAGTTCACAAATGAGGGGGGCTTTGTTAACCGCGGACCTGACGTTGCATAACATCAGTCTAAGGCTCGGGCCCTGAGTTTCTGAGCAACCCAGGGAACAAGAAGAGCCTTGGGGGTCGGAGCGTGCCACCGCTTGAAGACAGCGGGTGTGTACCCCCCTAACATGATGTGGCCCTCTGCTCCCACCATATCTGCCCCTCCCAACCACGACCTTGATGGAGCAACCCCTTTCCATACAAATATTTAGCTCCTCCATTCCCAGCTCCGCACATCCTATGGTATAACTCTGTGCCGGATCTGGCCTCCTTTAAAAAAATCCTCTTCTAACCCCTCCCTCTGTGGGTTGTCTCCCAAATCCACATGACTCACCCCGCTCCCACTTACCCCCCTTTTAGAAATTTTTTAAATTTTGGATAGGAAATTAGATAAAAAGACCCTCTTTGCAACATGCCACCTCTCGGGATTCCAAAATCCGTCATCAAGGTAGGCCCTCTATAGTGTGGAGGGCCAGGTCTGCGAGAGTGGGGAGTCTCGCAGAGCAAGAAGCTCAGCCGCTGAGTACATCCGGTGACCAGGGGGTGATCTTAGAATGGCCAAGAAGATGACATAAGTTCTGAGGTCCTGGAGAGAAGGAAGATGTAGATCAAGATGTTGGTAGAGTAAGTTCTATTGTCCTTTCATAACAGTAGGAGGAGTCTTATGTTATTTAAGAACACCAAGGAAATAATGTCCAAGGCCATCCTCTTACAAAGGCTGGCTAGAGTATAATTGGCCATGGAATCTGATGTGCTAATCTTTCTGGTGGTGAATAGAGCAATGTACCGACTCCTGCAATATCCCTATCCTAGCTGTTAACTCTCCGTCCAACTGAAAGAGTTGATAGAGTATAGGGCCGGTCTATAGGATCCTGCTGGTGGGGATGTTATGAGAAGATGAGATGGATTAGCAATGGAATACAAGGAAGATGTAATTTGCTGCAGGATAATCAGTTAGATGGTCAATGATTAATGACTCTTCTAAGACCAGACTGGGGGGTGTGTGTGTGTGTGTGATATGAGGCGGCCGGGATTACAATTCCACAATCGTCCGCTCGCCATTACAAGTTTTCAGGGTCGTTTTTTTTTTTTTTTTTAATTCCCCCCCAACTTCAACTGGTTTTTATATGGATCACAGATCGTTATGGGAACCGCCCCTTCAAGTAAAACCAAGCATCCCGTGACAGTCCGGGAGGTTCAGTGATGGTAAATTATAGACAGATAGAAAGATATCCCAGCAGCATCTATCCAGGGCTGCCAAGGCTGCTACTGGATTTCAAAATGTTTTCCAATGGCCAGCGCAGGACTCCTCTATTTGCGCCACTGCTGCTGCTGCCCTGAGCGCCACAATCTCGCCATGGAGGCTCCAAATGTGCCAGGAGAATCCCAGCGCCTCAAAAAGGACTGCCCCGCCGCTGACGCGGTCCCCGCCATCGCCGCAGCACCACCGGCAACCCAGCCACAGCCCACAGGAGAAAAGACAGCAGGCTGCCACAATCCGGGCGTCGCTGCTGCCCCGTTGGTATCCTCACCTCCTCACCCTCATGACACAGAAGAAATGCCGGTATAGAAAAAATGCCGGCCCCGTCCCAGCCACAGTACTGCGGAGAGCAGAAAAGCTCTCAGCTGGCCGGCGGGAAGCTTAGACAGCCGGGTTGGGGGCGAGGACGATCCATCCAGTCCCCGAAGACCTCAGATGGCCCAAAATCGCCATCGGTATTGGGGTTCAGGGAGGCGGCGCCATCTTGGTCACGTGCATCGCAAGGATAATGCATAGGAACAATTCAAAATCCTATACAGATAGTCCTCGACTTACAACAGTTCATTTAGTGATCGTTCAAAGTTACAGCGGCACTGAAAAAAGTGACTTAAGACCTTTTTTCACCCTTACGACCGTTGGAGCATCCCCATGGTCACATGATCAAAATTCAGATGCTTGGCAAGTGATTCATATTCCTGGCAGTTGGAGTGTCCTGTGTGTGTGTGTGTGTGTCACATGATCAGCTTTTGCGACCTTCTGACAAAGTCAATGGAGAATCCAGATTCACTTAACAACTGTGTTACTAACTTAATGAATACAATGATTCACTTAACAACGGCAGCAAGAAAAGTCGTAAATTGGGGCAAGCTCACTTAACAAATGTTTCAAAACATAAATTTTGGGCTTAAGTGGAGTCCTAACTCAAGGATTACCTGTATTTAAATATTTTTTTTTGCAATATGCATAGCTGTTGGGCACACCATACTATAGCTATAACTCTTCTTTTTAAAGGCTACATAAAACGGGATTGCTGATCAGATTGGAACATTAACAAGCAAACAATCCTAAGTTAGTTTTGGGATTGGAAACAATAAGCGTCCGTATCAAACGTGTTGTATTTTAGCACACTTACCTAAGCTGGTCGGTCTCATGAGAACATCAAGCACATCATAAAAAGGGAGATTCTTCAACTGAACATCAGGATGCACTGGAGGAACCGAAGGGGATGGCTGCTGCATCTCAAAACGAGGCTTGGTGTCCTGAAGTAACACTGAACCAAGAGGAGAGGAAGGTGATTGGGGAGCGGCCGAAGTTGAAGGTGCAGGATGCAATCCGGGCACGGTTAAGTCAGGTTCAACCGGAGAAGAGCTACTGTCCAGGTTGAAAACTGAAGATTTTAGAGCAGTCAAGTCAGAAAGGCCTTCAACTGTCCTGGGGTAGCGGCGCCTGTAGAGTTCCCGGATCTTGATCTGAACTGCTGGGCTACAGCCGCTCTTCAGCAAGTGCAGAGCCCTCATTAGGAGGTCATGTTTGCGCCCACTTTTATTACGTCCAGCAAAACCCAGCAACACTTGCAGTTCAGACACCCGAAAACTTGATACCATATTCTAGGAGTAACAACAGATCAAGAATAGGTGAAATGATGGGCAGTGGCAGGATGGACTGACAGCCCTAGATTAAAAAATTACAATAAATATGATCAAGTTTTATGTACATCATAATATTGTGTCATGCCGTATATGGGCAACAAAACCTTCATGATTTAGGGGTGTTTTTTTTTTTTTAACCAATTCAGTCACTGAAAAATTGATGGTACTGCAATTGGGATGTAGTTAAAAGCCCTACTCAAGCATAACTTTTCATAGAACAAGCAACATTAACCTCCACAATGGCAGCAATAAAGTAAAATATAAGTTCTAATGAAGTGACACATTTATAGCACAGAGTTAAAAGCCCAAACGCTCATTTTGGTTACTGTACTGTTTTTGTTTCACAGTTTTTCAGATTTTTATAGCTACAGGGTGTCTCATACCCATCGTCTTGTTCTATGCAGGATATTTGTGATTACAGCGCAGCTCGAAGAAAGCTATAGAATCGGCTTAAATATATCACTTAATCTGCACTCGTTTCTTGGAACACTAAACTAGTGACTTGAAGTGGAATTCTATTTGATAAACACATAAATAAATGAAACAGAGCACAAGATTGCCTCCTTAAATTTTCTCATGGCTAAATATTCCTAATCTTCTGAATATTTATTTATCTTTCACAATTTGGCCTTCCTCTGAATGTAGATACAGTAGAACCTCTGGTCACGAACACTTCTGACCATGACCAAATTGGGTTCCCACCAAAAAATTCACAATTTTTTTTCCCTGCAGCCAATTTCCCCTTCCACACCATTTTTTTTGTAAGAGCCAAATTTCCAAAATTAGATTCAGGTCATGACCAAATCGGTTTGCGACCAAAGTTATGAATCGAATTATAGTTGTGACCAGAGGTTCTACTGTAGTCCTTAAGTTACTACAACTGGAACCGGAACACATTTTGAAAAATGAGTCATGCACATGACTGCGTTAGATTTTGCTTGATTTTACGACCCCTTTTTTGACACTGTCTTTAAACAAATCCAATTTCCCCCTTTGGCTTTGCTTGCCGGAAGCTGGCTAATAAGGTCGCAAATAGCGATCACATGACCCTGGGACACGGCAACCACCGTTGGTTGCCAAGTACCTGAATCACAATCATGTGACCACAAGGATGCTGTAACGGTCCTAAGTATGAGGACCAGTTGTAAATCACTTATGTCAGTGAGGTTGTAACTTCAAATGGTCCTAATTAAGGACTACAGACCTGAAAATATAGCATTAGTTTTATAGAGAGTTGAGAAAAAGTCAACGCGTCAGTTTCCAACAGCAAAATCCAACCGCAGGGGCTATTACAATAGGCTTCTATTGTTCCACCCCCATTTTCAAAAGCCATCTTCTATTCCTCAAGGCATTACCAAAATACAACTTCCGGCATCCTTTATCACTGAGTCTGCTCATTTGTGCTAACAAGGCTTGTAGTTCGTCAACACCTGGGAGGGCTGTAGGACTCCAGTCCCAGGTCTAGAATATTCTTCCTATAAGCACTGCTCCAATAGCAAAAACAAATGAATGATAGGGCTTTGCGAAGCTACCCCAGAAGTCTGAAATCTCCCTTTCTTGGAGATTCATCAGAATCTGTCCTTAAATGCTTCCCGAGAATTGGCCTTAAGAGTCTCCAGAGACCTCGTAAAGAGATCTCATTTGACACACCCACACCCGAAGCTCTTATAAACAGAAGAACACGAACAATCCCCTAAACTCCGCTGAAGATGTTACCTAGCCTGGTAACAAAACATTCGGAAAACCAACCCACAAGCTTGGAGAAAGAACCCTCACCCTCATCTGGCACCTGAGCTCCAGATATTTGCCACTATTGCAAACCTCGTAAAGCGCTCCAGGTCCCTTCTATTAAACAGTGTCATCTTGAGTCGTGTCCTCTCGGTAGCAGCATCTGCTCTGTGGAACAGCATAGCCTCCTCCCTGGAGATTCAGAAGCCCCCGATCCTGTGAGCCTTCCATAAGGCACTGAAGACCTGGCTGTTCCCCAGGCACTTGAAACAGGGTGGAGATAAACTCTGTTACCATAGGTGATTAATTGTTCTTATTTATTTATTTATTTATTTATTTATTTATTTATTTATATGCCGCCCTTCTCTGGAGACTCAGGGCGGCTTACAATGCGTTAAGCAATAGCCTTCATACTTTTGTATATTTTATACAAAGTCAGCTTATTGCCCCCACAATCTGGGTCCTCATTTTACCTAACTTAGAAAGGATGGAAGGCTGAGTCAATCTTGAGCCTGGTGAGATTTGAACTTGCAGTAATTGCAGGCAGCTGATGTTAATAACAGTGCTTTAGTCTGCTGCGCTACCAGGGTTCTTGTTTATCTTTGGGTGCCCCTGGAAGGCGAGGATCATATTTTTTTGAGGGAGGGGCGAGTTGTTTTTAATACTGTAAACTACCCAGAGTTACTTGTGAAAGGTGGGTGTTACTGTTTTATTTTTACATTTTTATTTATTTGCATCCCATCTTTATTATTTTTACAAACAACTCAAACATATCCAACACAATTTCCTCCTCCCATTTTCCCCATAACCACCACCCTGTGAGGTGAGGTGGGCTGGGCTGTAAATGATAGAAATAAATCCCCACCTAGAGAAAGATTTTACTCCAGGAGTAAAATTGGAGGTGGCAATTCTCCACCTCTCTACACTATCAAAACCTCTTCTAGAGAATTAGGGGATACTTCAAAGCATTATAATCCCATTCTATATTATGCTGCAAGGTACAAAATGATTATTTTTAAACATTTGATTAAATTTAGATGATAATGATAATAGCTTGACAGTATGTGGGCAGTCAAGGTAGAACTTCCTAAAGCAATTAGAAGAAATTGAAAATATACCAAACACATAAGTAATCTATTTATTTTTGATGCAGAAAATGTAAGTATTAGGGATATTAAGAAAAGATAGCTAGATGGCATTTCTTTTCCCTCTTCCTGGAATTATTTCAATTAAAGCTGATCTGGTTTTGGAAGTATGTTAAAAATCAAGAATCAAGCGTCCTTATTTTTCTGTTCGCATCCATATTAATTCTCTACTATCATTTCTCAGTTTCTTGCCTTTCATCCTGGCAAACTCTGGCTTAAAGAATGGCAAAATATGTTTAGGTCTTACACCAATTTCAGCAAGTTATCCTGATTTGCTGTCTTGGGTCCTATGTTTCTCTGTAGTTCTTCCTGTTTAACCAGGCAATTTGGACAGCTCCGTGCAGTTGAAATTATTTTTATATTTAATGATTTGTGGGGAGATGGTTAGAGAGGAAGTTGGGCTTCTTTGCATTAGAATAGTGTGGTCCACCAGCAGCCTGCGGAGCTGGCAGCAGAGTCGGACAGTGAGGAGGCTGGGGAGGAACATGGGCCAGTCCTGGAGTCAAGGGAAGGCCCGGATGAGAGCTCTGCGTCGGAGGCAAAGATGGGGCCAGGGCCACCTGGGAGTGATGCGTGGACTCCGGAGCCTCCAGAGTCGGACAGCAGAGAGGCAGAGGAACAGGAGGAGCCTGTTCCTAGTGTGCGCATGCGCAGAGATGCCAGAAGGCACAAACAGTTAAAACAAAAGGGATGACTCGGGAGTAAGGCCTGGAGATGATTGACCCCTCCCATAGGCTTAAAAGAGGAGCAAAGGCACGGCATTTTGCAGGAAAGCAACGTTGTTAATTCTGTCCCCAGTCGGCATCTCTGTTTGATTCTGGAATCCATGTGGCTTTGCCAAGTTGGTGTCAAGGGAGAGTGTCAAGGCAGCGTGTCAAGGGAGATAAAGGTTGGTGATTATCCCGAAGGACTTCTCCAGAAGGACTTTTTGCAACTAATTGGAACTCAGCTGTGAATGAATGTAATTCACAGCTGTTGCAATAAAAGAGGTTTTTGGGATTACTCCTGTGTTTTAATGACTCAGGAAACCTCTGTCACAACATAGAATCAAAACTCTCTTTCTTCATGCAACATTCTTTCTACAATATTCTTTCATTTCTCTCACTTTTCCAGCATTCTCTTATATGCAATTTTTCTTCAATCGCAGGCCCACCAATCATCCTTTTTCATCATTCTCATTAGCATCACACATTCTTGTATAGCACTGGGTGATATCATTTTTCCATGCTGTTGAAAGGATCCCCCATGTTCTTTTCTTATATACATTTTCCATTGTTTGTTGGGAGATTAATGTCATCTAATACATTTTAAGATAGAATTCATACTTTCCATTCCTGCAGTTGTTCGCTTTTTGCTTTCCTTTTGTTACATTTTTTTCCTTAGGTTATTTCTGGGTTTTTCCATTGTTAACATACAACTCTCACAAATCTATTTCTACCAGCATGTTCCCACAACAACTAAAGATATAAAGCAAATTTTGTTGTATACATTCACTCTTTAATTCATGATAAAACCTACAATTTCCTTCATGTGGAAAGGAACTTCATGGCACCATGTTCTAAGAATTAGCACATCCTTCCTTTTTTCTTGGTTTCACATGCACCTATTTTCATTCATTCCATTTGCCAACTTGTTCTCATTTACTCCTTTTTACATTGCCAGTTACAATCTTCCATATATCATGATTGTCAAATCTACTCTCATTATTCTAATGACAATCAAAGCTTTTATATACAGATAGTCCTTGACTTACAACAGTTTGTTTAGCAACCGTTCAAAGGTATAATGCACCCAAAAAAAAAAAAAAAACTTATGGCCCTTTTTTCCCACTTACGATGGTTGCAGCATCTCTATGGGCATGTGGTCAAAATTCAGATGCTTGTTAACAAATGTTGTGATTATTAATATTGCCACTGGGTTACATCTGGTGGATCAGGGGTCCCCAACCCTTGGGCCGCAGCCCACTACTGGGCCTTTGCTCATTTGGAACCAGGCTGCAGAAGCAAGGGGTGAGTGCATGTGTGCAGTTCCATTTGTGCGAGTAGGGTGTACGTGTGCCTGCCACTCACACAAATGGGAATAGCATGCACACTTGCCTACCATTCCCTCTCCCTCCCTCCCCTCCACTGGTCCACTAAGTCTGAAATGTTGGGGATTGCTATGGTAGATGATATTTGTCTCTTGACACAGAGTATGTTAAAAATACACCATCATCATCTATCAACTGGTAAAAAGTCCCTGCTTCTGTTCATTTTTTTTCCTTATCATTCTCTTTTTCCCAATTTTTAAGCTTGAGTTTCCCCATAAATTAACATGGGAAAGAGCCTAATGCTTTTTATTAGACTATACTCCACAGTTTTCTAACTGAAGTGTTTCCAGAGACACATATGTTTTTTCTCATTTTTAGTACCCCCCACTTTCCCCCTGAGATATCAGTCACATGATGTCACAATTTACACCTGTGGTGCTATGTGATGAAGTTTCCTATCCCTAATTTCATCATTAAGTGAGTATTATCTGTATAATACATATTTATGCGACTTCTGAAGTTTATTCCTCTTGGAGTTTGGGGACATATTTTGCTATCTTCTTGTAAAATCCAACCTCATCTCCACTTTGACTTGTA
This sequence comes from Pantherophis guttatus, assembly GCF_029531705.1. Next base: position 97,030,045 of record NW_026844028.1, on the reverse strand, counting down.
TTATTTGGATGGTGTCTAGTCTTTCAATTTTAAGAGAAATTGGTGTTTTCAGGTGTGCAGGAATACATGCAGCACCAATAAAGGAGAATATTGGTAGCTCAGGGTTGAAATGAGGGGTCCTTGGTGCTCTCTGAGCTTGGTTGTTTTCTTGCATAAATTTCATTACCCAAACTAGGTAACATCAGAGGTGCTAGTTCTAACATTAGTGCTAGGACTGATGTTACCTAGTTTGGGTAATGAAAAGTCTGCAAGAAAGCAACTAAGCTCAGAGAGCACCAAGGACCTCTCTCACACAGCACCTGTTAGCAGTTCCTTAAAGAAGCTGTGTGTTTTCCCAGGATTATAGCTACAATGCAATCCTGGGAAAAGTCTCACTTAATCTGAGTAGTTCTCAGCTGTTATCGGCGCACCTGCAATCACCCCAAAACAATTTTCTCTCCAAAACACAGCATGGCCCTAATAGCACTGTGATAAATGACAAAAGAAATGAGTAGAAATATACTTTTGCAATTTCAAGTACTTTACATTACAAAACCATCTCTTCATTTCAACATTATTATTTGGTTAATCAATACTGAACATGTCAGGTTGCCATTTAATGTTTCACGGGAGAAATTTTCCACAATGGAAGGAGAAACCAAATATGTAGAACATATTTTTTAAAAAATCAGGACAGAATTCTCAGTTAAGAGTATTTAATACACATGGAGGTATTGTTAAACTATACATCTTAATTTCCCTTTTTTAACAGCTCTTAGGCCAATAAACTTTCCAAAGACTGTGCCATAAATTAAAATTTGAGCTTCATCTGAAACACTAAAATCAAATTAAATAGAAGATACTGGGGGAAAGGAAACAGCAGTTCAAGAAGATTCTTTCAAATCATACTTGTACTTTTATTCTTCTCTCTTTGGCCATTAATAAAAATATTTTGTGCACTAAAAAGTGTAAGTTTAATGTCAGAATAAAATCGTAACTAAACAAAGTTAGAACCTGCATATCCCCCCTCCCCAATACAATCAGCTTCAGGACATAAAAAACAAAACAAAATACAAAGAGTTTGAAGTCATAAGATATACAAGAGATAGTGGTATACAAATAGTCCTTGATTTATGACCAAAATGGAGCCCAGAATTTCTGTCATAAATCACGACAGTTGCAAATCAAGTCACCCTTGCGACCAATCTGATTTTACAATCTTTTTTGCAACAGTTGTTAAACAAACGTGGCAATTGTTAAGCAAGTCAATGTATTCCTACGGGTGTTTATTCCTGGAAATTGACTGAAAAGGCCAATTTCTGGCTAAAACAGCCGTAAACAGCATGACATGACTGCAGAGGGCTCCAAATTTGAAGAGATAGCAGGTTAAGAAGTGTGAAAAATAAATATAAATATATAAACTGGCCTTAAGGCAAAGGCAGCTGCCAAGCTTGCCTTGTTATCACAAGGGTTGCCACCTTCAGAAACCTAGAATTGGATCCCAAGTACCTTTTGGGAGAGGGGCCCATCATAACTACAAACAGATGCTAAGTGACTGGTCATTAAGTGAAAATTACCTATAGTTAAATCTACAAAGCATTTTATTTTTTTATTTTTATAATTGGATTTATATATAATTGCATTGTTAGATTTTGTTAACTGAAGTGACATAATCCATGAGTATTATCTTCAGCTCAGTGATCTGTATCTAACAATAATGAATTCAAAAGCAGATTGCCTATAAAGGCTTTCAGACTTCTTCAGGAAAGTATCTTCGCATCAGGACTCCAGGAATAAAACCCAGAGATTAAAAGCCCAACCTTGCCTATTTTTTTAAACAGGTCTCAACAATAGATGGGACTGCCTCTCAAGTATGTTGAATATTATACTGGATCCTGATACTCGGAGAAGGCCTGGTACTTTCTGTGGTTCAATTGAGGGAATGAAACCCAGCAGGGTAAAGCAGCAGCTTAAAAGAAAAGGGCCTTTCTGAGAATGGAGGGGAGGACGCAACAAAGGAAAAATAGAATTAGGATCCGAGAAGGGGTTAGGTGGATAATAAGCACAGGAAAAAAATAAATAGTCTCCAAAAATCCCTTTTTATGAAAGTGAGAAACGAAGCTGTTTTTCTTGTCTGACATGGAACAAACTTGAGTAGAAAGAGAGGCTGGGAAGGAGGCAAAGGAGAAACATGGACTGAGTAACTCCAGAGCTATAGGCTATGAAGGGACACAAAAGCTCATCGTTCTGGGCCATAGGTGAAGCCAAACTGAGTGGATTGCTGGTGGGAAAGGAAACGTCTGAGAAACACAAAAGGAGGTACTGCTTGGAGAAAGGCGTGGGCTAGGGATGAGTTAATAAAATAGGAAGGGGGTTCTTACTTAAGAAATAAGGGGAATTGTTAGGGGAAGCTTAGACAAAGGATAAGTCTGCTGTACCTTATGATTCTTGATGAATGTATCTTTATTTTTATGTACACTGAGAGCATATGCACCAAGACAAATTCCTTGTGTGTCCAATCACACTTGGCCAATAAAAACTTCTATTTTATTCTATTCTAAGGGGGACATAAGGGTGACCTAAGAAATAAGGGAGTTAAGGCGAGTTAAAAAATAAGGGGGGGGGCTGCTAACTTAGGAAATAAGGGGGGCTGATAGGGGTGACTTGGGAAATTAGAGGGATTGATGGGATGACTTAAGAAATAAGGGAGGGGTTTAGGGGAGACAGAAAATAATGGGGGGGACTGATAAGGGTGACCTAAGAAATAAGGGAGGGATTTAGGGTGAGTTAGGGGGGGCAGGTGAGTTAAAAATAGGGGGGCTGATAAAGAGTAACTTAGGAAATAAGGGGGGGGGGCTGATAGGGGTGACTTGGAAAATTAGAAGAATTGATGGGGTGACCTAAAAAATAAGGGAGGGGTTTAGGGTGAGTTAGGGGGGGCAGGTGAGTTAAAATAGGGGGGGGGGCTGATGGGGGGGCTGATAAAGAGTAACTTAGGAAATAAGGGGGGCTGATAGGGGGACTTGGGAAATTAGAAGAATTGATGGGGTGACCTAAAAAATAAGGGAGGGGTAGGGTGAGTTAGGGGGGGAGGTGAGTTAAAAAATAGGGGGGGCGGGTGATAGGGGGGGCTGATAAGAGTAACTTAGGAAATAAGGGGGGGCTGATAGGGGTGACTTGGGAAATTAGAAGAATTGATGGGGTGACCTAAGAAATAAGGGAGGGGTTTAGGGTGAGTTAAAAAATAGGGGGGGGGCTGATAGGGGTGATTGGGAAGTAAAGAGAGGTCTGGTAGAGGTGATTTGGAAAATTAGAGGGATTGATAGGGGTGACTTAGGAAATGGGGGGGGGGGGGCAGGTGAGGCAGCCAAGTTCAGTCGGGCTCCCCTCCTGTGGCGATTAATAAATAATAATAATAAAAAAACCCACGGATTTCCTTCCCTCCCCCCCTCGCCCCCCCCCCGCGAACGTGGGAAGAAGCCCTCCCTTTGTTTTCACCTGCTTTCCGAAGCGCCGAGAGGGACCTCTGGGAGCCCTCAGAAGCCTCCCGCCGGGACGAGAGTCCGGCAGGGCCAGGAAGATGGGCCTTGTAGTCCGAGGGCGACCGGAAGGAAACGAAGGTTGGGAGGGGGGTGTTTATATATATATTTATATATAATATTTATATATATATATATAAAGACCGAGAATGGGAGGGAGGAAAGGAGCCGCCAGGCTTGCCCCCCCCGACCCTGCGCGCGACTCCCAGGCGTCGGACTACAATTCCCATCAGCCTCGGGGAGTCCGTTGGGAGGGGAGGGAGGAAGGAAAGGAAGAGCGTCCCCTCCCCCCCAAAAACCGGGGCTCACGGGAGGAGGGAGGATTCCCCGGGCGGGGGGGGGTGTGGGGGGGGGGAGGCGGCCCCGCTCGCGCTCACCCTGAGCTCCTCGAAATCCGCCATTTTCTACCCGCCGCCTGGCTCAGCCTCCGCCGCCGGCACCGACGCCGCCGCGGCCGCCGCCACCATCCTGCAGGGTCGCCCGATGCCGCCGCCTCCTCCTCCTCCTCCGCGCTGACGCGAGGCGGGGGGGGGGGCCGGACCGCCCCGTGGCCCCGCCCACCCGACTGCGGCCGTTAAAAGGGGCGGGGCTCGAGCGCGAGCGCGCTTTTCCCGCTCTTTTCGTGCGAGGCGCGGAAAAATAAATAAATATTTTTTTTAAAAAAAGGGCTCCCGCTTCTGCCGTTGCCGGGCCCGCGACTGAGGCAGTCGGGCCGGTCGTGGGCTGAGGGAAGCGCTACTTGCTCGTCGGAATTCTCGGGGTTGGGATTGAGAAATCTGAGGGAAATGGTCCTCCAGAGAGACAAGGGAGGAAGATGACCCTGGTCCGGGGAGCCTTGTGGGGTTCCGTGCAAAAGGGCCTCTTTTTGAAAGGACGGGACGTTGATAAGCTAAAGAGGAATAAGACAAGGAAATCCTGCTTGATGAGGTTACATGGTGTGGTCACGAAACGTTCGGAAATAAATTGAAACGAGCTTGGAGAGCAAAAAACTATTGCCAAAAAAAAACCCCGGATCCTTTGCCTGCCTTTTTAGGAGAGCAGTACAAGTGGTCCTCGACTTACGACCATAAGTGGAGCCCAAAATTGCTGTTAATTACTGGCTTCCCCAGCAGCATAAAGACGACTCCTTAATCCCCTTTTATTTAATTTACAGTGAATTCCTCTCCCACAGTCTTTCAAGATAGTTCACAATTACCGACCTTTTGTCAGCCTTGGAGAGTGGCCAGGCCGATAAGACACCGCAATGCTTGGCAAGAATGCAGTAATGAACTAATTGTCTCCTGCAAACTTCACTCCCCTTTCTCTCCTTTTTTATTCCATCTGGGAGGGGCCATTCATTGTCCACCTGTGGCCTTACTCCCAAGTCGACCCTTGTTCTTTAGCTGTTCCTTTCATCTGGCAACTCTGTGCATGCCCACACTGGGAACAGGCTCCAGCTGTTCTTCTGCCCCTCTGATGTCTGACTCTGAAGGCAGCTGATAACTGGCATCCGGGCCTGGCCCCCTCTCTGCCTCCGACATAGAGCCCTCATCAGAGCCTTCCCTAGACTCCAGGACTGGCCCGTGTTCCTCCCCAACCTCCTCACTGTCCAAATCTGCTGCCAGATCCGCTGGCGGGCCACAACAGAACTTGTATAATGCATGAGCCAGAAAGGGGGCTGTGAAAAGTTCTACAGACCCTTCACATCCTGGACATAAACTTTCAACTTCTTCCCTTAAGATGAGGCTACAGCAGCGACGGCTAACCTTTTTGCCGTCACGTGCCAAAAGCGGGAGGTGTGGGGGGGGGCGTGCACGTGCATGCCCACACCCATAATTCAATGTGCCCTGCATGCACGTGTGACCTCCGCCATGCTCCCCCCGCTTTTGGCACATGATGGCATGGTGGGCCAGGTAGGCCCGCTTTTCGCCCTCCCCAGGCTCCAGGGGCTTTCTTGGAGCCTGGGGATGGAAAAAATGGGCCCCCCCCCCCAGAGGACAGAAATGTCCCATTTCCTGACTTCTGGTGGGACGGAGGAGGCCCGTTTTTCACCCTCCCCAAGCTCCAGAGGCTTTCTAGGATCCTGGGGAGGGTGAAAACTGCCTCCCCCCACCCCGGAGGCCCTCTGGATGCCGGAAGTAGCCCATTTCCCCACCTCCGGTGGAGCCAGAAGGCCTGTTTTTTGCCCTCCCCAGGCTCCAGAGGCTTTTTAGGAGCCTGGGAAAGGTAAAAATGGCCTTCCCTCCCCCCCAAGCCAGAAATGTTTCATTTCTTGACTTCTGGTGGGACTGGAAGGCCCATTTTTCTCCCTCTCCAAGCTCCAGAGGCTTTCTAGGAGCCTGGGGAGGGCGAAAATGGCCTCTCCCCCCCCGCCCCCCGGGAGGCTGGAAACAGACAGTTTCCCAACTTCCAGTGAGCCCGGTAGGCCAAAAATCAGTTGGCCCACGTGCACATGCGCATGGAGCTGAGCTAAGGCAACACTGAGCTAGGTGCCCACAGATATGGCTCAGCATACCATAGGTTAGCCGTCATGGTGCTATAGCATATTAAGTCTAATATTTTAATATAACATGAACATGTTTCAAGATTACATCATTAACTACAATATAAATGCAGAGGATAGAGAAAATGGGCAAGACAGGGAAAACAAATTGCAGAGTTGCTGATTCTTATACATTTTGAGAAATTAAGCTCAAAGAGAAATGGAATTATGATAAAATCTTTATCAACTTTGGTTTTACATGAACCGACACAGAGATAAGTGGACTGTTGAAAGTAAGAAAAATAGTTTGAATCCTGCAAAAGTTCCAAAGATTGTAGGACAATAGCATTATAGAGGGAAGGGCTCCTAAACTGCTATTTTGCTTCTGTCTTCCCCAGGGGAAACTTCAAATAAACCCTAAACAGAGCAATTAAGATCGAAAGTAGCAAACCAAGTTAGTTAATAATGATTACTAGCTGCCATGAATGAGTTTAACTCTCAGGAGCAGCTCAATTACAAATCTTGACAGATTTATGGATGTTATTTCAGAGCTCTGACCTTTGAGAATTCATGAATGGGTTTAGCCCCAGAAGACTGGAGAAGGGGAATGTTCCTGACTTCAAAAAGAATAAAATAAAAGAGCTGGGTAAATTCAGACAGTCAGCCTGGCATCATTATTGATCATAATTGTGTAATATTCAGCAGTTGGTTTTTAAGCATTTCTAGCAGGAGCCAGCATGGGTTTGTCAAGAATAAATTAAGCCAAACTAGGACAATTTCCTTTTTTGATAAGTGACCCCAGGAATTTTGTAGTTTAGCTGGAATTTAGCAAAGTATTTGACTAATTGGCCCATGAAATCTCTAGTAAAACTGACAGCATGTGAACTGGCTTATGTTAATAATCAGTCATATTCAACAAGTGTGTCATTGGTTCAGCTGTGAAATCCACTTACCTTAGCTAACGGTTTGGGAACGGGAGCGCGCGGGAGGGTGCACGGGCTATACACGCACCCGCCTCTTCTGCGCATGCGCAGAAGGTAAAAATACGGGGACATCATGACGCCCTGGTGGGTGGGCAGAGCCTCCCGCCGTGGTGCTACTGGTTTGGCAAGCCGAATAGAACCGGGCGGATTTCACCACTGCATTGGTTCCATGTCAAGTTGGACAGTATTAAATGGTGTACCATTTAACTTTATTCTATTCTGTTCTTTATTCTGTACTTGCCAATATATTTGTTAGTGAACAATGGTCCAGCTGCAAAATAAGCAGGGGTCTTCCAACTGCTGCATAAATAGAAGGATAGTGTGATAATTAAGAAAGATCATAATTCTTTTCTACTTTGCATTGGTCAGATCTCACCTAAATGATTATATCCAGTTCTGGTTAACACAATCTAGGAATGGCATTGACAATCCAGAGAATAGATACCAAGAGGTCTGGAAGGAAAGGCTGGTAAACTTTAGCCTGGCAAAGAGAAGACTGCAAGCAGACTTCATAGAAGACCAAGCAGAGTTATCAGGTTGTCCCAGAATAAGAGTTGGAAGGGACCTTGGAGGTCTCGTAGTCCAGCTCCCTGCTCACTCAGGAGACTTTATACCATTTCAGACAAATAGCTGCCCAAACCCTTTTTTTAAAAACCTCCAATAATGGAGCACCCACAACCTCTGAAGGCAAGCCGGTCCAATGATCATCGTCACTTTCAGAAAATTACTTTTTATTTCTAGGTTGGATCTCCATTTGACAACTTTCCATCCATTGTTTGTTGTCCTGCCTTCAGGTGCTTTGCAGAATAGGTTGACTTCCTCTTCTTTTGCAGCCCTTTAGATACTGGAAGATTGCTATCAGTCCTTCATTAGACTAGACATAGCTACCGTAGTTCCTGTTTATCACGTTTTAGCCTCCAGTCCCCTACTTATCTTTGTTGCTCTTCTTTGCACTCTTTTAGAGTCTCAGAAAATACAACAGAAACCCTTAAAATTATGGGCAAGTAAATTTTGGTCAGACGTCGTGAAAAATAGAATCTAATGAGAACTATTCAACAATGAAACAGATTGCCTTGGGAGGTGATATACTCTTCTTTGCTGGGAAGTTTCAATGGCCACCCTTCAAAGATAGTCTAGTAGGTGTTTTTGTACTGGACAGGGGGTTGGAGTTGATGATCTCTCTGGTTTCTTCCAACTCTTACAATCTATGATTTTAGTGTAACCCAATCCAAATACAGAAAGATAAGAAAGCTAGTAATTTATATTAGAATTAAAGAAACCCTATTACAACACCTGGGAACGTTTTCATAATATGTTACACAGGCAGTTATTCAAATTAGAGGTATGAAGCCACAAAACTCCTCTCCACCTAAAATCAACTGTTACAGTTCTACACCAGCTTTACTAGGACACATTAATTTTGACTGATGCTGTATTTTTTTTATTTAAACCATATTTACTTTTTGCTGAGTTTGAATAATGCACTCACGGTTTAATATATACTGTTGCCTGGGGTTGCAATACATAATGAATCATAAGCTTACCACACTGGCTAAATTCACACATCACAACAGTTTGAACTAAAATGACTTTGTAGGGAGTCATGTTAGGAAGCCAACGATTGTTTTGGCATGTATGAACAGGCCATCCAATTAAGCCACAACAAATATATCTGGGCATAGCCTGTTGTTTGAACATAGCAATTATACTTTATTAATTCAGGTTTAGCTGGTAAGGTAAAACCAAAGTTTTTTTTTTTTTTAGAGATAATTTTATTATATAAAATTCTTACCCATGGTCAACTGAAGCAATTTCAGTTAGGCCCGTTTTCAGGATATGTATAACACACACTGAAAAGTAACTTCTTGAGCTGCTTCTGCATAACCTAATGGACTAAAATATAATCTGTAAATCTCCGGCTCAAGAGTACTGTGCAGGCATGCTTATTATTCTTCTTTCAAAAGTTTTGTCCGTAATCAGCATGAAACATTAAAGTTTGTTTTTCTTGCATGTTACAAGAAACATCCCGGACCATAAATTTGCCGATCACATTTTAACCTAGTCGCAGGGATGGGCAATTGTGGTTCTTTTACAACCTGTGGACTTCAACTCCCAGAATTCCTGAGACAGCCAAGCTGTCTCAGGAATTCTGGGAGTTGAAGTCCACAGGTTGTAAAAGAGCCACAATTGCCAATTCGGACTACTAAATTTATTGTATGGCTTAATATATCATGTCCTTTCAAAATAACTGTTATAAGAAAGCATGAAATAAATGATGCAAGGATGTAGTTCAATTTGACTACCATGTTGCCCCTCAAATATTGGGAGACTGCTCTCATGTCTCCCCTGGTCCTTCTCTTCACTAGACTAGCCAGGCCCAGTTCCTGCAACTGTTCGTGGTATATTTCAGCCTCCAGTCCAGTCTCCTAATCATTTTGCACCTCTCTCTCTAAAATTACTTGGCCCAGTTAATAATCATGGCATAAAATCTGTGTGAGCAGATTATTACGACAGAGATATAATCTGCCTAAAATCCTGGCCCAGCAAACCTTCCCAAAGCACGCGGGGACCGAAGCGATCAAACCGCATTCCACCGTGTGAACTCTACCTAACGGCCGCTGTCAATCAAATACGCTCCCCAGCGCAACTCAATTCAGGCCATCCCTATTACGTCACCAGCTTCCGGTCCATTGGCAGAAGGAAATACAAGTGTCGGCGACTCATTTTGCAGTGCCGTCATTGGCTAATTTCTCCCCCCCCCTCGTGATTGGCCACCTTCCAAACAACCCCGCCTTCCGCTCCTTTTACATTCTAATCGATTGGCTGGGCTCGCCGGCTCGCTTTTAACCCCACCCCTCGCCTGTCAGTATTGGCTATTGGGGGACATTGATTGGTCCGCCTTCTTTCTCGGATGAAAAGCGCCGCTGAGGGAAGCGATGGAGCTTTAAAAAAAAAAAAAAAAAGCCCTAACGGAATAGCAACGCGGAGTCGTCTCGGGTTGGGTTGTGTTTTTTTTTCTTCTTCTTTTCCTTCAGTCGCACTCTCGAAATGGAGCTGACGTATCAGTCGTTGAGAACGACGCACCAGGCCAAAGAAGAAGTGAGTGAAACGAGAGTCCGTTCCTGTTTTGCCCAGTAACTATGGTAACCGTGAGGCGAAGGGGGGGGCGGGGCTCGTGGCGCACGCGCGTTGGAAAAGAGTCGCGCCCGGGCCGCGCATGCGTATTAGCGCCATGGCGGGGGTGTGTGTGGAGAAATGGGATGTTTGCAGAAAATATTGACCTGAAACAGTTTGAGGCCTTCCAGTGGAAGTTGGGCCTCGGCCTTTGCTTCCTCCGAGCTCCCGTTAAAGAGCAGTGCTTGGAACGTGGGGAGGAGAAAAGCAGAAAGGCTGGAGCTTCCCATCCTCAGGGATGCCTTCCAGGTGTCCTGCCTTTCCCAGCCCCTTAATTTCAGGCCAGGCCAAAGCCTTGTTGGAAGAAATGTCCATCTGGTTCAGTGCCAAGCCTGGAGAAAGACACTGGAAACATGGAGGCTGATTGGAAAGATGGTTTAACGGTGAAGCAGAACCGCATGGAGTTGAGAGCGGGTGGCTTTTATACCTTCTCTGGGCTTTGCCCTTGAGCTCCCTGTTCCTGTGCAAGAACATGTATTCTATTGGTTGTTGTCAGAGTCCCATGGGGTTATGTAGGGGTCATAGCTGGCTCTATAGGTGTTTGAGCTAAGTTTCGTTGAAGTCTCCCGAGTCCTTCTTTTCATCAGACTAGACCAGGGGTCTGCAACCTTAAACACTCAAAGAGCCATTTGGACCCGTTTCCCACAGAAAAGAAAACACTGGGAGCCACAAAACCTTCCCGGGCTTGATTATTTCTTGAGCAGCCACAAAACTAGCATATGTAGCTGAATTAAACGTTCTGTTTTCTTCTGAAACTTTTCTTTTCTTGGATTTAGCTCAATATTTGCCTTGAGCCTTGGTAGCAGACTAAAGTGCTGTTAAGTAGCACCAGCTGGCTGCAATTACTGCAAGTTCAAATCTCAAGGCTCAAGATTCTTTCGAGGTTGTAAAATGCTGGGTGTGACTTTGTCGCACGCTTAGGGGGGGCAGTACTAAGCAGGTATATACAAAGTATGAACATTGCATGCATTGTAGCCACCCTGTGTCTCAGCTGCGAATGAATGAATGCCAGCGGGTGAAATTGGCCTGACAATGAGTGAGCTGCAGCTCCAGAGCCGCAGGTTGCTTACCCCTAGACTAGACATACCCAGTTCCAGCAACCGTTCTTCATATGTCTTAGCCTCCAATCCCCTAATCTTTTGCTCTTCTGTGCACTCTTTCTAGAGCCTCCGCATCTTTTTTACATGGTGGTGACCAAAACTGGATGCAGTATTCCAAGTGTGGCCTTACCAAGGCATTATAAAGTGTGTTAACACTTCACGTGATCTTGATTCTATCCCTCTGTTTATGCAGCCCAGAACTGTGTTGGCTTTCTTTGGCAGCTGCAGCACAACCCTGGTTTATATTTTAAGTAATTCCAAGATCCCTCTCAGTTACTACAGAAAGGAGCACAATGTTGAGAAAAACCATAATTATAACAATGATCATTGGGTGTTTGCTTTACAATAAAGTGAGACTCTGAACAATAGCAAAGAAAATTTTTTATAGACATTGAGGGCTGTAGAGTGGAAGTCTTATCTCTGGCATATGTTGCTTTTCGTGTATTTTAAAATTGCCTTCATTGAGTCATGTCACCAATAGAAAACTAGGAAAAGAAATTACAGAAGGCCTGATTTCTGAATGAAGCAAACTAGGAATAATGAAATTTGTTTTTGTTTATCTTCTTCCCCTTTCAGGTTCTTCTCTTTATCTCTCATAAAATTTCCAGACTCAGCTTTTTGTTCTTTAGTGCAATCAAGAAGATTGCATAATTCATCCTACCTTGCAGAAACATTGCAAGGCATATTTACATGTAAGGTTTTGGGGAAGTCATAGGTCTGTCTGCACCACTGATCAAGGAAGGTGTCCCAGAAACAGTAGTGGGTTGCCCCCGGTTCGGACGGGTTCATAAGAACCGATAGTAAATCCGGCAGGAGGCCCTGCACACCACCCTGGATGTCATCATCAGCGCGTGCGCAAAAGCAAAGCATACGCTTGAGTGAAGCAAGCGCGCGTGCGATCCCGTTGCAAACCTGTAGTAAAGGTAAGTAGAACCCACCCCTGCCCAGAACCACTTGCAATACATAAAAGGGATTCTTTCTGAGATCAGTCAAAATAGGTTAGGGATTAAAAACAAGTAGGAAAAAATGTTGGATTGCTTGAGGTCAGTCTTCAAGGGACATGGATAAATATCGACTTCTGGAGAACATCTATGGAGATTCTCAGCCTGGGTTGAAGAGCTGAAGAAGCTTCTTGGATGAGAAGCGAAACGTCTTTAAAGAAAAACCAGAAAGTCCAGTTGCCTCTTGAAAAAGCACCTTTGAAACTTCTGGAGAATATTAGTCAAGTAGCAAGTAGATCAAACTCAGAGCACCTGGCCACACCTTGGAGAAATTATTATTATTATTATTATTATTATTTTATTATTATTATTATTATTATTATTATTATTTCAATTTATATGCCGCCCTCCTCCGAAGACTCAGGGCAGCTTACAATGCACTTATAGCAATAGCCTTCATTCTTTTGTATATACTTTGACTGAAGCGCTGTCAATTTCTAAGCATTCTCCAAACCATCCTACAGAATTGCCAGGGTTCTGCATAAAAGGTCATCCTGGATTAACAACAGTTCATTTAGCAACCATTTGAAGTTATAACAGCACAGAAAAAAGTGAGTTATGACCATTTTTCACGCTTACAACCGTTGTAACCATTGTGACACTGGATGCCCCAACGGTCACATTTATTTTACTAAATTTCTATACCGCCCTACTCCCGAAGGACTCAGGGCGGTGAACAGCCACAGGATAAAACACACAAATACAAAAATTTAAAATAGAATAAAAACGAATTAAATAATTTGGCTGAACAAATTTAAAATACCCCATAATTTAAAAAACAAATTAAAATTTACATTTAAAAAGGGGAGAAGATTTAGGCCAAGCCAGCTTGATGAAATAAAAAAGTCTTAAGTGCGCGACGGAAGGTGCGAATATCCGGGATCCTCCGTATCTCCGGGGGGAGCTCGTTCCAGATCATAGGTGCCCCCACAGAGAAGGACTGTCCCCCTGGGGCCGCCAATCGACATTGTTTGGCCGACGGCACCCGGAGGAGCCCCCTCTCATCTGCCGGTGGGAGGCTATTGGTGGTAGCAGGCGGTCCCGTAGATAACCAGGTCCTAAGCCATGGAGCGCTTTAAAGGTGATAACCAAAACCTTGAAGCGCACTCGGAAGACCACCAGGAGCCAGTGCAGTTCGCGCAGGAGAAGTGTTACATGGGAACTCCACGTCGCTCCCATAACCACCCGCGCGGCCGCACTCTGCGCCAGTTGGAGCCTCCGAGTGCACCTCAAGGGGAGCCCCATGTAGAGAGCATTACAATAGTCCAGACATGATCTGACATGATCAAAATTCAGATGCTTGGCAACTGACTCATATTTTTGACGATTGCAATGTCCCAGGATCATGTGATCTCCTTTTGCGACCTTCTGAAGAGCAAAGTCAATGGGTAATCCAATCAATCAATCAATCAGAATAGAGCTGGAAGGGACCTTGGAGGTCGTCTAGTCCAGCCACCTGCTCAAGCAGGAGATCCTATACCATTTCAGGCAAATAGTTGCCCAATCTCTTCTGAAAAGCCTCCAGTGATGGAGCACCCACAACTTCTGGAGGCAAGCTGTTCCACTGGTTAATTGTCCACAGTTAGGAAGTTTCTCCTTAATTCCAGGTTGCTTCTCTCCTTGGTTAGTTTCCATCCATTGGTTCTTGTCCTGCCTCAGGTGCTTTGGAAAATAAGTTGATCTCCCTCTTCTTTGTGGCAGCCTCTCAAATAGTGGAATTCTGCTATCATATTCCCCCTAATCCTGTTGTGGCTCCGTTACCTGAGCCTGTGTCATCGGCAGGAGGAGAGGACTCCGAGAGTGAAGAAGAGGAGTTGGCAAGGCCTCCCTCTCCAGGACCCTCCTCTCTGGCAATGTCTTCGGTGTCCGCCGAAGGGCAAGAGATAGGGGGGGGGCCAAGCATGTCCACGCAGCCACAGGTGGACAGTGATGAGGGTAATGAGTCTTGGCTGGATCCATGCCAGCGTCGCAAAGATAAGCGCACGCAACAGAAGAAAAGGCGTGCCCGAGATTAGGCTGAGTCACTGGACCACACCTCGCAGGATATAAAAGGGAGCGTGGTGGCCAGTCAAACCTTGTGATGAACAAAGCTGAAAGCTTCCACGCCATTCTGCATTGCCGGACTTTTGCTATAAGACTTAGCTGGATTATCTCTGGACTTAATTAACTCCGTAATTATTGAGCTGTTTCTTTTGATGTATCAGAAGTGAGGAGAAGTTATCTCTCTCTTCGTAAATAATAAACTCTTGGCAGGCAGCCACTAGGTTGTTGCCAAGTTCCGTTATCTTAAGGAAAAGGATTTTGCCGGCTGGTTTGGTCTTTAACTCTTGAACGTCTGTTGGTGTGTGTGCGTGTGGTTGGGGACAGAACAAGTCTTTCTTTTCTCTAGACTGGCCATAGCAATAGTACAGACTTATATACCGCTTCATAGTGTTTTTATAACTCTCTCTAAGCGGTTTACAATGTCAGCCTCTTGCCCCCAACAATCTTGAGTCCTCATTTTACCCACCTCGGAAGGATGGAAGGCTGAGTCAACCTTGAGCCTGGTGAGATTTAAACTGCCAAACTGCAGCTAGCAGTCAGCTGAAGTAGCCTGCAGTACGGCACTCTAACCACTGCGCCACCTCAGCTCTATTACCCAATTCCTCCATACTCCATCCCCTATTCCAGCAACCGTTCTTCATATGTTTTGGTTTCCAGGCTTTTAATCATCTTAGTTGCTTTTCTCTGCACTTTTTCCAAAGTCTCAACATCTTATTTGTAATGTGGTGACCAAATGCTGCAAACTTAACAACTGCACTTACCAAGAAAAGTCGTAAAATGGGGCAAAATTCACTTAAAAAGCATCTCACTTGGCAACAGAAAATTGGGGCTCATTGTGGTCCTAAGTCGAGGACTACCTGTATTGGTTGAAGAAAAATAAAGAAAAATGCATGCAGTATTTGATACTTTTCCCCTGCGCTGTATCTACTCAACTGGGTGTCCTCCTTTCCTAATTTGAAGCCCCTCAGATGTGCCAATTACATATCCCATCAGCCTCCACCCTGGCCAACTGGCTAGCTACGGAATGACAGGAGCTGTCATCTTTACAAAGAGATTGAACAGCCATTTGTCTGAAATGGTAGAGGCAGTGGTGAAATCTAAAATTTGTGTTACACCGGTTCTGTGGGGTGGCTTGGTGGGGGGGGTAATGTGACGGTGGGCGTGGCCAACTTTTTTTTTTTTACTTTTTAAAACATTTTTTCCATGTAAAAAAAACCATGTAAAAATGCTTTTAAAAGCCTCTGACAATCCCAGCTGAGTTGCCTGATCGGCAGAGGCTTTTTTTCTTTTAAAAGCCTCTGCCAATCAGGCAACTCAGCTGGGATCGTCAGAGGCTTTTAAAAGCATTTTTTTCTATAACCTCTTCAGCCGAAGAGATTGTAGAAAATGCTTTTAAAAGCCTCTGATGATCCCAGCTGAGCCACACGATCATCAGAGGCTTTTTTTTTTTTTTACTTTTAAAAGCATTTTTTCGGCCGAAGAGGTTGTAGAAAAAATGCTTTTAAAAATATTTTTAAAAAAAGCCTCTGATGATCGTGCGGCTCAGCTGGGCAGGGTGTGTGTGGCAGGGATTTTTGCTACCGGTTCTCTGAACCACCCGCTGCCATCGCTACTGGATTGGGCGATCCAGTCCGAATTTCACCCCTGGGTAGAGGGTTTCCTGTTTGAGCAGGGGGTTGGACTAGAAGACCTCCAAGGTCCCTACCAATTCTGTTATTCTGTTACCATCTGAAGAGTGCCCTGTTAGGCAGTAGTGGGTTCACTTCGCTACCGGTTCGAAACTCTGAGCACGCACGCTCTCTTTGCACCCGCGCACACGCAGAGTGTCCATGATGACGTCCGGGCTGGTGGGCGGAGCCTCCCACTGCCACCACTACCGGTTCGCCCGAACCGGGGCGTACCAGTAGAAACCCACCCCTGCTGTTAGGGAAGGAGGTTTTTAGAGAATACCATTCATAACATTTCTTCTGACACCCATGCATCGAACACACTTCATTTTCATTTAAACTCGCTAATCGATTTTTTAATAGGACTCGTGTGCCTTCTTGAAGATGGAAAAGAGGCACCAGAATGTCCATGATAAATGCTGAAGAAACTAGGCCCGGGCTATTAAAATTGGAAGAACAACCTCAGCACCATTTAAGAAGGGGAAGAAAAAAAAAGAGCCTGATTGTATTGCTAAATCTTGATTGCACCCTAATTCATCTACTGGCAGCTGCAAAGGGAAACAATGTGTGGCATTTTAAGAAATGAATAATGTGCGCTCTGTAAGCATTCAAGCTAATTAGGAAAGCGCTTTTAGCATTTAAAACCAGCTCCTGTTTAAGTGCCTTACGCTTTTATTAATCGTATGGACCAAAAATCCCTTACAGTAATTGAAATTTTAATTACACCCATTTTTTTCCCCCGTTCTAGGACTGGGAGCTTATTAAACTTTAAACACTTAAACCTCTATTGAAATACCAATAGCTGTAAAGATGGTCGCATTCTACACAGCAATTAGAGGAGCAAGTGTAAATCATGATAAACCTAAACTGAATTTTAAGTAAGGTTTTGTTCTTTTAAGTGTTTCGGTTCTTTTACGCATGTACAAGACGCACAGCTTCTATCATAAACTATTTTTAGCAGCTCAAAGGCTCTTATTAATTGGGAGGGTTTTTTTTTTTTTTTTGTTACAAAGAATTAATCTTGTGCCTGGGACAAATTATGTAGAATGTAGAAATCCACATGGATCAGTGGTGAGTTTCAAATTTTTTTACTACCGGTTCTGTGGGCGTGGCTTGGTGGGTGTGGCATGGTTTTGGTGGGCGTGGCAGGGGAAGGATACTGTAAAATCTCCATTCCCCCCTACTCCAGGGGAAGGTTACTGCAAAATCCCCATTTCCTCCCGATCAGCTGGGACTTGTGAGGCAGAGAATAGATGGGGGCGGGGCCAGTCAAAAGTGGTATTTACCGGTTCTCCGAACTACTCAAAATTTCCGCTACCGGTTCTCCAGAACTGGTCAGAACCTGCTGAAACCCACCTCTGATATGGATGTTTGTTGATTGCACACTTCACTCTCGGATGCAGATATGGGTGATATGTTTGTTTGGTCTAAGAATATAAACAATACTTTATAGAGCAGTGTTAGCGAAACTTTTCGGCACCGAGTGCCGAAATGGAAGTTATAATGGCACTGAAAAACTTAAGGCCATTTTTCACACTTAATGGCCATTGCAGCATCCCCATGGTCACGTGATCAAAATTCAATGCTTGACTCATGTTTATGACGGTTGAAGTGTCGCTGGGGTCAGGTGATCCCCTTTTGCGACCTTCTGAAGAGCAAAGTCAATGGGGAATCCAGATTCACTTAACAACCTTGTCACTCACGTAACAAATGTAATGATTCACTTAACAACTGTGGCAAGAAAAGTCTCCAAATGGGGCAAACTCACTTAACAAATGTTTCACTTAGCAACATAAATGTTGGGCTCAGTTATGCTCGTAACTCCAGGGCTACCTGTATAACTCCCCCTTTTCTTCCCTTCTAACCCTTGGCTGCTGAGACTAACCCGAGAAATTATGATTGTTAACTCAGTTTATGGTTGCCAGATTGATGTGTGATCAAGTCGATGTGTGGTAGCTCTGTCCCCAACTTGGCCCTTCAGATCTTCCAATGATGCACCCATTGCTGCTGCAATTGAGTTCATCCACCTTGCTGCAGGTTGACACCTTCCTTCCAACTTTCCTACTAGTATTAAAACACTAATTTTCTAAAAGGCGTTGAAATAAAAAATGAGCTTTTCCACTTAGAGCCACTAGGTGGCGCTCCAGTTCCTAACAAATTCTTGCTTATTACATCAAGGAAGTTGATTCCAAAAAAGTGAATAGTTTATATATCAGAGGTCTTCAAACTTGGCAGCTTTAAGACTTGTGGACTTCAACTCCTAGAATTCTCCAGCCAGCTATGCTGGAGTTGGGAGTTGAAGTCCACAAGTCTTAAAGCTGCCAAGTTTGAAGACCTCTGATATATATGTTCAAGTAAAAGAGGATTATCTTGCCTAGGAGAAATGCTGTGATTTAGGAGCCCGCAGAGGGCAGAATATTTATTTCTGTTGATTGATTGACTGATTAATTGGATTAGGTGCCGTCAGATCGATGCTCACTCTTAGCAATCCTCTAAATAGATTTTCTCCACGACAACCTGGTTCTTCAGGTTTTCCAGCGGTTGTCCCTATCACCACTGTAACTTCCATCCTTCCTTTCTGCTGGTCATCCGCTTCTCTTTTCATCTACCTTTCTCTCATGTCCTATGCCTGATTGCCTAAACAGTATTTTGTGTATTTTCTTATCCCTTTTCGCATTTCCCAGAATTTCCTCTCTTGCAGAGGTGGGGAGAGAGATGGCTTGGACAAGCTATCGCTTCCTAAACTCAGGGGTGGGCTGGTGGGGGTTTGCTGGGATTCGGGGAGAACCTCTAGCTAAGATTCTGTGCAGTTCGGAGAACCCCCAAATCCCACTCCTGGCTGGCCCCACCGACCCCGCCCCTCCTACTAACGCTAGGATAGTCATGTATAGATCCAAATGTAGTATGTTGATTATAGCTCAGAAATTCTTGAAACGTGAAAACTCAAGCGCAATGATATAATAAAAAATACCTACTAAAAACTTGACTGATTTTCCCAGGTAGCCTACAATCTACAAGTCACCAATGCATGCTTTACAGAGTTATATATTTTATTTTTTTTTTTTTTTTTTGTTCGTAGGAACACATCCGAACAGAAGCCCGGCGCAAAATCTCCTTATTTTGATTTTACATTATTTAACAGACGAAGGGTAAGCATTCATTGGCTTTAGAAGATACATATTACAAAACTGTAATTGTTGCCATAAGCGAACTTCATAGGGTCTCTGATAATGAAGTTCAGCTTTCTTCCCTACTATATGTCCCATCAGTCCCAGCCAATGTGATTCAGCATGATAGGGAATTGAAATCTAACACACGCAAGAAAATGCAGAAATATTTTATTCCTGAACGGCGATCCTGATTCTGTTATTTATACTTTTCCCTTTTTTCCCCTGTATAAATCGGTCATGTCGTAAATGACTACTGTGTTTCCCCGAAAATAAGACCCTGTCTTATATTTTTTTGAACCCTGAAATAAGCGCTTGGCCTTATTTTCGGGGAGATCTTATTATTTTGAGGTGCATGGAACAAGATGGGGCTCCTCTTGCCATCTTACCTGATTTCCAGGTATTTAAATATAAATATTTAAATACATTTAAATATTTTAAATATTTTCGGGGAGGGCTTATTTTCAGGGGAAGGCTTATTTTAGCGCATGCGCTCAAAAGCCGATTGGGCTTATTATCAGGGGATGTCTTATTTTCGGGGAAACGGGGTACCATTCTCAAGCCTCAGTCATACACTGAAACTTTCTAACTCCCAGGTACGTAGATGCTGCTAACGCACTGGAACAAGAAAACAAAATTTGGGTTGCGCCGTTTTGAAGTGTGCGACAACGTTGATCTGGAGACCATTTTGATGGAATATGAAAGCTACTACTACGTCAAGTTCCAAAAGTACCCCAAGATTACCCGGAAAGCTGTCGACGCCAGTACGTTCCGTTGATCAGAAAGAACTTTTTGTGTTTTAAATGTTGTCACTGCTACTAATACTTAAGTTTAATGCCTCTTCCCTCCCAACCTCCATCTCGACGGAATCCTATAAAAAAGTGAAAATGGTTTGCCCCTGAATTTTTTTATACCTCTGGCATATTGGCTCTCTCCATGGTGGAGCAGAAACCTATATGGGTGTGGCTCCTTAAGTGGAGCTCATTTTATTCATTGATTTGATTTTTTATCTCACCTTTATCACTTTATAAGTAACTCAATGCGGTGAATGTACATACTCCTTCCTTCTCCTTTTTTTGCCATCACAACAACCCTGTGAGGTAGGTTGGACTGACAAAGGGTGACTGTCCCAAAGTCACCCAGCCGGCTTTCATGCCTAAGGGAGGCTAGAACTTAGTCTCCTGATGATTGGCCCAAAGTCACCCAGCTGCTTTCATTCCCAATGTCATACTAGAACTCTCAGTCTCCTGGTGAGAGTCACCCAGTCGGCTTTCATGCCTAAGGCAGAACTAGAATCCACAGGCTCCAGGTGTTCAATCCAAAGTCACCCAGCTGGTTTTCATACCTAAGGCAGGACTAGAACTCTCAGTCTCCTGGTGAGTAACCCAAAGTCATCCAGTGGCTTTCATACCTAAGGCAGGACTAGAACTCACAGTCTCCTGGTGATCAGCCAAAGTCATCCAGCAGCTTCATGCCTAAGGGGAGGCTAGAACTTAGTCTCCTGATGATTGGCCCAAAGTCACCCAGTGCTTTTCGTTCCCAGTGTCATACTAGAACTCTCAGTCTCCTGGTGAGAGTCACCCAGTTGGCTTTCATGCCTAAGGCAGGACTAGAACTCACAGTCTCCTGGTGATCAGCCCAAAGTCACCCAGCTGACTTTCATGTCTAAGGCAGGACTAGAACTCACAGTCACCTAGTGATCATCCCAAAGTCACCCAGCTGGTTTTCATGCCTAAGGCAGGACTAGAACTCACAGTCTATTGGTCCTAGGCATCACCTTCACCGCTAGATCAAACCGGCTCCCATCACTACCAGGCTTGGATGCAATCCAGGGGTGAAATTCAGCCGGTTCTATCCGGATCACGTAATCCGGTAGGGCCGACTGCACGAAGCCCCGCCCACCCACGTGGACATCATGGTGTCCCTTTTTTGCAATGATTTTCAGCCTCTGCGCAGGCACAGATGGATTTGCATGCGCATATTTGCGAACCGGTAGAGAAGGAAAGTGAATTTCATCCCTGATGCAATCCTTTTAATCCAATGCAAGGAGAAAACTGAACAGTGCTATTTTGGTCACGGAAGGTCTGCTGACATACCACCTCCAACTGAAGGAAGTTTTCATAGAATCGTGGCATCAAGGTTTGCAAGGGACCTTGAAGATCATCTCATCAAATATTTCCCATTATTACATATGTGGACTTCAACTTCCAGGATTCGTAGCAATGGCCGCGCTGGCTGTGGAATTCTGGGATTCGAAGTCCACACATGCTAAGTTTGGGAAACACTGATTTAATTGAACTCCTTTCCTGTCAGCTCCTTTGCATTTGTGTTTGCTTTGAGCAAGATCTTTCTGGATTTTTACTGCATACAGTCCAAGTTCCTTGGAATATTCATCTGGAATAAATGTTGATCTTTTCTTTCTAAACTCCTGTAGGAATGCTGTAGCAGAGCAAGCCGGACCCCCAACACAAACAGGAAACCAGAATGTAACACAAATTTGAGAACATTTTTGCTTCTGTTCAGAGTAATATTTTCTTTTTTTTTTAATTTTAACTGCTGTCTTTCTCCCCTTCCACAGCAGACAATAAATCAAGAAGTGGAGGGAAAGCAAAAAGGTAAGAGAAATGTAGCTGCTGGATGGCATTAGGTAATAATTCTTTAGTAGCCATATTTATTGATTCATTTAATCCCCCCCCCATTTCTGAAATGCAAATGGTGTTGCATTCAATGTGTTAAGTCTTGTGGGTGGGTGGGTGGGTGGATGGATGGATGGATGGATGGAGATAGATGGATAGGTAGATAGGATAGATAAATATGATAGATGGATGGATGGATGGATAGATTAGATAGATAGATAGATAGATAGATAGATAGATAGATAGATGATAAATAGATAGATATAAATATGATTGATTGATTGATAGATGGATATGATAGATAGATTGATAGATAAGATAGACAGACAGACACAGAGATAGATAGATAGATAGATGGATAGATGGATAGATGGATATAGATAAATATGATTGATAGAAAGTTAGATAAATATAGATAAATATGATAGATATTGATAGATTGATAGATGTATATGATAGATAAATAGATAAATATGATGGAGGGATGGATAGGTAGATAGGTAGATAGGTAGATAGAGATAGATAAATATATTAGATAGAAAGTTAGATATGATAGATAAATATGATATAGATAGATAGATTGATATTGATAGATTGATAGATAAATATGAGAGAGAATGAATGAATGAATGAATGAATGAATGAATGAATGAATGAATAGACTGGGTAGTTTTGAGTTTTTTCACACATACACAATCTTATGAACACCTCTGGAATTGAGAATAATGCAGAATTGCAGTAGAAGAAAATGGAAGTAATTCACGAGAGAAAATCAGATGCTCTCTGTTGATGAGTTATCTTAATGTTGGGGAAGCAACACAAAACAAAATAATAAAACATACAGGCTTTAAAATTGAGTGAAACTGCACCAGCAACTAACAAGGTTTGGGGTAAGAGAAAATTGCTCTAACTGACACAGAAGATCTGGCAAAGCCTTTGCCAAAATGAAGCCTCTGTTTTATACCTTTCCATGCTGGTCTGTCATCCTGAGTGTCTCAGCAGAGCATAAACCATCTTGAGTGTAGAGCATAGTAGATCTTAAGGCTTGGGAGAAAACCATGAAGAGCCACTTGGTTAAAAGAAATGTTGGTTAAAAGAAATGTTTCAAGTGAGCTTTAGAAATGAAGTGGCTGAACCAAGATGAGACATTTTGAGCCAGACTATCCAGTCTTACTCTGCATTATTTTGGACAAACTGATGTCTCAGAATCTCTTAAAACCAGTCCTGCCTGTAGCACAGAGTTTCAATCTAAATAGGAGAGTGAGGCGCCTGGATCTATGGAGCTTTTATTGGGAGCATCTGCGTGGAGGTAAAAAAAAAGTTAAAACGTGGCAGCTGTGTCCCACCCCTTTTATACGTGGCAAATGTAAAGGGAGGGGAGTGGCGTGGTGCCACAGAGGTGGAGCTCTTGCCTCACAATAAAGGCTGTGAGTTTGATCTTAGGTAGCGGCAGATATTTCTCTCTCTGGGTGCAAAGAGAAAATATATGCTGTGAACTCCCTATAAGCGTCAGGAAGGGAATCCGGCCAATAAATGCTCAAGATCCGCTCAGTCTCCCCAATTCCACCCCGATGAAAGGGATTACAGGATTGTTAAAAGGAAAAAAAAATATTAAAGGGAGGTGTCCCAAAAGTGCTTTTTTCAAGAGGCAACTGGACTTTCTGGTTTTTTCTTTGAAGACATTTTGCTTCTCATCCAAGAAGTTTCTTCAGCTCTGACTGGATGGTGGGGAATGGAAGGATTTATATTCCTTGCAAACAGCTGGTCATTTTCATTCTTTTAGAAAGTCGTTGAGGCCACTTGGAGGTTTGTGTCCACAGGCTCACTTTGAGTGGTGCAAATGGGTGTGGAGCCTTCTTGGAACTGTTGAAAGGACTACGTTGTAGGCTGGAGCTAGATAATGTCGTATCCTTCCCACTTGGTTGAGAGAAGGCTGTTCAATTTGGACATAGATGGCCTCTTTGACCCCTCTTTCAAATCAGCGGTCCTCTCTGTCCAAAATGTGGACTTTGCTGTCTTCAAAAGAGTGGCCTTGGTCTTTCAAATGCAGATGGACTGCTGAATCTAGCCCAGATGGGTTTGTTCTCCTATGTTGTGCCACGCGTTTGTGAAATGGTTGTTTTGTTTCCCCCCAATGTACAGATCTGCACATGGCTCACTGCACTGTACTGCATCCTTTGGGACAAACATGACCTGGATGACTGAAAATCTCCATAGACATTTAAAAGGAGGGGCTTTTATTATCCTATTATGGCAACCGCTGGGACTTTAATTGACAGCACACACACACACACACACACACACACACACACACACACACAACGTCCATGACCGGGCCTCGAATCTTTTCCGCTTTAAGAAATGTGCTCAACTAAATTCCATTTTCCCCATCTTAGGGCCCCCACTGGCACATGCCGGAATCTTCCCAAGATTAACCAACATCAGGGGAGACCCCAGTCCAAAGTGTCACCCACAAAAGTAGCAGAGCTCAAAGAAAACTCGAAGCAGGTAAATCTCGTTTTCGTTTGTTTACTGCTTTCACTTGTGAGAAGCCAGCTGGGAAAGTCACGAACGGCTGTCGGTGGACGCTGCAACTGTCATAAATACATGCCAGGTGCCCGAATTTTGATCACGTGACTCTGAGGATGCTGCGACAGTCTTAGGTGTGAGAACTTTTTTCAGGGCTGTTGTAACTTTGAATGGTCACTAAGTGAATGGTTGCAAGCCAAGAACTACCTGCCTATGAAGCAATATTTTTAAATTATTTACTATTTTATTTATTTGTAACTGATATTTATTATTATTTTTTTGAAATAACTCAAGGTGGTGAATGTATCCCTTCTTCCAAGTCAATGGAAGTAGAGTCCAAATACTCTACTGTATTCTCTTCTCTTCTCTTCTCTTCTACTCTACTCTACTCTACTCTATTATCTTCTCTTCTACTCTTTTTACTATATTATCTTCTCTTCTCCTCTCCTCTCCTCTCCTCTCCTCTTATCTTCTTGTCCTCCTCCTTCCTTGTAGCACTGATGATTTGCCCAGTTAAGGTCATGAAATGCCTGCAAGAAATAAACCAGGCTCAGAGAGCATCACATATCTTACAGTCCTCCTCCTCCTCTTCCTCCTCCTCCTCCTCCTCCCCACTCTTCTCTCCTCTCCTAGTCTACTCTCCTCTATTATTCTATTCTATTCTTTTCATTTTCTATTCTATTCTATTTTAGTCTAGTCTACCCTACCCTACCCTACCCTACTCTTGTTTTACTCCTATTGTATTACTCCTATTACCTCCCTATGAAGTAATATTTTTAAATTATTTATTATTTTATTCATTTGTATCTATTATTATCTCTTTTATTCATTAAACATGAAACCCAGCAAACTGTATTATTATTATTATTATTATTATTATTATTATTATTATTATCTTTATTCATTAAATATGAAACTCAGTCAACTGAACATTCAAAAATGCATCACAAATACCATTGACTGGTGCTAATGGTTGATACGGGTTGCTGCCAACGTCCTAGGTATCAACCAAGTACCTTCTTAAGATGTGCGATGTTCCGAGTAGCGCAGTTTTTTGCAGTTCCCCTGGTGTTATTGCAGGAAGCTGCAATTTCTTGATGTGTTTTGTAACATTCTTGGACATGGTACTAAGTGCCCTGATGACATTGGGCATGTATGTATGTATGTATGTATGTATGTATTAACTTGAGATGGTGAATATATCCTATACACCTTTTTCCTGTTTTCCCACAATAAAAATCCTGTGAGGTGAGTTGAGCTGGGAAAGAGTGACTGGCCCAGAGTCTCCCAACTGGCTTTCATAGGCAGGATTAGAACACATGTTTTTCTGGTGATTGGCCCAAAGTCACCCAGCCAGCTTTTGTTCTATCCCCGTCCCCACACACACACAAGCAGTCAGCCGGGGGTTAAAGAATTACTTGGCACACACAAAGTTCGTTATCAGGAACTTGGCAGCAATACGATAACCGTCTGCCAAGTGCTTTACTTCAAGAAGAGGGAGTTTTCCTCCACCAGATAAACACCAACAAATACACACAGTTTTCAAAAACAGTCCACCTCAAACAGAAACCTTCAGCAGATTCAGGCTTTGTACAAAATGACTAGCCAGAAGTTAGCTGTGTCCGTCACAGAGTCTAAATGGCCACCACACTCTCATATAGCCTGTGGGGTGTGGTCTAGTGACTCAGCTTAATCCCTGGCACGCCTCCGCATCTGCTGCGAACGTTTATCTCGCCTTCGTTGGCGTGGATCCAGCAATGACGTATCACCATCATCACTGTCATCGGAGACACCTGGCTCCTGGCCAATCTCCTCTCCCTCGGCAGACACCTGAGGCATAGACAGAGAGGAGGGGCCTGGAGAGGGAGGCCTGGCCGGCTCCTCTCCTTCATGTTCGGAGCCTTCTCCCTCCGATAAGATGGGCTCGGGGGTCGGAGCCACAACAGCTTTCATGGCTAAGATGGGACTTGAACTCACGGTTTCCTGCTTTGTAACCTGGTGCCTTAATCGCTAGACCAAACTGGCTCTCACTAACTTCAGAATATTTCTTTTTTCCCTTACAGGAGGATGAAGGTCCTTTAAGTCGGGTCGCATCGGAATTTGGTTTAAATGTATCTGCAATCCACAAAGGAGGTGGAGAAGGCCCTCATTCTAAAAGAGTTAGTCAAAATCCTAAAAACATTAAGGGTCTTATGTAACATTAAGGAGTCCAAGGGGAAAGACTTGTAGACATCCTGAGCGTTGTTTAATATATAGATAGTCCTCAAATTATGACCACAATTGAGCCCAATATTTTATGTTGCCAAGCGAGAAATTTGCTAAGTGAGTTTTGCCCCATTTTACGACTTTTCTTGACACATTTGTTAAGTGAATCACTGCAGTTGTTAAATTAGTAACAGCGCTGTTAAGTGAATCTGGCTTCTCCATTGATTTTGCTGGTTAGAAGGTCACAAAAGGGGATCCCATGACGCCGGGACACCGCCAACCGTCATACATGTGAGTCAGTTGTCAAGCATCCGAATGCAAATCACGTGTCCGAGGGGATGCTGCAATAGTCATGAGTGAGAAAAACGGTCATAAGTCACTTTTTTTCACTGCCGTTGTAAGTTTGAACAGTCACTAAATGAACTGTTGTAAGTTGAGGCCTACCGGTATTCGTAAACATACTTGAAGTTCCTAAGGTTGAGAAACATTAGATGATCAACTCTGGCCTTTGTTATCAATAGAAGTTTCTTCTTTGGTTTAGCTTGAATCCCCATTTCCTCCTGATCAGCTGGGACTCAGGAGGCAGAGAATAGATGGGGGCGGGACCAGTCAGAGGTGGTATTTACCGGTTCTCCAAACTACGCAAAATTTCCGCTACCGGTTCTCCAGAACTGGTCAGAACCTGCTGAATACCACCTCTGCACCATGGCTCTTAATATTATTCTATTCAGAATAGAATGGAATAGAGTAGAGTAGAGTAGAGTAGAGTAGAGTAGAGTAGAGTAGAGTAGAGTAGAGTAGGGAACAGAGTGGAATGGAATGGAATGGAATGGAGTGGAGAGAATAGAATATAGTAGAGTAGAGTAAGGAACGGAGTGGAGTGGAATGGAATGGAATAGAGTGGAGAGAATAGAATAGAGTACAGTAGAGTAGAGTAGGGAACAGAGTGGAGTGGAATGGAATGGAATGGAATGGAATGGAATGGAGTGGAGAGAATAGAATATAGTAGAGTAGAGTAGGGAACGGAGTGGAGTGGAGTGGAGTGGAATGGAATGGAGTGGAGAGAATAGAATAGAATAGAATAGAATAGAATAGAATAGAATAGAATAGAATTCTTTATTAGCCAAGTGTGACTGAACACATGAGGAATTTGTCTTCAGTGCATAAGCTCTCATTGTACATAAAAGCTATAAGTGATAAATCATGATCATAGTCATAAAAATACATTTATCAGAAATCATAAGATATAACGCTTGGTGATAGTCATAGGATACTAAATAAGCAATCAACATAAATTGTACTAGGAAACTACATAAAAGAATATAAACCATAAAGATACAAGCAACAAAGTTACAAGATAAGGAGATAGGTAATATGAGAAGATGAGAAGAATAATCGTAATACATTCTTACTAATAGTTTGACAGTGTTGTGGGAATTAGTTGTTTAGCAGAGTGATGGCATTCGGGGGAAAAACTGTCCTTGTGTCTAGTTGTTCTGGTGTGCAGTGCCCTCCAGGAGGTGAGGGGTCTGTAGATATTTTCACAGCCCTCTTTTTGACTCCTGCAGTATACAGATCCCCAATGAAAGGCAGGTTGGTAGCAATTCTTTTTTTCTGCAGTTCTAATTATCCTCTAAAGTCTGTGTCTGTCTTGTTTGGTGTCTCCAAGAGTTCAGGCTGAGCAAATGGTGTTGCTTCTCCCGCAGGGCCAAATCATTGACTTCCGTGGGCTGATTCAGGATGCTATCAAAGGAGCATCCAGTGAAATCTCCATACACAGCTTTAACTGCAATCCAGATCCTTCGGTGAGTGACGTTCTTTCTAACCAATAGCTGGCAAAAAGTCATTAGTTCTTTGGGAACAATTATTTCAATTAGAAATAAAACTCCGATCAGAACTGTTGATCTGTGTCTATTTTCCTTTTCTCTAGGAACGTCTATTAAAACCTTTGGGCGCCTTACTTGGGATGACAGCTGAAATGAGGGAGCTTGCAACGATTGTCAGCAAGGTGAGTTTCTGTTATCAGACTAAGGATGGTTGTTAAACTCCAGCCTCATTCAATGAGGGACTAAGCCTACTGTCCATCTTGATATTGAAAGTCAAGCAGAAGACACAAGGGAGGGACATCAATAGAGACCTTTCTTGCCTGAGCCCCACATTCTTATGTTAGTTCAGGGCAGGGGTGGGATTCAGCCGGTTTGGGCAAACTGGTAGTTGCGACGTGCGGGTGACTGCCCCCGCCCACCTGCCCCGGCGCTATGCCATCCTATTTAGCCACATTTTTTAAGCCGCGCACACGCGTGCAAGCCATGCGCGCTCACATATTCGATTCTGGGCGAACCAGTTGTTAAATTATGTGAAGTCCACCTCTGGTTCAGGGGTCCCCAACCCCTGGTCCGTGGACTGGCCCCGGTCCGTGAAATGCCAAAAACCGGACCACGCAAAGAAGAGAAGACCCATCTGCTGGATGCAGGCAGCACGTGAAACCAAGCCCCTTCTGATCTGTGAAAAAACCTCTCCCCATGGAACCTTTCCCTGCTGATCAAAAGGTTGGGGGGGCTGCTGTGTTAGCAGACTCTCCCACCTTATGGAGTCCTACAAGTTGCATAATTTGTATCTGCCAGGAAAAAAGCAATCCATTGTGGAGCCCAAAATACTACGATTAATGAAGTGTGGGGGTCCTTGGCACACTCCCCACCCCCATGCACCCACGCATGCGTGACGGAGACCCGAACACCAGCTGACGGCGGGAGGTGCATGCATGGCAGAGCTGAACTGGGGCGATGGCTCACATGCCCACAGAGAGCGCGTTGCGTGCCACCTGTGCCATAGGTTCGCCATCACGGAATTAGAGGAACGTTATTCAACCTTGGCAACTTTAACTATATGCATAATTCTGTATTTTTCTCTATTTATTAATTCTTATATTATATACCGTGTTTTCCCGAAAATAAGACCCTGTCTTATATTTTTTTGAACCCTGAGATAAGCACTTGGCCTTATTGCCACGTGCTCAAAAGCCCAATTGGGCTTATTATCAGGGGATGTCTTATTTTGGGGGAAACAGGGTAGCGTATATTGGATGCAAAATTTCATTTTGCTGATTAGTGTGCATTCAAAGTGACAATAAAGTTATTATTCTATTCTATTCTATTCTATTCTATTCTATTCTATTCTATTCTATTCTATTCTATTCTATTCTATTCTATTCTATTCTGATTTTCTACTCTACTCTACTCTACTCTACTCTACTCTACTCTACTCTACTCTACTCTACTCTAGACCTGTGGACTTCAACTCCCAGAATTTCCCCAGCCAGCTGGCTTGGGGGAATTCTGGGATTTGAAGTCCACAAGTCTTAAAGTTACTGAGGTTGGACACATCCCTGAATTAAAGACAGGATGAGCCAGCCAGAACCTCCAGCCCATTGCTGAATGACAATTCTTGCATGTCCAACCAAGCCTGAGTAATGGAGAGAGATGCTGAAAGTCGTCCTCCAGCCACAGCTGACTCTTCCCTTCTGCTCCTCCCCCATAATGGCATCCGCATAATCACCTGCTCTTTATCTTGTTGCTTTTCCCCCTTAATTTTTACGGCACGTCCGGAGCTTATTTTGCTGCGTGTTTATTATGCTTGCACAGGAAAAATGGGAGGCCTGTTTTTAAGAAGATCAAACCATGTCTTGCAGGATATCTACCTTCACAGCCCCAATGTCAAGTGGAATTGCATCATCGGACTTGACTCAGCCAAGCGGTTGGTCAAGGAAGCTGTTGTGTATCCCATCAGGGTAAGGAGCGGCTGAACCACCTTTTCAAAAGTCACACAAATGGCCTCTGTTCTCGTGGCTGAGACACACAGGTAGTCCTCGACTTGCAGCAAGTTCATTTAGCGATGGTTGGGAGTTACAGCGGCACTGAAAAAAGGGACATTAGGGCTATTTTTCACACTTACGACCGACCACTGTTTTATCCCCCATGGTTGTATGATTTAGGTACGGATGCTGGACAATTGGCTCATATTTATTATGGTCGCCGTGTCCCAGGGTCATGTGGTCATCTTTTCAGAAGGTCCGACAAGTCAACGGGGAAGCCGGATTCACTTAACAACCGGGTCACTAACTTAACAACCGCAGTGATTCACTTAACAAATGTGGAAAGAAAAGTCATCAAATGGAGCGAAACTCCCTTAAAGAAATTTCTCAGCCACAGAAATTCTGGGCTCAATTGTGATTGTATGCTAAGGACTACCTGTACAGGTAGTTCTCGACGTACGACCACAGTTGGGGCCCCAAATTTACATTGCTAAGCAAGGCAGCTGTAAGTGAGTCACACCTGATTTTACAACCTTTGTTGCAGAGGTGGATTTCAGCAGGTTCTGACCAGTTCTGGAGAACCAGTACTGGAAATTTTGTGTAGTTTGGAGAATCAGTAGTAAAAATTCTGACTGGCCCCGCCCCCATTGTTCTGCCCCAGCTACGGACCCCAAAGAACGCAGCACACACAAAGTCTGTACAAACCTTAGTTTACTAAATTAAATCAGTCTTTTTCAAACAAAGGCTGTTAATTAACTTTCTTAACAGCCTACAAGAATCCAAAGAATAAACAATCGTAATTTTACTAGGATTGGCAGAAAGCCCAGAAGCAATTTGCAGATAACTGATAAAAGAACTAAGATCAAGACACGAAGGAGAGTGAACTAAGTTGTTCCCTGCAAATTGCCTCAGTCATCGTCCTTCCTTAAATAGGCTAAGGGAGTGACCAATTAGCCCCAAGCCTTACTCTCGAGGAGACCTCCTCCTGAGGAGCCACTCCTGCCTTTTGGCAGCTCTGCGCGCCCATGCATCGAGAAGAGGCTCCTCCTCTTCTTCCTCTTCACTTAAGGGAGCTTCTGGAGGTTCTGAAGGCCCTAGCTGAATCTCTGCCTCTGGCACCACATCTTCTCCAGCCTCCTCACTGTCCGACTCGAGTGCCAGCTGCACAGGCTGCTGGCACAGCACCACACCAGCCTCCTCGCTGTTGGAATCAGCTACTATCTGCACAGGCTGCTGACGGGCCACAACATCCATCTATTTTGCAGTCACCTTCCCCTGGATTGGGAAGGGAATGGAGATTTTACTGTATCCTTCCCCTGCCACACCCACCAAGCCACGCCCACAGAACCAGTAGTAAAAATTTTTGAAACCCACCACTGCTTTGATGCCACGATTGTTATACAAGTCACTGCAGTTGCTAAGTGAATCACATGGTCGTTAAGCAAATCTGGCTTCCCCCATCGACTTGCTCACCAGAAGCCATCTGGGAAGGTTACAAGTGATGATCACATGATCCTGGGACATTGTCCTACCGTAGTTGTAAATACATGCCAATTGCCAAACTCCTAAATTTTGATCGTGTGACAGCACAGATGATATGACGGTTGCAAGTGCGAAGAGCAGTCGTAAGTCACTTTTTTCAGTGCCGTTGTAACTTTACAACAGTCGGGAAACAAATAGTTGTAAGTTGAGAACTATCTGTAATCTTTTTTTTTTTTTCCTTTCCAAGCTACCGTTGCTGATTTTGAAAATACGACTTAAATTGGGAAGCAATTTGAAAGGAAGGAAAATTAACTTGAGGACTGGTTTGAGAGTCGTTTTTGTCTCGTGACGAAGGCATCAGGCTAGAAAGTGGGAGTCAGCGAGTTCTAGTCCTAAAAAACGGGCTAAAAAAATCAAATAAATAAATAAAATCTACCAATGAGCTTGATGTTCCAAAGGGAGGGGGGACATTAAATGAATAAAAGTGAAAAATACAGAATCAGCCACCCTGATTTCCTATATTTTCCTTGTAGCAATGTTCTGATTAAAAAAAAAAATGCTGGTTGAGTTGCTAGAGCAGGGGTGTGAAGCTCGATTTCATTGTGGGCCACATCAGGGTTGTATTTGACCTCGGGGCTGGGGGGGGCGTGGCCAGGGTGGGTGTGGCCAGCTTGATGTCACTCGTGTCGGGGAGCGCCTGCGGTGGCCCGAGGACTCTCTCAGCGCAAATGGGCTCCCGAGCTCCATTTTCGGCTGGGATGGCCTCCTGCAACCCTCTGCCAGCAAAAACTGAGCTCGGGAGCCCATTTTTGCTGGCAGAGGCACCACAGGCCAATCTTTTGCTCTTTCTAGGGTGGCTCTGCGGGTCGGAACTAAGCACCCCGCGTGCCGGATCTGGCTCCCGGGCCTTGAGTTTGACACCCCTGTGCTAGAGTAACCTGCTGTGTGCTTAATGCTCCAAACAGCCGGTTTTTTAGTGATGGCTTTTTTCATTTTCTTCTTTTTTCCACAGTACCCACAGTTGTTTACAGGCATTCTTTCTCCTTGGAAGGGACTTCTGCTATATGGGCCTCCAGGTATGATATTATTTAATTAAATTTTGTGACTCTTTTTCATTCTGAATGCCAACAATCTCCTTAATGAAAGAGACCTTGACTTACAACAGTCAGTGACCGCTTGAAGTTATAACGGCACTGAAAACAGTGCCTTATATGACTCCTTTTCATGCTTATGACCACTGCAGCGTCCCCATGGTCATGGGATCAAAATTCACAACTTCTGGAGGCAAGTTGTTCCACTGATTAAAATTTCTCCTTAGTTCTAGGTTGCTTCTCTCCTTAATTAGCTTCCACCCATTGCTTCTTGTCCTGCCCTCAGGTGCTTTGGAGAATAGCTTGACTCCCTCTTCTTTGTGGCAACCCCTGAGATATTGGAAGACTGCTATCATGTCTCCCCTAGTCCTTCTTGTCAAGAAAAGTATGTCTAGACTAGACAGACCAGGGGTGAAATGCTCCTGGTTCGGACTGGATCGCCCGATCTGGTAGTGATGGCGGTGGGTGGTTCGGAGAACCGGTAGGAAAAATCCCTGCCCCCCCCACCATGCTCAGCTGAGCCGCGCGATCATCAGAGGCTTTTTTTTTTTTACTTTTAAAAGCATTTTTTTTACAACCTCTTCCGGTGAAAAAGTCCTTTTAAAAGTAAAAAAAAAAAAAGCCTCTGATGATCATGCGGCTCAGCTGGGATCCTCAGAGGCTTTTCAAAGCATTTTTTTCCTGCAACCTCTTGGCCGAAGAGGTGGTAAACCAAGCTGAGTTCCTGATCGGCAGAGAGGCTTTTCAAAGCATTAGAAAAAATGCTTTGAAAAGTTAAAAAAAAAAAAAAGTTGGCCACGCCCACCTAGTCACATTACACCCCCCCACCAAGCCACGCCCACAGAACCAGTAGTAACAGATTTTACATTTCACCCCTGAGACAGACCCAATTTCTGCAACTGTGCTTTATACGTTTTATGGCTTGAGAGTAAACACTGCCTTTCCTTCAACTTGTAGGTACTGGGAAAACTTTGCTGGCTAAAGCTGTTGCCACTGAATGTAACACAACTTTCTTCAACATCTCCGCATCCACCATTGTCAGCAAATGGAGAGGCGATTCGGAAAAGCTTGTCAGAGTAAAAAATCCCTTTTGTTTTCTTTATACCAAGAATTTAAGAGAGAATTAGCTAAAATACGGCCTAAGGCCGTGATGGCAAACATATGGCACGCATGCCAGAAGTGGCACGCTGAGCCATTTTTCCGGGCACGCGAGCTGTCGCCCAACTCACCTGCAGCTGAGTATGTGCACACACCCCAGCTGGTGTTTGGGCCTCCGGTGCGCATGTGTGTGATTCAGGGAACCTAGCTGGTCTTCGGGGCTCTCCTGAGCATGTGTGTGAGTTTGCGCATGTGCACAAGAATACTGGTGCGCAGCATGTGCAAATGGTGTTCGCACGTGTGCGTTGCATGTGCGTAAACCACATGCATGCAGAGATGGTGCAATTGCGCACAGCGCACGGTGGGGTGCACGCGTGAAATCTGTGAGCATGCACAGATGGTGTGGTTGCGCGCACAGCGCATGGGGGAGGAGCCGCACGTTGGCATGGATGGTAAGCATGCGCAAAGTGCGCAAAGCATGTATCTGTTTGGCACTCGATGAGTAAAAGGTTCACCACCTCTGGCCAAAGGCAAGCGTTGGCTAAACTAATCATCCCTATCCCAATACTTTCTAGAGCAGTGTTTCCCCACCTGAGCATGGACTTCAGTTCCTAGAATTCCTCAGCCAGTACGCTTGCTAGGGGATTCTAGTAGTCGAAGTCCAAGTCCAAAATTATCCTAGAACAGTGATGGCTAACCTTTTTGCTGTTGCGTGCCAAAAGCATGGGGAGCGGGGGGGGGCGGCGGGTCATGTGTGCACATGCCCACACCCATAATTCAAAGTGCCCTGCCCCCCTGTGCATGACCCCCCCACGCTCCCCACGCTTTGGCATGCGATGGCACGGTGGGCCAGGTAGGCCCGTTTTTCGCCCTCCCCAGGCTCCAGAGGCCTTCTTGGAGCCTGGGGAGGGCGAAAACAGCCATCCCCACCCACCCGGAGGCCAGAAATGGCCCGTTTCCCAACTTATGGTGGGACTGGAATGCCCAAAAATCAGCTGGCTGGTGCTCGCATGCGCACTGGAGCTGAGCTAGGGCAACGCTCACGTGCCCACAGATACAGCTCCGTGTGCCACCTGTGCCACAGGTTTGCCATCCCGGTCCTAGAAAATCACCCAAGATTAAAATGCAATGGAAGATAACTGATTCAGAGAGATTTTTAAACGGGCTGTAAAAATCCAGACATTCACTAGAGAGCAGCAGAGTGAGTGTTTTCTGTTCCTTTGCTCCCCTCTAGTGATCATTATAAGTTCTGCACTGGATTACATCTTCATGTCTCGCTGTAATTTTTTCATAATACAGGTAATCCTTGACTTACGACCATTCGTTTAATGACCAATAGTTGTAAGTCAAATTCAAAGTTACAAAGGCATTGAAAAAAGCGACTTATTTTTCACATTTACGACCGTTGCAACATCCCCATGGTCACGTGATCAAACTATGGACCCCTTACAACTGGCTCATATTTCGGTTTCAGCATCCCGGGGTCAACGTGACTTATGACCATTTTTCACACTTTCGACCATTGCAGCATTCCCATGGTCACATGATCAAAGTTGGCAATTTGACTCATATTTATGACGGTTGCAGTGTCCCGGGGTCATGTGATCCCCTTTTGCGACCTCCTGACGAACAAAGTCAGTGGGGAAGCCAGACTCACTTAACAACGGTGTTACTAACTTACTGTAACAACTGCGGTGATTCACTTAACAACTGTAGCAAGGATAGTCGTAAAATGGGGCAAAGCTCACTGAGCCACAGAATTTTTGGACTCAATTGTGGTCGTAAATTGAGGACTATCTGTACGTTTCAGCACAATTATTTTTTGCTGAACAAAAGATCTAACGTGTAATTTCCACCAGAATTCTGGTTTTTCTGAAGAGGGTTATTTGTAGAGAGAAGCGGGTGTAAAATGTACCTAAGTATTTAGCTCACCCAACTTTTAATTCTCTTTGCATTCATTTTTGCTTATGAAAGTGTATTTAAAAATCTATAAATGCAGCTGTAAAGGGACATTTTAGTCTCTAGCGGTTATAAGGAGGATTTTGTTCAGCTTTTCTTTCTGGAATCATTCTCCTCTCTTATTATTCCCTCCGTATTTGAGTAGGATTTAGGTGAAAAGATTTAAAATATAAAGACAGGATTATTTGTCTCTCTTCGCTCTTCCTCTCCTCTTCTGTGAGCTGTGGAGATTTAAGAATTATTTTGTACGTCCGTATCAAGGCAGCATTTCTAATAGGCTCCTCCTGTCTTCTCATAATGAGGTGGCTTACAATATTTTACTATAATAGCCATTGCATTTTTTCTGATCCCATGGCAGAAAGCAAGATATATACAGGTGGTCCTCGCCTAACGGCCCAAATTGAGCCAAAAAATCTCTTGTCGCTAAGCGAGACAGCTGGAGCTTCTGCCTAGGGCAGCCAGAGGTGGGTTTCAGCAGGTTCTGACTAGTTCTGGAGAACCGGTAGCGGAAATTTTGAGTAGTTTGGAGAACTGGTAGTAAAAATTCTTTTTTTTTAATAAAGTTTTTTATTTTTATTTCTCATAAACACATTTACATGTACAGTCATTTCCATCATTTTTCATTCATTTTTTCTTGTAACTTTCATTTTTCATTTTTACTTTTTCAGGGCTGCTCTTTTACCCTTTACGTTTACTCCAACCTTTCTTCTTCTCCTCCCCTTCTCTTCCTTCCTCTCTCTTCTCCTACTTCCTTCGTTCTTTTTCTCCTTCTCTTTCCTACTTCCCCTTCTCTTCCCCCACTCCTCTCTTCTTCCCCCCTTCTAACCTTCTCCTCTACTCCTCTTTCCCCTCCCTTTTCTTCCTCTCCTTTTCCCTTTCTTCTTTCTCCTCTTCTCTCCACTCCTCTCTTCTCCCTTCCCCTCTCTCTACTTCTTCCCCTCTCTCCTGTTGTTTCCCTTTTCAGTTCAATCTAAAGTGGTATTCGAGCAGCCCCGATTTTCTAATTATTCTTATTTCAATTTCTTATTCAATTATTATTTATTTTTATTTCATCATTTGCATACATTTTTATAATATCTCACTTTTTTCCCTTTTACTCCCCCTTTTACTCTGATTTGTAAACCTTGTTGTTTGGCTTCATGGAATATATGATCCAGGACAATGTGGCTTCTTCCAGGAATCATACTTAAATTGTAGCTTGTGCAAAGGATGAGTCTAGTTAATTGCTATTTTTTAAAAAAAATTATTGAAACGTATCAAGTTTTTTTAAAAGTATAAATTCATTTCACCTCATAACTAAAGGCAGTGGTTAAGGTGTTGGCATAAAATTTTTTGAAACCCACCACTGAGGGCAGCCCAGTGGTGGGATTCAAGTAATTTGAATCTGGTTCTCTGCCCTAATGATTTCTTCCAACAACCAGTTTGCCAAACTGCTCAGAAAGTTAACAACCGGTTCTCCCGAAGTGGTGCGAACCGGCTGAATCCCATCACTGAGGGCAGCCCCACGTAGAGCGTGTTCTTCCCAGATTCCTGCTGTCGGAGAACAATGCCAAACAGACCATTTCTCCCTCTTGACCTTTCTTTCTTGGGATTCTGTCTCTTTCTCCGCAGGTATTATTTGAACTTGCCCGCTATCATGCGCCTTCCACAATCTTTCTGGACGAGCTGGAGTCGGTTATGAGTCAGCGAGGCACAGTTCCTGGGTAACCATTCTCAAGTGGTCTGGGTTTTGTTGTTCTTGTTTTTTGAGTAGGGTGTGTGTGTGTCAATCCTCTTATTGGATTTTTAAAAAAAATATTTCAAAAAGAAATATAAGTAGTCCTTGACTTACAAGTGACTGTTGAAAGTTACAGTAGCACTGGGGGGAAAAAAGTGACTGAGGACGATTTTTCACACTTACGACCATTGCAGCATCCCCACCGTCATGCGGTCAAAATGTGGATGCTTGGCAACTAGGTTCATATTCATGGCGATTGCAGTGTCTCTGGTGTCATCTGATCCCCTTTTGTGACTGTCTGACAAGTACATTCACTGGGAAGTCAGATTCATTTTACAGCCATGTTCCTAACTTAACAACGGCAGCGATTCACTTGACAATTTGACTGTTGTGACCTAGGCCCAAGTAGGTATTATCAGACGCAATCAGTTCTAAACAAACAGATTTTATTAGAACATCTGAGAATTAACTCATTCTCAGTGTAGTCCAAACTGATTCAAAACAAATTCTTCATAACACAGTTCTTCAGCCTTATCATCAACCTCGGTCTACTTTGGCAACCTGCCAAAGGCTTTTCTTGGCAAAAGTTTAGAAGCAGAAGACGCCGACAAGAAATAAATGCAGCAAGACAAGAAACAAAACTATCAATGTTGTTTTCCGACAAAGAGCCCAAGAGCCCTTGCTGGTCTTTTAAGCCTTATGGGAGGGGCCAATTATCTCTTGGCCTTACTCCTGAGCTGTCCTTTTTGCTTTAGCTGCTCTTGCCTTCTGGCAGCTCTTCTCATGCGTGCACTAGGAACAGGCTCCTCCTGTTCCTCTGCCTCTCTGATGTCAGCCTCTGGAGGCTCCGGAGTCCGCACATCACTCCCAGATGGCCCTGGCCCCATCTCTGCCTCTGACGCAGAGCCCTCATCCAGGCCTTCCCCAGCCTCCAGGACTGGCCCATGTTCTTCCTCAGCCTCCTCACTGTCCGACTCCACTACCAGCTCCGCAGGCTGCTGGTGGACCACAACATTGGCAAGAAAGATCATAAAATGGGGCAAAACCCGCTTAACAATTGTCCCGCTTAGCAACAGAAATTTGGGGGCTCTGTTGTGGTCGTAAATTGAGGATTACCTGGGTATTAACCTTTGGAGCAGAATATTTGTAGCTCAGGGTTAAAATGAGGGATCCTTGGTGCTCTCTAAGCTTGGTTGTTTTCTTGCCGACATCTCATTGCCAAACTAGGTAACATCATCAGCGCATGGCTGGCTGAGGAATTCTGGGAGTTGAAGTCCACAGATTGCAAAGGGGCCATAGTTGCCCACCCCTGCTCCTGATGTTCTTTTACCTATTTTATCTCAGCAGGGATAGAAAGAAATTTATAATTCCATAAAAGTGGATACTATGATGACTTTTTCTAGCGGTGCCTCTGTTTCTCCAAACAAAACATTTCAGGCCAGGGAACAGAAGTCCTTCGTAGCATGGAAGCCAAGGATCAAGTTTGCAGGTTTAAGTTTCTGCCCCAGTTTCTAAGAGGGGTCTGGAGGCTTCGGGAACATCTGAAATGAAACTTCCCAGACACTTCTACATCCCTCGAGGTCTTATTGGTCAAGTGACCTGCGGCTGAATGTCGCAAAGAAGACGTCCGCAAGGCTGGGTCAGCCAAGGTGGTTTCGCTTCCCGAACTCATCAATGGATCTGCAGAGTCACCAAGTGATGAATCATCTCTATGAAAATTGGTTTGAATATTTCTTAATTGGAGAGAGGGTTATAACATCATAAAATGCCAAGAGAAGATGATTAGATAAGCCTTGTGTGAATTAATAGCCCGCATCGCTTTCAGTCCTCGGACAAATGTCTCTGAAATCTTTTTACCTGCAGGGGGAAAAAGGATTGGGACCTTAGGCCTGGCATACATACCCTCTGCCCCGGCTTTTATGGGTCTTTTTAATTGGCTCACCGAAGAGACTTATATAGGGCGCTCCCCTGTTTTAACATTCTAATCACCATCTATCTTCAGAGCTTGGATGTCTAAACCAGGGGTCATAACGTTAAAAGATGTTAAAATGGCCCTTATCTTGCAGGGTCAGGAACCCTGAAGGCCTTCGGAAAGACGGTCAAAATGTGCCATTCGTTTTCTTCGGCCTTGGGGCTGGGAAGACTGCATTCCCTCATCTGGAGGAGGGTGTGAAGTGAATCTTTTGTTCTTGTTCAGTTGCTAAGTTGTTTTCTGATTCTTCAGGACCCCCATGGACCACAGCGTGTCAGGCCTTCCTGTCCTCCCCTGTCTCTCAATGTTTGCTCAAAGTCATGATGACCCTATCTAACCATCTCCTCCTCTGCCGTCCCCTTCTCTTTTTCCCTTCCATCTTTCCCAACGTCATTGGAGTCTTCTCCGAGGAGTCCTCTCATCTCATTTGGAGGCCAAAGTCTTTGAGCTTCAGCTTCAGGATCTCTGTTCTTCCAAAGAATAGACCGAATTGATTTCCTTTAGGACAAGGGTCAGCAACCTGCGGCTCCGGAGCCACATGTGGCTCTTTGGGCCCTCTGCTATGGCTCCCTGTCAGGTGATCCCACCACTGGCTGGCCCCACCCCTCGCCCTCCCCTCCCAGTCACTCCTCGCCTGGCCTGAGAAGGTAAGGGCAACGGTGGAGGATGGAGAAGCGGCCAGGGCAGAGACAGGGAGATCCAGAGAGAGGGGGAGAGAGAGAGAGACATAGAGAGATACAGAGAGAGAGGAAGAGGGGGGGAGGAAGAGAGGGGAGAGAGAGATCTCAAAAGGATTTTGTGGTACCCGGTGTTTTTTAACAATGGGTTCTCTGCCCTAATGACTGGCTGGGTAGGCGTGGCTGGGGGGGGGTCATGTGACTGGTGGGTGACATTGAGTTGGCCACGCCCACCCAGGTTTTGTGGCTCCTGGTGTTTTCTTTTCTGTGGCTCTTTGAGTATTTAAGGTTGCAGAGCCCTGCTTTAGGATCAACTGATTTGATCTCCTTGCAGTCCAAGGGATTTTCAGTAGTCTCCTCCAGCCACCACAGTTGGAACAGCATTGTGAATTTTTGGTTGCCTATTAAGAATTGTGGGTGTTGGGTAGGGACTTGAACTTTTCTTTGGGTGGGGAAACCCTGAACTTTCAGATTTGCGTTAATGTCAGGGTTCCAAGTAACACCCCCAACGAAAGAAAACTCTGAGGCTTGAAGTTCCTCAAAGTTACATTTTATTAGAGATGTCATATTGGCACATCTGGGGAAAACCCGAATCTGAAAGCTTTCAGCGTTTCCCCACCCAAAGAAAAGTCCATGTCTCTTCCTCTGCACCCACATGTCCATCACATGGTCCAATCAAAGCACCGTCCCAACTGGAGATGTCTCCCAGTCACACCCATCCAGGTGCAGAGCGCGATGTCCTTGACTCTCTGAGAAAGGAATGTTATTATGACTACGTAACTCCCTTGCTTCATACAATCCCCCCTTCCCAATTTCCTACAGCACTAAATGTGGCAGGCCTGAAGGCCCAATACAAAAGGCCTGACAGTGGTTGAATTTGAATTGACATTGTTTCTTTTGTTTTGTGTCAGGGGGGGCCTACTGTGGGCTGCCAGAGTCACGACATTTGTGTTAGGTGGCCATATAAATTCTACAAATAAATAACTACAGTGAAAACTCATATCATTTAGCTAATCACATCCCTTAAGGTTGTGATAAGATTTCAGCCATCAGCAATGACTGAAAATTTTGTGTTTTTTTTTTCAAAACGTTCCAAGGTATTTCACGCTGAAATTCTGTAAGTAATTCAGGTAACCCGAATGACAATAGATGATTTGGTACCAATGTACTCCACGTTGCTGATCCTCTCATCCTGGACATAAACTGTTTCAACTCCTACCCTCAAAACGACGCTATAGAGCACTGCACCCCAGAACAACTAGACACAAGGACAGTTTTTTCCCGAACGCCATCACTCTGCTAAACAAATAATTCCCTCAAAACCGTCAAACTATTTACTAAATCTGCACTACTATTAATCTTCTCATCGTTCCCATCACCCATCTTCTTCCACTTAGAGCTGTATGACTGTAACTTTGTTGCTTGTATCCTTATGATTTATATTGAGATTGTTTCCTGATTGCTTATTTGTACCCTATGACTATCATTAAGTGTTGTACCTTATGATTCTTGACGAATGTATCTTTTCTTTTAATGTATACTGAGAGCATATGCACCAAGACAAATTCCTTGTGTGTCCAATCACACTTGGCCAATAAAGAATTCTATTCTATTCTATTCTATTCTATTCTATTCTATTCTATTCTATTCTATTCTCTCACAGGTGGGACTTGTTTGGTTCCAACATAGAGCTTTGTGTCATTTGCCCTATGTAGTCCAAAACGTTATGTTGATATTGCTTGACAACAAACTGTGGCTAAAGAAATGGAGGCTTTGCATGAAGCCACTTATCAGCTATTGCTATCTTCTGGGATACTTCCAAGAAACCATCATCAGTCTCGAGTTCCCTTGCACCCAGAAGAGATCTAAATCCAACCCCCCTTGATTTCCATGGACTCTTATCTACCATCAATTTGCTTTCAATCAGAATAGTGATGGAAGGGACCTTAGAGGTCTTCTCATCCAACCGCCTGCTCAAGCAGGAGACCTTATACCATTTCAGAGAAATGCTTGTCCAATCTCCTCTTAAAAACTTCCAGTGATGGTTGAGCACCCACAACTTCTGAAGGCAAGTTGTTCCACTGGTTAATTGTCCTCCCTGCTAGGAAGTTTCTCCTTAATTCCAGGTTACGTGACTATAGAGTTGCTGCAACGGTTATAAGTGTGGAAAACAGCCATAAGTCCCTTTTTTCAGGGCCATTGTAACTTTGAACAGTCACTAAGCAAATTGTTATAAGTCGAGGTCTACCTTTAACGGGGAAGCTTCTCCCGTGCCCAGGAATAATCGTTCCTCTTTTCTCCTGCCCTCAATATCTTGACAGTGGTGAACACGAAGGGAGCCGGCGGATGAAAACAGAATTATTGGTGCAGATGGACGGTTTGGCTCGCTCAGATGATCTTGTCTTTGTTTTAGCAGCTTCCAACTTGCCCTGGTAAGAGAGCCAGAGAATATGCTTTGAATACATCTGCATGAGCCTCTAAACACAGATAAAGATTTTACTTACCCGGAGCAGTAAAAGCCATGATATTTGGCTAAAGCCTTCCAAGATTAATTGGGAGGTTTGAGCTTCTTTGTTGTTATTATTATTATTGCTGATGTTTTGCTTCTGCTTCGGTTCTTGCTGTTTGCACCAGAAAGTACATAATCCTTCAGAAGATCAGCAGATGCCAGAGCAAGCCAGCTGCTAATATTTAAAAGGCAACTCGATGGCCAAGTTATTTACTATAGTTAAGCTAAAGAAGCATTCTCCGCGGAGAAACTCTTTAAGGTGCTTAAATCATCCGCCGCTTAGAAAAATATGTTCTCTAAAAATAGGGAGAGTTGGGTTTTATTGGAATTATACGCGCTAAAGTTTCAGGATGAAAATCCTTCCTTTTTTTTTTTTGTAACATGAAAATCCAGTTGGGATCAAAGCGGGGCTGCAATAGAATAGAAAAAAAAAAAAAACCACGTTTTTTGTAC
Organism: Pantherophis guttatus; assembly: GCF_029531705.1. The sequence goes on along the minus strand of NW_026844028.1, from coordinate 96,986,792 downwards.
AAAAGTAACAAAGGCGGAAATGACCCCAAATCAGTGGTGGTATTTAGCCGGTTCAGACCGGTTCGGACGAAGCAGTAGTGACGACCTGCTGGTAGGCCCGCCCCCCCCCCCACCCCAATGCTATGCCGTCCTATTTAGCCATGCTTTCTAAACTGTGCGAATGCATGTAAGCAGGGGTGGGTTCTAAATTTTTTTACTACCGGTTCTGTGGGCGTGGCTTATTTTGTGGGTGTGGGCTTGGAGGTCATGTGACTAGGTGGGCGTGGCTAGCTGGTCAGAGTCATTTCTGGAAGGTCCTCGCACTTACGGCCAGTCCTCGCACTTACGACCTGACTCATTTCTTTGCTTTTAACACTGATCAGCTGTAGGGCGGCCCTTTGAAGCCCCGCGGCAAGAGTTTAAACAGTTTTTTTTTCCTCTAGTCATCAGCTGGGACTCAGGAGGCAGCAATAGATTGGGGTGGGACCAAATAAAAGGTAAGAATAACGTGGGTGGGTGGGTGGGGTGGGAGGGCGAGGGGGGGAGAACCGGTTTGGTGACGTCATATTGTCACCGCTACCGGCTCTGCCGAACCGGACTGAACCGGGAGGAACCCACCACTGCATGTAAGCTGCATGGGCGAGCAAAGGACATGCGCAGAAGGCCGGGTGCATGTGCAGAAGGCGCGCTCACATTTTTGGTGTGCGGCGAAACCGGTGGTAAAAATTATGGGAAACCCACCTCTGCCCCAAATCCTTGTTTTCAGAATCACAGCGCAAAAGACTTTCCCTGCAGTGGGCTGTATTATTCCTGAGATCTGTGTGAATTGACAGAAAGTAATATCAAATGACATGGGTTTTGTAATTTCGTTAACTAACATAGTTACTTCGTATTTTAATTTGATTTATTTTTCTCTCTTTTAAAATGATGTTCAGGTTTATTAGCTTTTAACATTCCTAAACTGATAAAACACGCTGGAGAAGAAAAAGTTTGTTAGTACAAATTGGGGTCTGGCTTCTCTCTTTGGTGAAGTCCAAACAACTTTTTTTCCTTACGATTTACGCCCTTTCTGACATCAGAGCTCATTTTAATGAACATGTGTGATCTTATGGGATGCAAATATGTAACATGTTTGATGACTACATGTAAGGAATTGCCTATGCAAAGGGGAGGTTACTTTTACCCTGTCCAAACAACTTTCCTCTTGCATTTTGTTTGTTGTGTTAACTATATAAAAGGAGTGAAACATGGGGCTTGAGGTTTACAGATTAACAGAATTGGAAGGGACTTTGTAGGTCATCTAGTCCAACCCACTGTCCAAGCAGAAGACCCTACACCATTTCTGATAAATGGCAGTCCAGCCTCTTCTTCGAGACCATCTTCTGCCACCAGTAGCCTCCCACCGGCCAGTCCGCTCCCATAGAGAGGGTCTCTTCAGGGTGCCATCGGCCAAATTATGTCAGCTGGCGACACCCAGGGGGAGGGCCTTCTCTGTGGGAGCCCCTGCCCTTTGGAATGAGCTGCCCCAAGAAATTCGTAAAATCTCTGATCTCCGTGTATTTCGCTGTGCCCTCAAAACCTTGTTGTTCCGCCAGGCTGGGCTATCAAGGTAAAGATTTTAATCGGGTTTTTAAAAATGGGATTTAAAATTTGGGGTTTAAATTGAGCCTATCATTTAATAATTTTAATTATTTTTAAATTTTGTCTGTCTTTGTGCTTTTAATCAGGCTGTACACCGCCCTGAGTCCTTCGGGAGAAGGGCGGTATAGAAATAAAATTAATAAATAATAAATAAAATAAATTCTTGAAAGCCTCCAGTGATGAAGCTCCCACAACTTCTGAAGGCAACTTCTGTTCCATGGGTTGATTGTTCTCACTGTCAGATAATTTTTCCTTATTTCTAGGTTGAATCTCTCCTTGGTTAGTTTTCATCCCTTATTCCTTGTCTGGCCTTCAGGTTCTTTGGAAAATAGGTTGACCCCCTCCTCTCTGTGGCAGCCCCTCAAATATTGGAAGACTGCTCTCATGTCTTCCCTGGTCCTTCTCTTCACTAGACTAGTCCATGCCCAGTTCCTGCAACCGTATGCAGAATGTTCCTGCAAAACATTCATCGTATGTTTTAGCCTCCAGGCCCCTAATCATCCTGGTTGCTCTCCCCTGCACTCTTTCTAGAGTCTCAACATCTTTTTTATAGTGTGGTGACCAAAACTGGATGCAGTATTCTAGGTGTGGTCTTACTAAGGCTTTGTAGACTGATGTTAGAGATCCCACTTTATCAGGGTACCCTAATAAGCTGCTTTTAAATGATCTTCCAACTCAGTTGCTTATTGGGAAGGTAAACTGAGGCAGAACCTAGGGCCTGCTTCCCTGCTCTAGCTACCGCACACTTTCAGCATGTAACAACTCCACACCTGACGACTGAAAACAGAGAGGAAGAACTAACTGTATTGTAAAGCATCGTGCATAACCTTAAAACTCATCTTTAGTGGGTTCACCCTGATGTCAGGATTCCAAATAACACCCCCAACCGAATCAAAACTCCAAGGCAGGCATATGCCTCAAAGTACAGCTTTATGAGGCATGTCATATTGGCACATCTGGGGAAAGGCGATTCTAACCCCCCCCACCTGGGTTTCCCCCTAGTTAAAATATATACTTTCTCTCCTCCTGCCCATGCAGACCATCACATGGCCCAATCAGGTCACAACCCAAAGTTCATCCGGACTCACGTCCCGCCTCCTCACACCTGGTGAGAACGTCCTTGGCTCTCGGAGGAAAGCCCTCGCTATCTCTACCTCCCCACTCCCATTCCCACAGCTCGCCCAGCCACCACTGTGGCAGCCCTGAAGATGCCAAGGAAAATGGCTCCAGGGCTGACACCTGATGGTTTATTCAGTGGTGGGATTCAGCCGGTTCGGGCCAGTTCAGGCGAACCGGTAGTTAAATTGCTGGCTGGCCCCGCCCCTTCCAGGAGTTCCCACATGCCCCATTTTGGCTTCCAGGTAAGTCCAGGGAGGCCTACTAGGCCCAAAACGGGGCACGGGGAGGGCGGTGCATTCCCCCCCCCACCCCCGCAGCCCGTTTTTGCTCCCGGGGGGTGCAGGAGGCCAAGTGCTGCCTGTCACACACCCTGGCCACGCCCACCATGGCAACGCCCACCCAGCCAGTCATGAGAGCAGAGAACCAGTTGTTAAATTATTTGAATCCCTATTTGTACATATGATCAAGCTTTGTCTTTACTGGTTCAGTTCTGGTCTGGGTGGCTCTGATCCTTCTTTAGTTTTGGTGCCTCTTAAGGAATCTTTTTACCGCTTATCCTTGAGGGAAGCGTCCTGAGATCCTCTCGCTAATAGAACAGTGTCCAAGGATCTGCCATCCCTATTCTCTCCTAGGGAACTGGATTACGCCATGCTGCGCCGACTGGAGAAGAGGATTCTGGTCGACCTCCCAAATCAAGAGGCCCGGCAAGCCATGATCCAACATTGGCTTCCCCCAGTGAGCAACAGTGGAGGAGTGGAGCTGAGGACGGAGCTGGATTATAATTTGCTCAGTCAGGTGAGGAGGTAGCCCACCCACGTGGTCAAGGGTTCTTATGAATGACCTTTATAGAGGAGTCAAGGAATCTATAGAGCAGTGTTTCTCAACTTTGGCAACTTTAAGATGAGTGGACTTCAACTCCCAGGATTCCTTAGCCAGCATAGCATAACTGGCTGGAGAATTCTGGGAGTTGAAGTCCACATATCTTTCTCCCTATATCTGTCTCTATCTCATCTTCTCATCTGTCTCACCTTCTCATCTTCCCTATTATCTTCTCCTTTTGGTATCTTATGATTTATCACTTTGATGTTCACATCTTATGAGTTATGATTTTATCTTATGATTTAGGATATATGGCTTATCATTTTGTTGTCCCTATGTACACTGAGAGCTTGCACAGGAAATGAATTCCTTGTGTGTCCAGTCGCGCTTGGCCAATAAAGAAGTTCCGTTCCATTCTAATTCTAATTCTAATTCTAATTCTAATTCTAATTCTAATAATTCTAATTCTAATTCTAATAATTCTGTTCTATTCTATTCTATTCTATTCTACTCTACTCTACTCTACTCTACTCTACTCTACTCTACTCTACTCCACTCCACTCCACTCCACTCCACTCCACTCCACTCCACTCCACTCCACTCCTTTCCTTTCCTTTCTATTTATTTCCATTCCATTCCCATTCCACTCCACACCACACACGCCACACCATGCCACGCCACGCCACGCCACGCCACGCCACGCCACACAACACAACACAACACAACACAACACAACACAACACAACACAACATAACATAACATAACATAACATAACATAACATAACATAACATATTTTCTTTTCTGTTCCGTTCCATTCCATTCACATATATATAAGTAACCAGGCCGCCAAAGAACACGGTAGCTGGACACCATCAAAGTTGACACCAGTCAAAGCATAGAACAACTCAGAGAAGTAGTGCAAGATCAGAAGATGTGGAGAGATCTGGCCCATAGAATCGCCAAGCGTCGGATATGTCTATATCGGATATCATCATCATCATCATCATCATCTTGACATCATCTTGTCAAAGTTGAAAAACACTGTTATGGAGGATGGAATGCTTATTGGCAGTTAGTCTTGATGGTTTGGTGGGACACTAACTTCTAGGAGTAATTAATTACAGACTGCTGGGAAAAAGGGCACAGGCAGGGGTGAAATTTAAAATTTGTTAATACCAGTTCTGTGGGTGTGGCTTGGTGGGGACGGTTAATGTGACTGGGTGGGCGTGGCCAACTTTTTTTTTTTTTAACTTTTCAGAGCATTTTTTCTACAACCTCTTTGGCCGAAGAGGTTGCAAAAAATGCTTTGAAAAGCCTCTCTGACGATCAATCAGGCAATTCAGCTGGGATCGTCAGAGAGGCTTTTCAAAGCATTTTTTTTTACCACTGCTTCGGCCGAAGTGGTTGCAGAAAAAAATGCTTTGAAAAGCCTCTGACGATCCCAGCTGAGCCGCACGATCATCAGAGGCTTTTTTTTTTACTTTTAAAAGCATTTTTTCGTCGGAAGAGGTTATAGAAAAAAATGATTTTAAAAGTAAAAATTAAAAAAAAGCCTCTGATGATTGTGCGGCTCAGCTGGGCATGGGGTGGGGGGAAGGGATTTTTGCTACCGGTTCTCCGAACCACCCGCCTCCATCGCTACCGGATCAGGCAATCCAGTCCGAACCGGGAGCATTTCATCCCTGGGCACAGGGCTTTGAAGTCTTCCTGAAGGCATCTTGGGTGGCCTTCAGCCAAGATGGGGAATGGGATAGGCCACTGGTCTGATCCATGTAGATCTTGTAATGTTACCTTGATGCTCTTCTGGTGGCAAACAAACTCGTCACTAACCTCTTGTCCACCATAATAGGATCCATAAGACTCAGGAGACATATGATTCATGTGCTCAGGAGACCTTTTGGGTTGTATCAGAAGTGTCCCGATGTAGAAACCGCCTGTCAGGGTTCTAACTAACACCCCCAGTGAAAGAAGACTCCAAGGCTTGAAGTTCCTCAAAGTTCCATTTTATTAGAGATGTCATATTGGCGCATCTGGGGAAAACCCGAATCTGAAAGCTTCCAGGTTTTCCCCACCCAAAGGAAAGCCCAAGTCCCTTCCCCTGCACCCATATGTCCATCACATGGTCATCAATGCATCATCCCAACTGGAGATGCCTCCCAGTTCCAGCCCTCCAAGTGCAGGGCACGATGTCCTTGACTCTTTGAGAAAGGAATGTTATTATGACTACATATCACCCTGGCTCCATACAATCCCCCCTCCCAGTTTCCCACAGTCGTAAATATGGCAGGCCTGAAGGCCCAATGCAGAAAAGATGGCTTCCAAGCTGACACGGTCCCCATAACTTTTTTTCCTCTCCATCCTTTCTTAATCTAAATAGTAGCTTGGCAGCTACCTACAATGGGGAACCTCTGCAGATGTGAGCACACCTTTCTGTTTGTGTATTAGGAGACGGAAGGCTACTCGGGTTCTGACATTAAGTTGGTTTGCAAAGAGGCAGCCATGCGCCCTGTGAGAAAAATCTTCAGCGCTCTTGAAAATCATCAGCCAGGTACTGCAACAGTCTCTTGGGTGTTCGAGCTGAACAGGTGCTCTGGGTTAAGCAAGCAGGGAAGCTAGGAAGCATACAAAGGTAAACGATGCATTATAAATCTGTACCAGCAGGTGGCAGCATTCTGTTTGTTTCCAATTCAGGTTTTTTTTTAGGATTTGTGAACTCCCTTCCCATTTTGCCACTGATATAAAACTCTCTAAGATCATACAAGTAGTCCTCAACTTACGACCGCAATCGAGCCCAAAATTTCTGTTGCTAAGTGAGACAATTGCTAAGTGAGTTCCCCCCCCTTTTACAGCCTTTCCTGCCACAATTGTTAAGTGAATCACTGCGGTTGTTCAGTGGGTAACACGGTTGGTCACTAAACGAATTGTTGTAAGTCGAGGACTATTTGTGGAATTCTAGAGCCAGAAGAGACCTTGGAGGTCTTCCAGTCCAACCCTTCGTGTGGTATTCTGGATGAGTTTGGGACTGCAACTACGCAAAACCTACGCACCCTGTTATTAAGCTGGTTATTAAGACCAGCTGCCTGCAATTACTGCAGGTTCGAACTCTCCAACTCAAGGTTGTTGACTCAGCCTTCCATCCTTTCTAAGGTTGGTAAATTGAGGACCCAGTTGGGGGGGCAATAAAGGATTTGTGTATAAATATAAAAAGGATGAAGGCTATTGCTTAACGCACTGTAAGCGCCCTGAGTCTCGCGAGGAAGGGCAGCATATAAAATCAAATTAAAAACAACAACAACAACAACAACAAAAAACCTTGCAGTAGAGCAATAGCTAGCACCAGTGGTGGGTTTCAAAATTTTTTACTACTGGTTCTGTGGGTGTGGCTTGGTGGGCGTGGCAGGGAAAGGATACTGTTAAAATCTCCATTTCCACCCCACTCCAGGGGAAAGGATACTGTAAAATCTCCATTTCCACCCCATTCCAGGTGCAGGATACTGTAAAATCCCCATTCCCTCCCCACCCCACTAACCTGCTTTCCAGCCCAGTTCTCCTGTGCAGGGCAACAAAAGAAGACCCAGCCGATCAGCTGGGACTCGGGAGGCAGTGAATAGATCAGGGGCGGGGCCAGCCAGAGATGGTATTTGCCAGTTCTACGAACTACTCAAAATTTCCACTACCAGTTCTCCAGAACTGGTAAGAACCTGTTAAAACCCACCTCTGGCTAGCACACATTGGAAGCAGTGGTGGTATTCAGCCGGTTCAGGCGTATGGGTATTGGTGACCTGTGGGTGCTCACCAGCCCCGGTGCTATGCCGTCCTATTCAGCCATGTTATCTAAGCTGTGTGCATGCATGCAAGCCGTGCGCCAGTGGTGGGTTCCTCCCGGTTCAGTCTGGTTTGGCCGAGCCGGTAGTGGTGACGATATGATGTCACCAAACTGGTTCTCCCCCCCCCGCCCCCCCCACCCCCCACGTTATTCTTACCTTTTATTTGGTCCCACCCCCAATCTATTGCTGCCTCCTGAGTCCCAGCTGATGACTAGAGGGAAAAAAACTGTATAAACTCTTGCCGCGGGACTTCAAAGGGCCGCCCTACAGCTGATCAGTGTTAAAAGCAAACAAATGAGTCGGGTCATAGGTGTGAGGGCTGGTCGTAAGTGCGAGGACCTTCCAGAAATGACTCTGACCAGCTAGCCACGCCCACCTAGTCACATGACCTCTAAGCCACACCCACAAAATAAGCCACGCCTGCAGAACCGATAGTAAAAAAAATTTAGAACCCACCCTGCCGTGCGCGTGAGCAAACACAAGCGTGGAAGGCCACGCGCATACGCGGAACATTTTCAATGCTCAGCGAACCAGTGGTAAAATTATGTGAAATCCAGCTCTGATTGGAAGGTACCAATTTGGGGAATGAGATAGAAATATAATGTTACTCTCACAGACTGAGAATAAATTAGCAGAATAAGCTGGGGGAGCTGGAACAAGACTCAAGGTATGAAGGTGTCATTTAGAGGCATCCCTTCTATGATCTCTATGATCTTACTCTATTATTTTATGAGCCGCAATGGTGGTGGCGCAATGGTTAGAGTGCAGTACTGCAGGCTACTTCTGCTGGCTGCCGGCTGCCTGCAATTTGGCAGTTTAAATCTCACCAGGCTCAAGGTCGTCTCAAACTTCCATCCTTCCGAGGTGGGTAAAATGAGGACCCAGATTGTTGGAGGCAGTAGGCTGACTCTGTAAACCACTTAGAGAGGGCTGTAAAAGCACTCTGAAGCGGTATATAAGTCTTAAGTACTATTGCCATCTCATCATCTTTTGGGTTACATGCCATTCAAGAGGAGATCAGAGTTGTTCCTTGACCATCGGTGGACCGATTTTGGATGACGTTTCAACTTCTAATTGGAGATCTTCTTTCTTCAGACAGTGGAAACTTACCGGTGATCCACCTGGACACGGTCACAACCGAAGACTTCCTGGATGTATTTCTCATACCAAGCCTTCTGCTAAAAACCTAAGTCAAAGATACGTTGACTGGCAAAGAGAATTTGAGTCGGTTTGAGCCTAATTGAAGATCTGGAACAATCATCCACATTTCCAGCTTCCTCCACCCCACACAACACATTTCTGAAGAGTTTATTTTTTAAAAAAACAAAAACAGAGAGGAGAAGAAACTTATTGCTTTCCAAGCTGGATGCTGAGTTTCGATGATGGAGAAGAGGCCGTAAATTGTTATTTGGAGAAACCTGGTTCTAGCTTTTTCATCCGATAGCTTTAGACTCATACACAAGGCGGAAAAAAAACATTTTAGCACTTTTGCCATTTTTAATTTTTGTAATTAAACATGACCGTCCATTTGTATTTCTGTGTCACCTAGAAGACTTTTGGGATCCGTTTTGCTGACTTAATATTTGCTGCTATACTTTTCTTCCTTAGTGGGACCAGATAGTAGGAAGTGATAAAGTAAGACATTAATTGGGCCTCCTCGGGCATCCTTGCATTAAACCAGTAGATTTTGAAGACTGTCTTTGAAGAATAAACCACTTTGGAGTCTCAGAGATGTCTTTTAGAGGCTTTCTTACAGTGACCAATAGGACTCCTCTCTCTTCCCTTGGTCATCTGAAGACTGACAAATGTCTATGGAGATTCTCAGTCATCCAAGTCATGGTTGTCCCAAAGGTGCTTTTTCAAGAGGCAGCTGGACTTTCTGGTTTTTCTTTGAAGGTGTTTTGCTTCTCACCCAAGAAGCTTCCTCAGCTCTACAGAAGCTGAAGAAGCTTCTTCGATGAGAAGCGAAATGTCTTCAAAGAAAAACCAGAAAGTCTAGGCATCTCTTGAAAAAGCACCTTTGAAAATAGACACTTTCAATATTTTTATTCTATTAGAGAAGACACTTAGAAAGTATATATAAAAGGGTTTTTTTCTTTTAAAAGCCTTTGATGATCCCAGCTGAGCCGCGCGATCATCTGAGCCTTTTTTTTTTTACTTTTAAAAGCATTTTTTCAGCCGAAGAGGTTGTAGAAAAAATGCTTTTAAAAGTAAAAAAAAAAAAAGCCTCTGATGATTGTGCGGCTCAGCTGGGCATGGGGGGGGCAGGGATTTTTGCTACCGGTTCTCCGAACCACCCGCCTCCATCGCTACCGGATCAGACGATCCGGTCCGAACCAGGAGCATTTCACCCCTGCCATGTGGGTAGATCTGAATGCTTTATTGAAAGAACAAGATGTGGTGAAAATAGAAAATAGAGATACATACAATGAGACTCAAATACAAGACAGACAGTATTGAGTTACTGCTGAACAGAACAATTAATAAATACAAGTAATTTCAATTTCACCAGCGATGCTGTGTGTGCGGAATGTGGGCTTGTCCTTGGATGACCATGTGCTACACATTAAGTTCAGTGGTGGGTTAGGGTTAGGGTTAGAGTTAGTGGTGGGTTGCTACCAGTTCACCCCAGATCAGGCGAACTGGTAACCTCCGTGCTGGGGGTTCACGGAGAACCTCTAGCTAAGATTCTGTGCAGTTTGGAGAACCCCCAAATTCCACTCCTGGCTGGCCCCTCCCACCCAGCCCCACCCCTCCCAGGAGTCCCCATGAAGCCCATTTTGGATGCAGGTAAGTGCGGGGCGTGCGCGGAGGCTCAGGGCAAAAAAATGGGCCTACTGGAAGTTTGGGAAGGCCGGAAATGGCCCCGTTTTCGGCCTTCAGGGGGCCTCTGGAGCCTGGGGAGGCCATTTTCACCCTCCCGGAGGCTCGAGGAAAGCCACCGGAGCCCAAGGACTGTAAAAATGCCCCCCCCCGTGGTGTAGGAGGCTGACTAGGCCACACCTACCCAGCACCCAGGCAGAGAACCCCTTGCTAAAATTTTTGAAGCCCACCCCTGGACACGTGTCTGACCCATTGCGACCCCATGGACAACATTCCTCCAGGCCTTCCTGTCCTCTACTATCTTCTGGAGTCCATTTAAGCTCACGCCGACTGCTTCAGTGACTCCATCCAGCCACCTCTTTCTCTGTTGTCCCCTTCTTCTTTTGCCCTCCATCGTTCCCAGCATTAGGCTCTTCTCCAGTGAGTCCTTCCTTCTCATTAGGTGGCCAAAGTATTTGAGTTTCCTCTTCAGGATCTGGCCTTCTGAAGAGCAGTCAGGGTTGATCTCCTCTAGGACCGACCGGTTTGATGGCCTTGCAGTCCAAGGGACTCGCAGGAGTCTTCTCCAGCACCAGAGTTCAAAGGCTTCCATTCTTTGGCGCTCAGCCTTCCTTATGGCCCAACTTTCACAGCCATCCATTGCAACTGGGAAAACCATAGCCTTGACTATACGCACTTTTGTTGTCTCTGCTTTTTAGTCCGCTGTCTAGATTTGCTATAGCTTTCCTCCCCAGGAGCAAGCGTCTTTTAATTTCTTGGCTGCAGTTCCTATCTGCAAAATTATAATAAGTTAATAGGACTAATTAAAACATCTGCAGATCGCAAGTAGCAGTTTACTCTTTACTTGCTACCTCAAAAACAGGCCTGAAGCTTTAAAGATTAACAGAAGTTTAGCCAGGAATATGATTACGGCAGCCCACTCTAAATGAAGCATCACTGATGCAGCTCAGCTGGTTTAAATTGGGAAGGAAGGATTTATGACAATAACGTGTGGAAAAGTTCTTGTGTCTTAGGGTCTTACTGGAGAAGAGAATATATTTCCTTTGTTCTTTTGAAGTGAAAACATGCTTGGTTGGACACAGCTTTATCAGGAACCAAAGAATTAATCCAGGTTCTTCAGGCTAACCCACATATTCAGCTCTTCTGAATTTGTATTGTCAACGTAGCTGCACACTTGCCAATCCTATTTTATGGATAAAAAAACACTGGACATGAAAGACTACCGGTTCTCCAAAAATAAGACCCAACAGGAAAATAAGTCCTAGCATGATTTTTCAGGATGCTCGTAATATAAGCCCTACCCCCAAAATAAACCCGTTAAGATTGTTAGCCAGATGGGTGCATTTAGTACCGTATTTTCCCCAAAATAAGACCTAACCAGAAAATAAGCCCTAATGCATCTTTTGGAGCAAAAAATAATATAATACCCGGTCTTATTTTCGCAGAAACATGGTAGTTCTTTCTTTTACAGCTAGTCCTCGACTTCATGTCCATAACACAAGTCTGGAATTTCCATCGTATGTCGTGGTGGTCCTAAGTCGAGACACCCACCTAGCCAGCTGAATTTTATTAAATTTTGAGTAGTGGTCATTAAGTGAAAGCTGCCATCATTGTCTGTGGTGGGTGGTTTTTTTTGCAGAGAACTGGAAGTTAAATGTTTTCCGGCAAAAAAAAGAAAAAAAAAAAACACATTCAGAGACCTGATAAAACCAGCAAGATCGTGTCAACCTCTCTACTCCTCCTTTTAGTTTCTGAAATAATCCCTTTTAAAATGAGTTCTCACCTACTTGTCATTAGAAGCCAGGCAAAATTTATTTCCAGACCTTATTGTACATAAAACTCCCTAGCTTGGAGGGACCTATTCATTAAAGCAGCCCACTTGGAAAGATGCCAACAGTCTTTGCCTGCGGAAGAACCTTAAAAATGTGCCCATTTCCTGCTATATAAGATGTTAAATATTAAAAAATGGCCAGGTTAATGCATCACTGGGGAGAGGTAGGTGAGCCTACCTGTATATTAGGTGTGTAACAGTGGTGGGATTCAAAATTTTTTACTACCGGTTCTGTGGGAGTGGCTTGATGGGTGTGGCATGGCTTGGTGGGGGTGGCAGGGGAAGGATACTATAACATCTCCATTCCCTCCCCACTTCAGGGGAAGGTTACTGCAAAATCCCCATTTCCTCCTGATCAGCTAGAACTCGGGAGGCAGAGAATAGATGGGGGCGGGGCCAGTCAGAGGTGGTATTTACCGGTTCTCTGAACTACTCAAAATTTCCACTACCGGTTCTCCAGAACTGGTCAGAACCTGCTGAAACCCACCTCTGGTGTGTTAGTAAGTTCTGGGCATCAGGTGCACTACTTCTCCTTTCCATGAAGATGGACAGTCGTGCAATAACAGACCGATTCCACAGGCCAATCTAATGTATATTATTATCCAATTTATTTGCCATCCAACTTGCGTTTCAAGGTGATTCTAAGCGGTATGTAGCAATAGCACTTAAGACTTATATACCGCGTCATAGTGCTTCACAGCCTTCTCTAAGCGGTTTACAGAGTCAGCCTATTGCCCCCAACAATTTGGGTCCTCATTTTACCCACCTTGGACGGATGGAAGGTTGAGTCAACCTTGAGCCTGGTGAGATTTGAACTGCCAAATTGCAGGCAGCCGGCAGTCAACAGAGGTAGCCTGCAGTACTGCGTTCTAATCACTGCGCAACTGAGGCTCTATAAGGCTGAATCGCATATTTCCTTCTTTATTCAACCTCACAAATTCCCCCCTCTGCCTCCGGGAACCGAGCAAGGCAAGACGGGAAGGTTGGACACAGAGTCCTGTTGGACAGGATAACTTTTTGGGGTGTGGGAAGCAATGATTACGGTGAGAACATTCATTCCATCACAGTCCCCAAAAGGGTGGAGTCCAGCGACAATGCACCAAGAAAATCCGAACGCTCTGCAAAGGATGCTGTGGGCCATTTCATTTTGTGGCACCGGAAGATGACATTCAAAAGTTGCGGTGCTTCTTCAGAGCAGATGCTGGAGGATGTGTTCCACGGCATGGGGAAAGCTCTCGCAGGTTAAGTAGGGGGGTGGGTTAATTTTGCCTTCGTCGGCATCTCGGTATTTCCCTGCAATGACAAAACCAGAAATAAATGAATTACGTTCTGTAATTAGGTCAGAATTTGCCTCAAACTTTGCCAGAGATCAGAGCTGGCACCGCAAACTTCTGCAGCCCTATTCGTGTCCGCTATTTTCCAATGTTCTCAACCGGTGCATTCAGCTTTGTAAAAGTAATCCAGTGGGCATGGACGGCTCTATTTACTGACCAAGGAACTGGGGCCTCATCCTGTTAAACAATAGATGACGTGTGTTCTCATTACTTTTCTGTGATTTAATTATATCTCTGACGGTCAGCCTTCTGCAAAAATCTGTAGCAGATAACAGAGCTCCGGATCAGTCCAGAGCCCTGTTATCAGCTACAAAAGCCTTAAGGAAAGCCTTGCCGGCTGTAGAAAAAAAAACGGACTAAGGTGTGCGAGGCCTGGCTGCAACCAGGGGTGAAATGCTCCTGGTTAGGACCGGATCACCTGATCCGGTAGCGATGGCGGCGGGTGGTTTGGAGAACCGGTAGCAAAAATCCCTGTGCCTCCTCCCCCATGCTCAGCTGAGCCGCACAATCATCAGAGGCTTGTTTTCACCCCTGGCTGCAACTCTCCGAAGGTAAGTAGTAGGGCAGCTCTAACTCCCTCCCCCCTTTCTCCACCCTAGTTTAGTTTTTACCTGTGCATCCTGGAGTGGGCAGGGTCTTAATTAGGGCTTATTTGGGGGGGGGTAGGGCTTACATTGGGTGCACATCGACGAAAAAATGCTTTAAAAGTAAAAAAAAAAGCCTCTGATGATCGTGTGACTCAGCTGGGATCCTCAGAGGCTTTTCAAAGCATTTTTTTCTACAACTTCTTGGCTGAAGAGGTGGTAAAAAAAATGCTTTGAAAAGTCTCTGATGATCCCAGCTGAGTTGCCTGATCGGCAGAGGCTTTTCAAAGCATTAGAAAAAATGCTTTGAAAAGTTAAAAGAAAAAACATCTTGGCCACGCCCAGCCAGTCACATTACCCCCCCACCAAGCCACGCCCACAGAACCGGCAGTAACAAATTTTACATTTCACCCTGGCTGCAACTCTCCGAAGGTAAGTAGTAGGGCAGCTCTAACTCCCTCCCCCACTTCTCCACCCTAGTTTAGTTTTTACCTGTGCATCCTGGAGTGGGCAGGCCTTAATTAGGGCTTATTTGGGGGGGTAGGGCTTATATTGGGCACATATGTACAAATCAAGCTAGGACTTACTTTCTGAGTAGGTCGTATTTTCGAGGAAACACAGTATCTAGATCAGCGTTTTTCAACCTCACTGTCTTTAAGACGGGTGGACTTCAACTCTCAGAATTCCCCAGCCAGCATGGGGACTTCTGGGAGTTGAAGTCCTCTCGTCTTAAAGTCGCTGAGGTTGAAAAACGCTGATGTAAATGCAACAGCCGTTCAGCTACTACTTGAGTAGCCATGAGACGGCTTCCTTGTTCTATAGCAGGGGTGTCAGCCCCTCAAGCTGCACTTCGTTCAGGACTGACATAGAGAAGAAGGCAAGAGACCGTTTGACACTTCACCCAGTTAATTCCCTGGAGAGATTATTCCCTAGGACCATGATGGCGAACCTATGGCACGGGTGCCACAGGTGGCACGCGGAGCCATATCGGTGGGCACGTGAGCTCAGCTCTGGCACGCATGCATGTGCCAGCCATCTGATTTTCGGGCCTTCAGGAAACACACTGTTTCCGGCCTCCGGAGGGCCTCTGGGGAGGGAAGGCCGTTTTTGCCCTCCCCAGGCTCCTAGAAAGGTTCTGGAGCCTGGGGAGAGTAAGAAACAGGCCTACTGTGCCCAACGGGCCATCACGTGCCGAAAGCGGGGGGAGCACAGGGGGGCGGGGCGCACAGAATTATGGATGTGGGCACGCGTGCGTGTGACTCCACCACGCTCCCCCCACTTTTGGCACGCAATGGCAAAAAAGTTAGCCATCACTGCCCTAGGAGATGAGATGGGAGGGGGGGAAATTCCTGTGAGCTTAGTTAGTAGATAGGAGTAGAATGACTTGGAAGATGGCCAATCAGAACAGGAGAGCAAGCCAGGAAGGGAAGGGTTTTGGAGCAGGAACTCATTGCTGGCTACAATGAGTTTTGGAACAGAATGTCATGCTAATAAATGAATGGGTTTTCATAAAGAATTTGGCTGAAATGCGATTTATTTTGAGGCGACTTCGAACCTTGACAGGGGGTGTCAAACTTGCGAGGTCATGTTGTCGTCACATGATGTGACACAACTTTTTCTCCTCCTTCACTAAACCGGTGGGTGGGCGTGGTCAGCGCGGGACGCATCCGTCCCGTGGGCTGCGAGTTTGACACCCCTGTTCTATAGGGATAGCTAAGTTCAGGTGGGAAAGATCTGCAGAAGAAGGTTAACCCAGGAAGGAACAGAAGAAAGGTGTTACAGGTAGGATGTTGGTTCCGCAAATGACTATAAGCAACCCGACACGAACAACTGCAGCTTGACCGAAGTTGCTGAAAAACAGGTTGGTGATGGCTATCCTTTTCCGGATTGAGTGCCCAAAGTCCGCCCGTACCCCCAAAATGCAATGCAAGTGTGGACCCCGTGTGCCTCCTGTGCATGCGAGCACGGCCCCCTGCATGCACCCCGCCCCCTGGCATGTACAGCCCCCCTCCCCATGCGCATACGTGGCAGAGACCTGAAGACCAGCTGGCCAGGAGGCGGCATGCGTGCATGTGCAGCAGAGCTGAAGTGGGACGATGGCTCGCGTGCCATCAAAGAGGGCGCTGTGTGCCACCTCTGGCACGTGTGCCATAGGTTTGCCATCACAGGTATAGATGATCAGCAAGATCCCTTTCAAGGGTGTCCCTGCAGTTCATCCATGACTAGATCAATCTCTGAGCATCTTCCCGCTTATCACTTTTTCTTCCTAAGGAAAAATGTTCTTTCGTGGATTTTTTACGTAAGGCAGAATAGAAATAAACATCAGCCTAGTTTCAAGTGTAGTTCTTTTAGGGCCCAAGTATCATTACGTACCGGTCTTCACCAGTATTCCCAGCATGCCAGCGTTCTGGGCACCCCCGACGTCATCCCTGCAGTCCTGCAAATGCAAAAGAAATGCAAAGAATAGAATAAGAATAAGAATAGAGTGGAGTGGAGTGGAGTGGAGTGGAGTGGAGTGGAGTGGAGTGGAGTGGAGTGGAGTGGAAGGGAAGGGAAGGGAAGGGAAGGGAAGGGAAGGGAAGGGAAGAGAAGAGAAGAGAAGAGAAGAGAGAAAAGTATGGCATGGCATGGCATGGCATGGCATGGCATGGCATGGCATGGCATGGCATAGAATAGAATAGAATAGAATAGAATAGAATAGGAGTTGGAAGGGACCTTGAAGGTCTTCTAGTCCACCCTCTGTTTAGGCAGAAAACCCTACACCATTTCAGACAAATTCTCCTATCTCTTCTTAAATTTCTTAAAGAAACCTGCAACTCGCAAATAGGTTGTAAAAGCTCCTTAAAAATAGGGATGTGTTTTTAATAGACTCTTGTTTCATAACAATCCTTAACGTGTGCTATTTTTCCTATGCTGCAACCAAGTGGTAAAATAATAAAAAAACAACTGAAGAGTTTGAACTCATGCTACATTGGGGTCCCCCGGAGCCTCCTCGGCCCAAAAACGGGCCACGGGGGGGGAGGGGGCGCACTGCACCCCCCGCTCCCCGTTTTGGGCCTAGCAGGCCTCCCTGCAGCCTCCTGGGTCCAATAACGGGCTGTGGGGGGCATCGCTGTGCCCCCCATGCATGCGCGCGTGACCCCCACCCCCTGCGCATGCATCCCCCTGCATATGCGCACGTGTCCTCCCTGCGCATGTGCACGCATCTCCCGCATGCGCCCCACCTCCTGCGCATCCCAAAAATCAGCTGGTCGGCAGGAGGCACAAGAGCGCATGCGCGGTGGGGCTGAGCCGAGTGACGGCTCACGTCCCCACAGAGAGGGCTCTGCATGCCACGTGTGCCATAGGTTCACCATCACGGTTTTAAGAAGCCTGTATATACCGTATTTTGAATTATAAACCGCCCAGGTCGCTTACTGAGAAGGGCAGCTATAAAAATCCAATAAATGTCTAAATAAACAAACAAGCAAGGATTCTAGAAGACTCACGTCGCCAATCATGATGGCTTCCTCAGGTCCACAGTTGGTCCCACACAAGGCCTCCAGGAAAAATGTCCGCTCTGGCTTCCCCACCACCGTGGCCTTCTGGTCAGTGGCATACTCCAGGCCGGTCACAAAGGGTCCTGGGCCGAGGGCGAGGCCATCTTTCTTCTTGTAGTACCTTGCCTTGTGAATAGCTATGAGGGGAGCCCCGTCCAGCACCAACCTTGGAAGAGGAAGGAGACAAAAGCTGCAACGTAACCCTAGAAGCATCAGGCAGCTGAGAACATTCAGCGGGAATTCTTCGAAAATAGCAATGGCACTTAAGATTTATATACCGCTCTGTTCTGCCCCAGCTATGGACCCCAAAGAACACAGCACACACAAAGTATGTTTAGTTTACTGACTAAACCAGTCTTTTACAAACAGCTGTTAATTAACTGCATTAACAGCCACCAAGAATTCAAAGAATAATAACTGAAAGCTTACTATGGTTGGCAGAATGCCCAGAAGCAATTTGCAGGAAGCTGATAAGATAAGCAAGACAAGACACGAAGGAGAATGAACGAAGTTGTTCCCTGCAAATTGCTTCAGTCGGCGTTCCTCCTTAAATAGGCTAAGGGAGTGGCCAATTAGCCCCAAGCCTTACTCTCGAGGAGACCTCCTTCTGAGGAGCCACTCCTGCCTTTTGGCAGCTCTGCCCGCCCGTGCATCGAGAAGAGGCTCCTCCTCTTCGTCCTCTTCACTTAAAGGAGCTTCTGGAGGTTCTGAAGGCCCTGGCTGAATCCCTGCCTCTGGCACCACATCTTCTCCAGCCTCCTCATTGTCTGACTCAAGTGCCAGCTGCACAGGCTGCTGGCGCAGCACCACACCAGCCTCCTCACTGTCTGAATCAGCTACTATCTACAACCTCTTCAGAAAAAATGCTTTTAAAAGCCTCTGAGGATCCCAGCTGAGTTGCCTGATTGTCAGAGGCATTTAAAAGAAAAAATCCTTTTTTTTCTTTTAAATGCCTCTGACGATCCAAGCTGAGTTGCCTGATCATCAGAGGCATTTAAAAGGAAGAAAGCCTCTGCCGATCAGGCAAGTCAGCTGGGATCCTCAGAGCCTTTTGAAAGCATTTTTTTTTCACCAAAGAGGTTGTAGAAAAAATGGTTTTAAAAGTAAAAAAAAAAAAAAAAAAACTGGACACGCCCACCCAGTCACATTACCCCTGACCACCAAGCCACGCCCACAGAACCGGTAGTAACAAATTTTAGATTTCACCACTGTGCCTCCAGGGAGGGAGGGAGGGAGGGAGGGAGGGAAGACGGAAGGAAGGAAGGAAGGAAGGAAGGAAGGAAGGAAGGAAGGAAGGAAGGAAGGAAGGAAGGAAGGAATAGCAATAGCACTTAGGCTTATATAGTGTTTCATAGTGCTTTACACCACTCTCTGGCCGGTTTACAATATCAGCATATTGTCCCCGACAATCTGGCCACCGTTTTATCCCATTCTGAATTTCAACGGCAACCATCCACAAAAAGAGTTGCATCAGAACACTATATGACAGGATGAGAACTCACTGTAGTCCTGTTCTGCCCCAGCTACAGATCCCAAAGAACACAGCACACACACAGTTTGTACAAAACTTAATTTACTAAAATAACTCAAGTCTTTTTCAAAACAAAGGCTGTTAATAAACTTCCTTAACAGCTTACAAGAAACCAAAGATAAAGTAATCACAATCTTACTAAGGTTGGCAGAAAGCCCAGAAGCAATTTGCAGAGAATCCAGACGTGAAGGAGAATGAACTAAAGTTGTTCCCTGCAAATTGCTTCAGTTGGCGTTCCTCCTTAAATAGGCTAAGAGAGTGGCTAATTAGCCCCAAGCCTTACTCTCGAGGAGACCTCCTCCTGAGGAGCCACTCCTGCCTTTTGGCAGCTCTGCGCGCCCGTGCATCAAGAAGAGGCTCCTCCTCTTCGTCCTCTTCACTTAAAGGAGCTTCTGGAGGTTCTGAAGGCCCTGGCTGAATCCCCGCCTCTGGCACCACATCTTCTCCAGCCTCCTCATTGTCCAACTCGAGCGCCAGCTGCACAGGCTGCTGGCGCAGCACCACACCAGCCTCCTCACTGTCAGAATCAGCTACAATCCGCACAGGCCGCTGACGGGCCACAACAAGTACCCAGCAAGCTGAGAGCAGGTACCCACGTCAACAATTCAAGCAGGGAGGGATTTATTCCTGCTTACCTGAAAGCTCTGTTCATAGTTTGATAGTTGAACTGGTCAGGAGCCAACCCAACCACTACAGCATTCGGATCGCTGGTGTCTATGCCTAGAGGAAAATGCAAGTATCTGTTAAAACCAGTCCTACCCAGGTCCCTACAGAGGAAGGGTTCCCTTGGGTGGGCTTGCTTTCCTCTTTCCAAAAGCCACCTGGGTGACTTTGCCTAATCACCCGGAGATTGTGAGTTCTAGGCCCACCTTAGACAAATAAAAGCCAGCTGGATGACTTTAGACCAACCACCCAGAAACTATGAGTTCTAGTCCTGCTTCAGGCATGAAAGCTGGATGGGTGTCTTTGGGCCAATCAGCAGGAGACTGTGAGTTCTAGTCCCGCCTTAGGCATGAAAGCTGACTGGGTGACTTTGGGCCAATCACCAGGGGACTGTGAGTTCTATTATTTTATTATTATTTTATTATTCATATTTTCTATGCCGCCCACTCTCCGAGGACTCTGGGCGGCTTACACCAGAGACAGTATACTAAATAGCATGTTGCCCCCAACAAGCTGGGTCCTCATTTTACCCACCTCGGAAGGATGGAAGGCTGAGTCAACCTTGAGCCGGTTGAGAGGCATGAAAACTGGCTGGGTGACTTTGGGCCAATCACCAGAAGACTGTGAGTTCTAGTCCCACCTTAGGCACAAAAACTGGCTGGGTGACTTTAGACCAACCACCCGGAGACTGTGAGTTCTAATTCCACTTCAGGCATGAAAGCTGGATGGGTGACTTTAGACCAATCACTCTCTCAGCTCATCCCACCTCATAGGATTGTTGTTGTGGGGAAAATAGGAGGAGGAGGAAGGAATATTAGATATGTTCACTGCCTTGAGTTATTTATAAAGTAATGAAGATAGGATTTTTTAAAAAGATTCAATATATTTGTTAGCATCTGAAAATTGAAAAAAGAATAGAATAATAGAATAGAATAGAATAGAATAGAATAGAATAGAATAGAATAGAATAGAATAGAATAGAATAGAATAACAGAGCTGGAAGGGACCTTGGAGGTCTTCTAGTCCAGCCCCCTGCCTTGGAGAATAGCTTGACTCCCATTTCTTTGTGGCAATGCCTGAGATATTGGAAGACTGCTATCATGTCTCCCCTAGTCCTTCTCTTCATTAAACTAGACATACCCAGTTCCCGCAACCGTTCTTCATGTGTTTTAGCCTCCAGGCCCCTAACCATCTTGGTTGCAGAAAAAGACAAAGCTTTCCTCAAGTCAAGCTCAACTCCTGGTGCCTACAAGAGCACTGGGCTCAGGTGGAGTAAATCCAGGGGTGAAATCCAGCAAGTTCTGACAGGTTCTGGAGAACCGGTAGGGGAAATTTTGAGCAGTTTGGAGAACTGGCAAATACCACCTCTGGCTGGCCCCCGAGTGGGGTGGGAATGGAGATTTTGCAGTATCCTTCCCCTGGAGTGGGGTGGGAATGGAGATTTTGCAGTATCCTTTCCCAGGAGTGGGGAGGGAATGGGGATTTTGCAGTATCCTTCCCCAGGACTGGGGAGGGAATGGGCGTTTTGCAATATCCTTCCTCCGGAATGGGGTGGGAATGGAGATTTTGCAGTATCCTTCCCTGGGAATGGGGAGGGAATGGGGATTTTGCAGTATCCTTCCCCTGCCATACCCATCCGCCACGCCACCCCCGCCACGCCCACAGTACCGGTAGTAAAAAAATTTGGATTTCACCACTGAGTAAACCGTAATAATGAGAATGGGTGTCCTACTCACCCATCAATGCAAATAGAAAGGTTAAGCCCCATTCTGCTCTCCACGAGGAAGTATGTGACCCAAGGCGAAATTTAGTTAAACCTGCGGGGCAATTCTAGGCCCAGGATATTCTTTCAAAGAGAAGGTGTCCTTACGAAAGGCACAAATGGAAGTGCAGCAATGAGAGATACTCCAATGTGGATTTTATGCATTTACTTGGACTTACTTTGTAACGCTCCCTGGGAGCATCTGGCGCCATTAAGCAAAGGATTATGCTCATCTGACTGCGAGCTATCTTAAACGAAGATTATCCAAGAATAATTCCATAGTAGTTACTAACAGGGGCTTAAACATCTTTCATCGTACTTAAAACTACTGGACGGACACGCACAAAAAATGCACATAAAGCATTTTAGGTGAAGAGAAGGAAGAGTCACGACCCAATGGGATTTGACACAGAATTGATCTAAAGACAGGAAACACAATCTGATTTAACTAAACTTTTAAATCTCCCTTACATTAAGATGTTTCAGTGTCGTACACTGACCGGGGCCAGATGGAACGGGAGGCCTAGTTAGCTTGTCCACATATGCCAAAACTGGAAGGAAGTACCGTATTTTTCAGAAGTGGGTGGAAATGTCTGTATGTCTTATAGACCGAATACGGCCCTGTTTTTGGCCTCCCGAAACCACTCCGTGCATCCCCTTTTCGCCAAAAACGGGACGCGTGAAGGGTTTGGGAGGCCTGCAGAGTGCTCCTGGGGGCTGGGGAGGGCAAAAACAGGACGTGGGGGGGGGGTCGGGAGGCCAAAAATGGGCCCGTTTTTGGCGAAAACAGGATACGCAGAGGGTTTGGGAGGCCTGCAGAGCAGGGGTGAAATCCAGCAGGTTCTGACAGGTTCTGGAGAACCGGTAGCGGAAATTTTGAGTAGTTCGGGTAATTGGCAAATACCACCTCTGGCTGGCCCCAGAGTGGGGTGGGAATGGAGATTTTGTAGTATCCTTCGCCCAGGAGTGGGGCGGGAATGGGGATTTTGCAGTATCCTTCCCCAAGGAGTGGGGTGGGAATGGGGATTTTGCAGTATCCTTCCCCCAGGAGTGGAGAGGGAATGGGGATTTTGCAGTATCCTTCCCCAAGGAATGGGGAGGAATGGGGATTTTGCAGTATCCTTCCCCTGCCACGCCCACCAAGCCACACCACGCCCACCAAGCCACGCCCACAGAACCGGTAGCAAAAAAAATTGGATTTCATCACTGCTGCAGAGTGCTCCTGGGGGGTGGGGAGGGCAAAAACAGGAAGTGTGGGGGGTTCGGGAGGCCAAAAATGGGCCCGTTTTTTATAAGAATGGGATGCGCAGAGGGTTTGGGAGGCCTGTAGAGTGCTCCTGGGGGCCGGGGAGGGCAGAAACCGGACGCGTGGAGGTGAAAAACTATTTTTTTCCTTGTTTTCCTCTTCAAAATCTGGGTGCATTTTATACTCTGGTGCATCTTATAGTCTGAATAATACGGTACTTAGCAAATACACAACTCTGGTGTGAAACTGAAGTCAACCGAAACAACCATCATCATGGAAAGAAGAGGCCAGAAAAACCCTCTTAAGACTTTTTCCTAAATCACAACCACCACCTCAGCATTGAAATACCGGTACTTACGACCTCAATTGAGCCCAAAAGTTCTGTCCTTAAGTGAGACATTTGTTAAGTGAGTTTTGCCCCATTTTACAACCTTTCTTGCCACAGTTGTTGTGAATCACCGCAGTGGGTAAGTTAGAAACATGGTTGTTAAGTGAATCTGGCTTCCCCGTTGATTTTGCTGGTGGGAAGGTCGCAAAAGGGGATCACAGGACCCTGGGGCACAGCGACCGTCATAAATATGAACCAGTTGACGATCATCTGAATTTTTTTTTTCACCCTTACGACCGTTGCAGCATCCCCATGGACACGTGATCAAAAGTCGGTTGCTTGGCACCTGGCACCGAGCTGGTTTCGAATCCAAGACAGTCTTCCGGCTACCAGCCTGTGGCCTTAAACTGGCTCCCATTATAGTACAGCAATGGTTAAATCATTCATACATCCTTTGTCTGTATGTATAGATATAATTCAGCGGTGAAATGCACTTACCTTCGCTACCGGTTCGGGTATGTGAGCGTGCATGTCTCTGCGCATGTGCAGAGGGTCAAAAATGGAACGTAATGACGTCCCGGCAGGTGGGTGGAGCCTCCTGCCACCGGCGCTACCAGTTCGCGCGAACCGGATATATCCAGCTGGATTTCACCGCTGATATAATTCTATATTTATGCCAGGAGAGTTATACTAGGATGCCTTCATTTTGTTATATTGTACTATATTAATTTATTTGACTCTTTTTTGTTAGTTTTTATTGTTCTAAATGTGGTTTTATATTCTGTAAGCCGCTTTGAGTCGCCATGGACGAATAGGCGGCAATATAAATTCATTCACTCAATCAATCAATCAAATACCTGTAAAATCATGCAAAGCATTTTTCTCCACCATCAACAAAGGCCGGACTTTTTTCTGCTCCAACAAATTTCGGGCTGCCGTCAGGGACGTGAAGATCTCATCTTCCTTAATGTCAAACTCAAGTTTCTTCAGCCTCTCCACCAAGTCTTGCTTGCATTCCTTTGTCGTGTTCGTCACAAATCGGATGGCCACGGGAGCAGAGCGCAACCTGGCCGGGAGAAACAAGAGAAGCGGATGGCGGTTTTGATCACAGAAGTACTTTTGTGTGTAATCCTATATTGTGACCTAGGCCCAAGTAGTTATTACGAGACACAATCAGTCCTAAACAAACATATTTTAATAGAACAGCTGCGAATTACTTCATTCTTAGCTTAGTCCAAATTAATTCCAGAACAAATCCTTCATAAACAGTCCTTCAGCCTTATCACC
This sequence comes from Pantherophis guttatus, assembly GCF_029531705.1. The sequence continues at coordinate 96,962,477 of NW_026844028.1, read as the reverse complement.
AACCTTTGTCTACTTTGGCACCATGCCAAAGGTTTTTCTTGGCAAAAATTCAGAAGCAAGAGACACCGACAAGAAACAAATGTAGCAAGACAAGAAACAAATTTAGCAACAAATTTGCTTTCCTACAAAGAACCCAAGAGCCCTTGCTGCTCTTTTAAGCCTTCTGGGAGGGGCCAATCATCTCCTGGCCTTACTCCCGAGTCGTCCTTTTTGCTTTAGCTGCTCTTGCCTTCTGGCAGCTCTTCGCATGCACGCACTAGGAACAGGCTCCTCCTGTTCCTCTGCCTCTCTGCTATCCGCCTCTGGAGCAGGGGTGAAATGCTCCCGGTTTGGACCGGATCGCTCGATCCGGTAGCGATGGAGACAGGTAGCAAAAATCCTTGCCCTCCCCCCCCCATGCCCAGCTGAGCTGCACAATCATCAGAGGCTTTTTTTTTACTTTTAAAAGCATTTTTTCTACAACCTCTTCGGACGAAAAAATGCTTTTAAAAGTTAAAAAAAAGCCTCTGATGATCGCGCGGCTCAGCTGGGATCGTCAAAGGCTTTTGAAAGCATTTTTTTACAACCTCTTCGCTGAAGAGGTTGTAGAAAAAATGGTTTAAAAAAAAAATTGGCCACGCCCACCCAGTCACATTACCCCCTCCACCAAGCCACGCCCACAGAACTGGTAGTAACAAATTTTAGATGTCACCACTGCTCTGGAGGCTCCAGAGTCCGCGCATCGCTCCCAGATGGCCCTGGCCCCATCTCTGCCTCTGACGCAGAGCCCTTGTCCGGGCCTTCCTCTGACACCAGGACTGGCCCATTGTCCCCCCCAGCCTCCTCACTGTCTGACTCTGCTGCCAGCTCCGCAGGGTGTTGGTGGACCACAACATTCTACCACAGGTAATCCTCGACGTACGACCACAAGGGAGCCCAAAATGTATGCTGCTAATAAATGAGACATTTGTCACCTGAGTTTGGCCCCGTTTTACGATCTCGCAAAAGATCGTATTGCGATCCCCTTTTGCAACCTTTGGACAGGCAAAATCAATGGGGACGCCAGATTCACTTAACAGCCATGTGATTAACTTTTTGATGGTGGTGATTCACTTAACAACGGTGGCAAGAAAGGTTGTAAAATGGGGCAAAACCTATTTAACCAATGTCTCGCATAAGAATAGAAATGTTGGGCTTAATTGTGTTTGTTAAGTCAAGAGCTACCTGTACTTACAATACAGGTGGTCCTTGACCAGGGGTGAAATGCTCCCGGTTCGGACCGGATCGCCCGATCCGGTAGCGATGGCGGCAGGTGGTTCGGAGAACCGGTAGCAAAAATCCCTGCACCCCCCCCATGTTCAGCTGAGCCGCACGATCATCAGAGGCTTTTTTCTTTTTTACTTTTAAAAGCATTTTTTCTACAACTTCTTCCGATGAAAAAATGCTTTTAAAAGTAAAAAAAAAAAAAGCCTCTGATGATCGTGCGGCTCAGCTGGGATCGTCAGAGGCTTTTCAAAGCATTTTTTTCTGCAACCTCTTGGCCGAAGAGGTGGTAAAAAAAATGTTTTGAAAAGTCTCTGACGATCCCAGCTGAGTTCCTGATCGGCAGAGAGGCTTTTCAAAGCATTAGAAAAAATGCTTTGAAAAGTTTTTTTTTTTAAAGTTGGCCACGCCCACCCAGTCACATTACCCCTCCCCCATCAAGCCATACCCACAGAACCGGTAGTAACAGATTTTACATTTCACCCCTGTCCTTGATTTACAACTGGTGGCTTAGTGTCAGTTTGAAGTTACGACCTACTTGAAAAAGGGGACTTACAACCCCGATCCAAAGTTCCCATGATCATCTCCTTCCCACAGTGCCATGACTGCACCCAGGATGCTTGGCAACACACCCACATTATACGACCATTTGCGGCATAATACAGTCATGTGACTGTATTTTACAGTACAAAGGTTTTGCCAAAAACACTTATTTCCAATAGAAGAGAATATTTGTAGCTCAGGGTTGAACTGTGGGGTCCTCGGTGCTTTCTGAGCTTGGTTGGGTTTTTTGGCAGACGTTTTATTACCAAACTCGGTAACATCATCAGAAGCAAAAGTATCTTCTCAGCTAAGAAGTGGAATTTGCAAAATTGTCACTTTCCCGCCACATCCTTCAATGGAACTTGGAGGAAAGAACTTGCTTTTTAAGAGCTTCCTGGGCTCCTGGCACAGCTGAGTCTTCTATATGAAGTGTACCGCTCAGATCCACCAAGACTGCTTTTATCACACGCCGAGCTGCCATCCTTCAAGCCAAGGAGAAGATGGAGGTGGTAGAAGGGAAGAAAAAGAGCATAAATGGTTAGGTAACACCAGACGATTAAAACAAGCAGGAGAAATTAAAAAATCCCCATCTCCCTGGTAAATGTCTATGGAGATTCTCAGTCATCTACGTTAGGGATGGCTAACATTTTTGCCGTCGCGTGCCAAAAGCGGGGGGAGAGCGGGGAGGACGCCCACGTGCATCCCCACACCCATAATTCAATGCACCCCGCCCCCGTGTATGTGCTGCGCCCCTTCCTGCACCCCCCTCCCCAGCTTTTAGCACAGAATGACCTGGTGGGCCCAGTAAGCCCGTTTTTCACCCTCCCCAGGCTCCAGAGGCTTTCTAGGAGCCTGAGGAGGGCGAAAATGGCCTTCCCCACCCACCCCAGAGGCCCTCCGGAGGCCGGAAACAGCCCATTTCCCAACTTCCGGTGGGACCGGAAGGCCCAAAAAACAGCTGGCCGGCGCATGCATGCGCGCTGGAACTGAGCTACGGCAACAATTGCATGCCCACTGATATGGCTCCGTGTGCCACCTGTGGCACCCGTGCCATTGGTTCGCCATCCCAGATCTAGGTCATGGTTGTCCTGGAAAAAAGCACCTCTGGGACATCTCCCTGCTAAGTAAAAAAGAGGCGGGCAACGTATAAAAATATATCAATAATTGATCAATCGGAACCTTTTCCTCCAATCCCCAAAAACAAACAAAAAAAATCGTTTTCTTTTAAACAGAAAAAGTTACACACAAAACAAAATCTGGACATTGACATCATGTCCAGCTTTGGTTTCAGAGGATAACGAATTTTATATTTTATAAATTATCTTGCTACAATAGAAAGAAGCCGTAACTGTAGCCCTGTTACAGGATTCAACAGCAATTAAGATACCAGGGTTTTTTGGGGGGAAATGTGTGGATTTCAATTCCCAGAATCCACACATCTTAAAAGTGGCTCAGGTTGAAAAACAAGATTATATAAGGAAGAAGCAGGGTGTTCCGTTTGGTTGTGTGCAGCTCCAGGAAGGAGGGATGCAGGCAGCCAAAACTGGTGGAATGCAAAGCCAGAACAGGGACTCAGACAGAGACAATTGTGGTTAGTGACAGGTGGCATTCTCTTTGGGCATTAGAAGCTACCCCTATTCAGCAATTGATGCAGCAGGCATCAGGCAGAAATGAGCCTGCTCCAAAAAAAGTTTGGAAGGAGCTATGGCAGGGGTGAAATCCAGCAGGTTCTGACAGGTTCTGGAGAACCGGTAGCGGACATTTTGAGCAGTTCGGAGAACCGGTAGCGGAATTTGGAGAACCGGCAAATACCACCCCTGGCTGGCCCCAGAGTGGGGTGGGAATGGAGATTTTGCAATATCCTTCCCCCAGGAGTAGAGTGGAAATGCAGATTTTGTAGTATCCTGCCCCTGGAGTGGGGTGGGAATGGAGATTTTGCAATATCCTTCCCCCTGGAGTGGGGAGGGAATGGGGGTTTTGCAGTATCCTTCCCCCTGGAGTGGGATGGGAATGGGGATTTTGCAGTATCCTTCCCCTGGAGTGTGGTGGGAATGGAGATTTTGCAATATCCTTCCCCCTGGAGTGGGGAGGGAATGGGAATTTTGCAGTATCTTTCCCCTGGAGTGGGGAGGGAATGAAGATTTTGCAATATCCTTCCCCACAGGAGTAGAGTGGAAATGCAGATTTTGTAGTATCCTGCCCCTGGAGTGGGGTGGGAATGGAGATTTTGCAGAATCCTTCCCCTGGAGTGGGGAGGGAATGGGGATTTTGCAGTATCCTTCCCCTGGAGTGGAGTGGGAATGGAGATTTTGCAGTATCCTTCCCCTGGAGTGGGGAGGGAATGAAGATTTTGCAATATCCTTCCCTGGAGTGGGAAGGGAATGGGGATTTTGCAGTATCCTTCCCCTGGAGTGGGGAGGGAATGAAGATTTTGCAATATCCTTCCCCTGGAGTGGGAAGGGAATGGGGATTTTGCAGTATCCTTCCCCTGGAGTGGGAGGGAATGAAGATTTTGCAATATCCTTTCCCCTGGAGTGAGATGGGAATGGAGATTTTACAGTATCCTTCCCCTGGAGTGGAGTGGGAATGGGGATTTTGCAGTAAGGGAATGAAGATTTTGCAGTATCCTTCCCCTGCCACGCCCACCAAGCCACACCACACCACACCCACGCCCACAGAATAGGTAGTTAAAAAAAATTGGATTTCACCACTGAGCTATGGCAAGATCAGAGATGCCTGCAGAGGCACAACATGCACCCTCCCCACCGTTGCTTTCTCTGGTTTTACTGTTTTACCAACTTCACCATTACCCCCATTCAGCCTTACTACACACACACCTCCCCCATTGAGGAAAGCAGCCCCACACTCCTTGCCAATGTCACAAGGGGAAGGAAAATCGCCCATAGAGCTCCTTCCTTCCGTACCTCCACACCCCAGACAGTCCCTCCTTGCTGCTCAGAAAAGCCCTGCAGAAGGAGCCCTTCGTGAGACCATACGGAGACTGGAGGCAACACTTCCCCCCTCTTTCACACCATTGGTACCGTCCCCGCCATTGGGGACGCCTCCGCTTGGACTGTACTATTACGAGATGCAGGAGGAACGAGACAGCCTTCTCTCTCTCTATGACCCGTCATTGGGATTTGACGGAAGGTCCTGTCGCTTAAGGACCTTTAGGATCGTCTAAACAACTGCCTGTATGGGCCTTCGTTTCTTTTTTTTCCCTCGTCAGCAATCGAGATATAATTTTCCTAAATAGCACAAATAAATGTGTCCCTTAGTCGAGATGATAATACTTGCTTTTGTCTCCTGCTCGACGCTAACATTTTTGAACAGGCAGTTAGATAAACACCTTTGTGGTCCCTTTGATAACTAAGTTGGGATCTATTTTCTACTACAGTAAAAAAAAAATACATTCCTGTTGAATTTCTGCCTATCTATAGGATCCTAGATCCCAAAGGAGATGGGATACAGGAACCTCTGATGTAAATCAGGGAATAGCAGCAGGTGCTGCTCCACTTTACAACGTTTTACCCCCAAACTCTAGGAATTCATTACTACTGTATTTCTTTAAGAGAACAACTAAAGACACTCTTGTTCACAAAAACAGCCTCTGGATCTGCTATTGTTATATTTTTTTTCCTTTTATGGCAATGGCAGGAAGACTTTTCCCCTTCTCTTGTAAACTGCTCTGAGTTCCTTGGGGAAGAAAAAGCAATGTAGAAACAGTAATTATGATACCAGATCAACATCCAAGTGCTGCTAAACCATGATTCCCTGCGGTCAGTCTGAGAATAATGGCAGAAAGAAGGAAAGAAACATAGCGTATTCTGGTCAGTCAGACTCCCAGTTTTGATGTGAGATTAACTTGGCCCCGAGAGACAAAACAGAGTCACTTTTCAGGGTAGCTTTTTAAAATAAAATTTGTATGGCTTAAAAAAAAATACCCAAAAAGCAAAAACAAAACATATACATTATAAAAATACACAAGTACTTAAAAATAAATGAAAAAGAATATGAAAAAATAAGATGCAGCGTATATGTTATTAGATTACAACAATAAACACAGTTCTATATGTAATTATCTGGTATAAACCAGGGATGAAATCCAGCAGGTTCTGACAGGTTCTGGAGAACCAGTAATGGAAATTTTGAGCAGTTTGAAGAACTGGTAGCGGAAATTTTGAGTAGTTTGGAGAACCAGCAAATACCACCTCTGGCTGGCCCCAGAGTGGGGTGGGAATGGAGATTTTGCAATATCCTTCCTCCAGGAGTGGGGTGGGAATGGAGATTTTGCAGTATCCTTCCCCTGCCATACCCACCAAGCCACGCCCACCAAGCCACACCACGCCCACAGAACCAGTAGTAAAAAAATTCAGATTTCACCACTGGTACAAACATTATTCATGCGTGTGCTAGTAGAGTAGGATCCTCTTGTCAACCCTGAGCTACAAATATTCTCCTTTTATTATTACCCATGTGTAATATTTACATGACTATTTTTAATCTATTGTACTTTGAGTCCCATATTTCCCTATATTTATCCATACAAGATCTACATCTCTATAGCAATCCATTCACAGGCAGCAAATACAATCAGGTTTTCCCATCTGTTGAGTGAAAGGGCCATAGATTTAGCTTTCCAATATAGCGGTACGGTATCAATCTTCTAGCTATAATAGCAGCCTGGAGAATCTATTTATGTTGTCCAGTTATCAAATCCCATGTATTAGATAGGTAATTCAACACTTTTCAAGGTTTTTGTTCTTTTAAAGAGTGTTTGAAACTCTGCCAATGTAATTTCTATTTAGACGGGGCATTTCTAAACTGATAGAACAAATTTGTTGACAAAGTGCATTATCAAACTTCCCAAGACCAACTGTGCCGTGCCTTGCATCTTCCTTCCTAATGCTGCACTAAATTGAATTATTAACCCAACTTATCATGCTGTACATAAACCTGCTAGGGTCTCTCCTGGAGCTGACAAAAGTGTTTTGTGCAAATCCAGGGGTTGTGAGAAAGAGCCCGAGTTCAAGGAATACAGTGGTTGCAGGAAGAACTCGATTGAGAGGGAAGCTAGATAGTGGAACCCAGGAAGCCAAATTGGGATCCAGGCGAGACCAGTAGGATCCTTAAAGAGTCTATGAAAGATAGGCCTCAACTTACAACAGTTCATTTAGTGACCATTCAAAGTTACAAGGGCACTGAAAAATGTGACTTACGGCTGTTTTTCAGTTACAGGATGCTGCAAACCATTGTAAATGTGTGGAGTTCTGTTATCCAGGTCATTGTTGTTTCAAAGGTGCTTTTTCAGGAGGCAACTGGACTTTGTTTGTTTGTTTTTTTATAGCCATTTTGCTTCTCATCCAAGAAGCTTCTTCAGCTCTGACAGAACAGTAGGAAATGGAAGGGCTGTTTTGTCAGAGCTGACGAAGCTTCTTGGATGAGAAGCAAAACGTCTTCAAAAGAAAAAAAACAATTAAGTCCAGTTGCCTCTTGAAAAAGCACCTTTGAAACATCGTAAATATTGCCAAGCACCCACAATTTAGTCAAAAGACCGCAAAGGAGACCAAACTATTGGAATTTCGGATCGCCATCACTTCTTACTTCCAATTCTGAGGTACGTAAAACGATCACTTGTCCAGTTATTTAGTTTCCCACTTTTTTTGCCTCAGTGGAAAGTCAGGTGGTGTCAGACGATACTTGGCTTTAATGGGAATTATCCAGAAGCCAATGACTGCATTTTACGATGGCTTTGCCAAATTACTTCCTTCCTTCTGGTTTTTGACAAAGCTGTCTCCTTAGTCAACCACTGGTTTGCTTAACCATTGCAACCTTTACTTAACCATCATCACAAAATAAGTTGTAAAATTGGGTTGGTCACATGACCATCCTGTTTTACAGCTGTCACAAAATACGACTGTAATGGGCAGACTTCATTATGGTCATATGTTTACGGCTACCTGTATGTGCCCTGAACTCATGTGTTGACTCTGGGCTCTTCAGTGACTGAATTTTCAGCCCCAAGCTTAAAGGAATAGCAATAGCACTTAGACTTATTTACAGTGTTCTACAGCCCTCTCTAAGCGGTTTACAGAGTCAGCCTCTTGCCCCCAACAATTTTGGGTCCTCATTTGACTGACCTCGGAAGGATGGAAGGCTGAGTCAACCTTGAGCCTGGTGAGATTCGAACTGCCAAATTGCAGGTGGCTGGCAGTCAGCAGAAGGAGCCTGCAGTACTGCAATCTAACCAATGTGCCACTGTGGCGGGAATGTAAGAATAGCACCTTTGCCACAATACGTAGAGGGGAAGAAAAACTGGTTCAATTTAATTATTGGATTTAATGAAACGGAGTGCATATTAAGCAATACAATAAATATAAACGGCATTTTTATTGAGACAAAATATGCAGCTTCTTCAGCAGCTCAGATTGGATCCCACGTGCAAATCGGTCTGCAGTCTGTTCGTTTTAGACGCTATCCAGATTTTCTGAAGATGATTTCAACCAAATAATAACAACAGCACAATTGTCACTGTGTTCACTCCAATTAATGGCACTGGGGGAGAAAAAAAAAAGGAAAAGAAAGAAAAGTGTCATTTCAAACAACAGCCTATTGTGTTAAACTCAAAAGAATAGCTAAGGGGGGGGGGACCCACAAATTCTCTTTCTCCATTCCTTTTGTGGTTTTGATAATTTTTTGGAACACGACTTAATAGGATAAGAATGTCACTTTAATGAAACTGTCCACGACAAAGTTCGCTTTAAAAAAAAATCTTTCTAAATTGCTTTTGACCCTGTGATCAGTGGTGGGATTCAAGTAATTTAACAACCGGTTCTCTGCCCTAATGATTTCTTCCAATAACCAGTTTTCCAAACTGCTCAGGAAGTTAACAACCGGTTCTCCCAAAGTGGTGCGAACTGGCAGAATCCCACCACTGCCTGTGATGCTGCAACCACTGTAAATACATGCTAGTTGCCAAGTGCCTGGATTTTGATCATCTCACTGTGAGGATGTTGCAACAGTCATAAATGTGAAGGTTGGTCATAAGTCACTTTTTTCAGTGCTGTTTTAACTGTGCTGTGTTGTTTTAACTGTGAACAGTTGCTAAATGCATGATTGCTAAGTTGAGGATTACCTTTATGGCTTGTCTTCTAAAAATAAATTATCTGCATCTGTGTTTATATTCTTTCTTGCTTTTTAAATATACAGCACCCAGCTTAATGGGAGCTAAATCATGCAAACAACAAAAAATGCAACAGCGGCTAAAAGTACCAAGGATATTGGTTCAAGGTCGAAGAATAGTTTTTCTATTTTGAAAAGTTTAGTGCCCAGCTACCGTATTTTTTTGGAGTATAAGACGCACCTTTCCCCCCCCTAAAAGAAGCTGAAAATTTGGGTGCGTTTTATACTCCGAATGTAGCTTTTTCGAAGTTTTTTTCCAGCCCTAATGAGGTGCTAACGAGTGAAGTGATCTCCCATGCTTTGCCTGCTTTTCCCTGCCCCCAAGCAGGGGATAAAAAAACCAGCAAACTACCGTATTTTCCAGTGTATAAGACGACTGGGCGTATAAGACAACCCCCGATTTTTCCTGTTAAAACATAGGGTTTGGGCTATACTCACTGTATAAGACTACCCCTCTTCCAACGCACACTAAATAAAAATTAAAAAAACATCAACTGGCTTACCCACAATGTAAAAGTAGCTCTGCTAGACCCAAAATGGCCCCTGCAAAAAGCAGGAACCTCACACAGCCACAAAAAGCCCAAAAACCCAACTTTCACACTTTACACACACAAAATTCCACATACAGCTTTGTGAGATTTTGTGTGTTTGTGTAGTTAGAGTGAAACACTACAGAAACACACTAAATCTCAGAAAGCTGCACAAATATTATTTTATTTTATTTTATTTTTATATGAAAGCTAAATTTAAAACTTCCTAAACTTTAAATGGCTAGGTCTAAAAAAAGAACAACTAAAAAAAACCCCAATTAACTATTTTTTTTAAAGCTCCCAAAGGGGAAAAAAACTTACCCAATAGAGCAGGGGTCTCCAACCTTGGCAACTTTAAGACTTGTAGACTTCAATTCCCAGAATTCCTCAGCCAGCTTTGTTTTGCTGGCTGAGGAATTCTGGGGCTTGAAGTCCACAACTCCCTGCCTGCTTGATTGCAGGCAGGGAGTGGCTTGCTGATGGAATGGATTCAGGCAAGCGAAGCAAGGCAAGCGTTGCGACTAGCAGCTAAGGTAAGCAAGCTGGAGGGGGAAAACTTTTTTCCTTTTACATGGCTCTGGTGATCCAAGCTGAGTTGCCTGATTAGCAGGCAACTCAACTGGGATGGTCAGAGCCATTTAAGGCTCGTCAGAGCCTTTCGGGCTGGTCCGCCTGGTTACAGGAGAACGACACCCGGCGTATAAGATGACCCCCGACTTTTGAGAAGATTTTCATGTGTTAAAAAGTCGTCTTATACGCCGGAAAATACGGTAATGTGCTGAAGCTGACCATACTAAGGATGCTAGCCAGATGAATACCTGGTAGGCAGATTTTCCTCCCCCATTTTCCTCCCCCAAAACTAAGCTGCATCTTATACTCCGGTGCGTCTTATACTCTGAAAAATACGGTAAATGCCTACGGAGATTCTCAGTCACCCAAGTTGTGGTTGTCCCAAAGATGCTTCTTCAAGAAGCAAATGGACTTTTTTTTTCTTTCCTTGAAGACATTTCCCTTCTCATCCAAGAAGCTCCTTCAGTTCAGAACTGAGCTTCTTGGTTGAGAAGGGAAATGTCTTCAAGGAAAAACAAAGAAAGTCCAACTGCTTCTTGAAGAAGCATCTTTGGCTTTTGTGCAACGTTATACTATTATCGTGGTATGTAGTAATATACACTGCATTATGATATCATGCACTTATCCATGCAAGACATGTTTTCTGAGTGGCAAAGCGAAAGCCGACTAAATACGTTATTATATTTACTGCATGCTGGAATAAGTCATTAAAATAGATTTGGCCATGAAGGATGTAATGGTTAGAGAATCTTTTACTCTTTGGAAAAAGGAGAGCTCTTAGACTAACATTTAAGAGATCTGAAAACAGGGAAGCAATGATGCTCCCCCAAATTTCTTCTAAAAAGCGTACAGAGCTTATGAATAATAACATAAATCTTTGCTAATGACCTGCTCGGTTCTTCGGAATGGAGCAGGTCATTAGATGCAAGTTGTCATAAGATTAGATGCATTAGTGCAATCAAACATGCCATTAATGTATAGCAGTGTGAAATTAGCCTGGCAAATGTTAGTAGAGTATTAACATTTAGTTAATTGTAAGCCGCCCTGAGTCTCCGGAGAAGGACGGCATATAAATCAAATTAAAAAAAAAACAAAAACCGAATTATTTGGGGAAAGCCAGTTTTGTGTCTCTGTTAAAGTCGCTGGGCTAGAATTAGGAAGACTGTGAGTTCTAGTCCTGCCTTAGGTGTGAAGCCGAACAACCCCACCCCACCCCACCTCTCAGCCCAGGAAGAAAGCAAAGGCAGTTTCCAAAAAACATTACCAAGAAAGTTGCATGGATTTGTCCTGGCCCTTCCAAGGAGCCAAGACTGATTCAAAGAAGCAAAAAAATGTTACAGCTAGTCCTCGACTTACAACCACAACTGAGCCCCTATATTTCTGTTGTTAAGTGAGTTTTGCCCCATCTTTCTTGCCACAGTTGTTGAGCGAATTTGGCTTCCAGATTGGTTTGTGCTTGGTCAAAAGGTTGCAAAAGGTAATCACGTGACTCCAGGATATTGCAATCGTCATAAATATGAACCATTTGGCCAAGCATCCTAATTTTGATCACATGACCATGGGGATACTGAAAGGGTCATAAGGCACTTTTTTCAGGGCTGTTGTAACTTCGAATCGTCACTGAACGAATGGCTGTAAGGCGAGGACCACCTGTACTTGGGAAGGAAATTAATTCCCAACTGTTTTGTACCAATATGTCAATCTTACCTCTCATAACCGTCCGTACAGATCGGATCAGATTCATTAATTGCCCTTTAATTCCAGGTTCTTCTCCAAATCCTCCGATACCCTGATCTGTTCCCCAGCCAACTGTATGGAGAAGTTTTATTTTTGGTTAAAGCGAACGTCAGTGATACAAATCGATCATTTCTCTTAGGAGGAAAGGCCCGTTTCAAACCCAAACCTAATGAATAGAGAAATTCCTAATTCTTTCTTTAAACGTCAAAGAAATGAACAAAACGAACAGAAATGAACACATAAAATGAACCAGAACATTCATAATGGCCAAAGAACAGAATTTCCAGGAATCAGAAAAGCAGCAGAAAATTAGTTCTTCATGGAAAACTGATCAGAGAAAATTAAAATACCAAATGATCCCATCATTATTGAGAAGCACCACTGTTTAAATCGGATAAATATCAGAAAGCTCCTAAATCTTGAATGCAGTAGAAGTAATTGCTAGAATACATTTGGCTTTATTTCAGAATTTTAGTGTTCTAAAGAATGCTAAGAGTTTAAAATTCTATACTAAAATACTATTTATTTAATAATAACACTTAATTCCCACAGCACTGTCTCATCTCTAATCTTTTCTCATCTTCTCAGATTTCCTACTATCTTCTCCTATTAGTTTCTTATGATTTATCAATTGTTATTTGTAATTTTATGATTAATGATTGTAACTATGATTATGACCTATGATCTATTACTTGCTGTTTTATGTACGCTGTGAGCTTATGCATTGGAGACAAATTCCTTGTGTGTTCAATCACACCTGGTCAATAAAGAATTCAATTCAGTTCAATTCTCTGTTCTATTCTATTCTATTCTATTCTATTCTATTCTATTCTATTCTATTCTATTCTCTCTTCTCCATTCTTCTGCATTCTATTCTATTCTATTGTATTTTCTATTTTATTTTATTTTCTATTCTAGTCTGGATTCTATTCTCTCTTCTACATTGTATTGTATTGTATTGTATTGTATTGTATTCTATTCTCCATTGTTCTCTATTCTATTCACTCTTCTACATTGTTCTCTATTCTATTCTATTTTGCTATTCTATTCTCTATTCTCTTCTACATTGTTCTCTATTCTATTCTATTTTCTCTTTACTCTGTATTCTATCTTCTCTTCTACATTGTTCTCCTATTCTATTCTATTCTATTCTATTCTATTCTATTCTAATTCCATTCCATTCCATTCTATTTTATTTTCTATTCTACTCTGTATTCTATTCTCCATTGTTCTCTACTCTACTCTATTCTGTATTCTCTTCTCTTCTTCTTCTCTTCTCTTTCACACCATTGTTCTGTATTCCATTCCACTCCATTCCATTCCATTCCACTCGTATTTTAGTATTCCTTCAGTAACAAAGGTGGAAAGATCAATAAAGGTTTCTTTATCAGGATAACCTTTTCATGGCTTGGTTCTTCTTGGAGAAGCCTCTGGACTTAAGTCACAGCCATCACCACCAGTCAACATGATCACATGGAATCCAGTTCTACCACATCTCTACAGCATCCGAGAAAATGGATGGGAATTGAGCTTGACTACAAACTTAAAGGTACAGGTAGTCCTGGACTTAAGATCGCAATTGAGCCCAACATTTCTGTTGCTAAGTAAGACATTTGTTAAGTGGGTTTTGCCCCATTTTACGACCTTTCTTGCCACATTTGTTAAGTGAATCACTGCAGTTTGTTTGTTTGTTTATTTATTTATTTATTTATTTATTTATTTATTTATTTATTTATTTATTTATTTATTTATTTAATTTGTATACCGCCCTACTCCCGAAGGACTCAGGGCGGTGAACAGCCAGATAAAATACATATAATACAAATGTTAAAAAGCATTAAAATACAATTAAATAATTTGGCCCGGAAAACGAAATTTAAAACACCTCAAATTCTTAAGACAAATTTAAAATTTAAATTTTTTTAAAAGTTTAAAAGTTTAAAAGAGAGGTTAGGCCAGGCCAGCCTGCTGAAAAAGAAATGTTTTGATGGCACGGCGAAAAGCACGCAGGTCCGGGATCCTCCGTATCTCCGGGAGGAGCTCATTCCAGATGGCGGGTGCCCCCACAGAGAAGGCTCTCCCCCTGGAGGGTTGTTAAGTCGGCAACATAGTTGCTAAGTGAATCTGGCTTCCCCATTGATTTTGTCAGGAGGTCGCAAAAGGTGTTCCCATGATCCCAAGACAGAGAAACTGTCATAAATATGAATCAAGTGTCTGAATTTTGATCATGTGGCCATGGGGATGCTGCAATGGTCATAAGTATGAAAAACAGTTGTAAGTCACTTTTTTCAGTGTTGTTGTAACTTTGAACGGTCACTGTTATTAATTCGAGGGACTATGTGTTTGTGGGAACTAGCAAATACAAGTATTCCACGACTTACACATCCTTCATTTAGTTACAGCAAAGAAAGTGATTTACAGCTTGTCCTCCCAGAGTCATTACAGAACCCCAGTCACGTGGTCAAAATTTGGTGGCTTGGCAACCTGGAAATTCAGAGAGTGTAGGTGTAGTAGTTAGAGACAGTTACCAAACAGTTCAGCTGTTTGCACAAACATTCAGTTTGCACAACATTGTACCTTGTCGCAACAGAAGAGAATATTTGCAGCTCAGAGTGAAACTGTGGACTCTTTGGTTGTTTTCTGGCAGTTGTTTCATTACCCTACTAGGAATCATCTTAAGTGCTAAGACTTTACACTGTACCTGTATTATTTACATAATACAGGTATTTAGCTCTAATAGAATAGAATAGAATAGAATAGAATAGAATAGAATAGAATAGAAGAGAACAATGTAGAAGAGGGAATGGAGTGGAGTGGAGTGGAGTGGAGTGGAATGGAATGGAATGGAATGGAATAGAATAGAATAGAATAGAATAGAATAGAATTTTTATTGGCCAAGTGTGATTGGATACACAAGGAATTTGTCTTGGTGCATACGCTCTCAGAGTACATAAAAGAACATCAAGAATCATAAGGTACAACACTTAATGATAGTCATAGGGTACAAATAAGCAATCAGGGAACAATATCAATATAAATCGTAAGGATACAAGCAACAAAATTTCAGTCATTCAGTCATAAGTGGAAGGAGATGGGTGATGGGAACTATAGTAGTGCAGACTTAGTAAATAGTTTGACAATGTTGAGGGAAAAGGATAACCATCTAGAGCAGTGGGTCTCAACCTTCCTAATGCCGCGACCCTTTAATACAGTTCCTCATGTTGTGGTGACCCCCAACCATAAAATTATTCCTAAAACCATTGAAAATATGTGTTTTCCGATGGTCTTAGGTGACCCCTGTGAAAGGGTCATTCGACCCCCAAAGGGGTCCCAACCCACAGTTTGAGAACCACTGATCTAGAGCCTGGCTAAATGGTTCAGACGCTAAGCTTGTCGATCGGCAGTTTGGTGGTTCGAATCCCTAGCATAGGTCTCCTGCATGAGCAGGAGGTTGGGCTAGATGACCTCCAAGTTCCCTTCCAACTCTTGTTACTGTTTGTTTATTATTCATTTACCCACATACAGTTGTTAAGTCAGTAACAAGGTTCAGTGAATCTGGCTTCCCTACCACCTTTGCTTGTCAGAATGTTGCAAAAGGAGGATCACATGACACCCCCCCAGAATCCCCATGGTCACATGATCCAAATTCAAGAGGCTTGGGCCACTGACTCATATTTACGACTGTTTTCAGTGATCCCCTTTTGCGACCTTCTGACCAGCCAAGTCAATGGGGGAGCCAGACTCACCTATACCAGTGGTGGGTTCCTCCCGGTTCAGTCCGGTTTGGCCGAGCCGGTAGCGGTCACGATATGACATCACCGAACCGGTTCTCCTCCCACCCACCCACGTTATTCTTACCTTTTATTTGGCCCCACCCCCAATCTATTGCTGCCTCCTGAGTCCCAGTTGATGACTAGAGGGAAAAAAACTGTTTAAACTCTTGGGGGGGGGGGGGCTTCAAAGGGCCGTCCTACAGCTGATCAGTGTTAAAAGCAAACAAATAAGTCCGGTCGTAAGTGCGAGGACCTTCCAGAAACGACTGACCAGCTAGCCACGCCCACCTAGTCACATGACCTCCAAGCCACACCCACAAAATAAGCCACGCCCACAGAACCGGTAGTAAAAAAATTTAGAACCCACCCCTGACCTATACCAACCATGTGACTTAACTAAAAAAAAAAAATCCAACGATTCACTTAACAACGGCGACGAGAAAGGGTCGCAAAATGGGGCAAAGACTCCCTTCATGCATGTCTCAGCAACATAAACTTGGGGGAGCTCCATCGTGGTCGTAACTCGAGGACTACCTGCATTTCCTCCATCAGCTTAAGCTCCCCCCGCCCCCACCCAGAGATGGGGACCCCTCCCCTCCCCTCTCCTCCCAGGGGGCTTTGCGGCCGACTCACTCCTGCGGAGGAAGCGCTCCTCGTGCAGCACCGCGATGGCGTTGACGAAGAGCAGCGCGGCCTGCAACAGCGAGTACACCGTGAACGCCATTCCGGCAGCGCCAGCGCCGCCGCCACCGGCTTAGGCTCTCTGCGCACGCGCGGGGTGCGCCCGGAACGTGGCGGGGGCGGGGCGGACGGAACGTCACTGAACGGGGAGCGGGCGGCCCGTGGAAGCCACGCCCCCCGCCCCATACGCGCCAGAGAGAGAGGGCGGGGCCAGCGGGGCGATGGACCGTAACCTCGACCTTCCCTCGCTTCTCCAACCTGGCGCCCTCGGGCGACGATGGATTACAATAGCACTTAACACTTATATACCGCTTTGTAGCCGCCTCTAAGGGGTTTACACAGTCAGCATATTGTCGTCGTCGTCCCCAATAACCTGGGTCCTCATTTCTGACGCTTCTGGCCTACTAGGAGGACGCTAGGATGGGTGGAGGCTCGATTTCTACCTCATAAAAACGAGCGAAAAGACTCGTGGGGTCCTTTGTGCGAGAATCTTTGCTCTGCAAGGCTGAGAGGGGACGGGGACACTTTATTTTTGACGTTTTATCCTGTCTTTTTAAATTTTGGAATGCTAACCTTGAGGTAAAAAAACACCCAAAATTTCGCTGAAGGAGCTGCCCTGCAATATTATGGGTGGCCACCAGGGGGCAGCAGCGCTGGGTTTCTAACTCTCTGAGCTGCCCCTGGTGGCCCCTGGGCGTGTTAGCAGCAGCAGCAGCCTTGCATGTTTGGTTAAAAGGCTCCCTTGCAGCATTAATGCATTTTATCCCACTTTCTGGATTCGCACAAGACAGCCAATTTTAAATGACTCCCAACAGCAGGATGATCTACCCCAAAAAACTTCTATTAACCTGTCCCAAAGGTGCTTTTTTTTCAAGAGACAATTGGACTTTTTTGTTTTTCTTTGAAGACATTTTGCTTCTCCAATCAAGAAGCTTCTTTGGCTCTGGATGAGAAGCTTCTTTGGATGAGAAGTGAAACGTCTTCAAAGAAAAACCAGAAAGTCCAGCTGCCTCTTGAAAAAAAGCACCTTTGGGACAACCACGACCTGGATGACTGAGAATCTCCATAGACATTGAGCGATTCTACTAACCTGGTTTAGCATTTTATAGAAACATAGAAATGCTTCATTATGTGCCAAGATCTCATTGCTGAGTCTTGTTGACTGGCTGGTACAGATAGATTTTCTCCATCCCTCTTCACCTGGTCCTTCAGATCCTCTAATGATGCACCCATCACTTATGACAATCAACCCACCTTAGGTTATCTTCTGCTCTTCCTTTCCACCTTTCCCGGCATCATGGACTTCTCAAAGGAAATCGGGTCCTTGTATTACATAGATTCTTCTCCATGATGATCTGTTTAGGTCTTCCAATCTATCTATCTATAAGCGGCCCATCATCTATAACCAAGTCCATCTGCCTTGTTGCTGGTCATCTTCTCTTTTCTTCCACTTTCACAGCAATATAGACCTCTCAAAGGGAGATGGGTCTTTGCATATTAATTGACAGATTACATATGGGCCATTTAAGTCAGTGTCAGCTCCTGTAGGTCGCAGATTTTTTTCCATGTTGACCTGTTCCTAACCTGTTCCTTCAGTTCTTCCAATGGTGCACCCATCACCATTATAATTGAGTTCACCCACCTTGTTCTGATTGTCCTTTTCTTCTCCCCCACCCCACCTTTCCCAGTGTTATGGGCTCTTCAAAGGAAGTTGGATCTTTGCATTGATTGACAGATTAGATATGTGCTTTTTAAGTCAGTGTCATCTCCTATAGACCACCTAGATACATTTTCTCCATGATGATCTGTTCCTAACCTTGTCCTTCGGGTATTGCAAGGGTGTACGAGGGGTGAAATGCTCCCGGTTTGGACTGGATCGTCCGATCCGGTAGCGATGGCGGCGGGTGGTTCGGCGAACCAGTAACCGGTAAAAATCCCTGCGCCCCGCCCCCCATGCCCATCTGAGCCGCGCAATCATCAGAGGCTGTTTTTTTAACTTTTAAAAGCATTTTTTCTACAACCTCTTCGGTCAAAAAAATGCTTTTAAAAGTAAAAAAAAAAACCTCTGATGATCGCGTGGCTCAGCTGGGATCGTCAGAGGCTTTTCAAAGCATTTTTTTCTGCAATCCCTTTGGCCGAAGAGGTTGTAGGAAAAAAAATGCCTTTAAAAACCTCTGGCGATCCCAGCTGACTTGCCTGATCGTCAGAGGCTTCTAAAAGCATTTTTTTCTGCAACCTCTTTAGCTGTAGAAAAAATGCTTTTAAAAGTAAAAAAAAAAAAAAAGTTGGCCAAGCCCACCCAATCACATTATCCCCCCCCCCAAGCCACACCCACAGAACTGGTAGTAACAAATTTTAGATTTCACCCCTGGGGTGTACCCATCACCCCTCTTGTTGGTGGTTGTCTTCTGCTCTTGCCTTCCACCTTTCCTAATGTTATGGCAAGCTGGACTTTAACATCTTGTGTCCAAGTGGAATAATTTGAGCCTTGTCATTTCAGTCTTGAGTGAAAACTCTTATTTATATAATCTAGTTAAACACCCCAACCTAATGTTTAGTTTCTGATGTACAGTATGTATAATATATATATATATATATATACATATGTGTATATGTGTATACACATATGCGAACGTGAGTATAGGCTCAGTGGCTAAGACGCTGAGCTTGTCGAGCAAAAGGTCAGCAGTTGAGCAGTTCGAATCCCTAGTGCCACGTAACGGGATGAGCTCCCGTTACTTGTCCCAGCTTCTGCCAACCTAGCAGTTCGAAAGCACGTAAAAAATGCAAGTAGAAAAATTTGATGGGAAGATAACAGTGTTCTGTGCGCCTTTGGCGTTTAGTCATGCCGGCCACATGACCAGGGAGACATGTTCGGACAGCGCTGGCTCTTCGGCTTTGAAACAGAGATGAGCACCGCCCCCTAGAGTCGGGAACAACTAGCACATATGTGCGAGGGGAACCTTTACCTTTACCTTTACACATACACACATATACATAGACACATATGTGTTACATATACACATGCTGGCTAGACTAGAAATATTCTGGGTTTGCATTGCCATCTAGGAATCCCAAAAGAGTTAGAAAAATGCCTAGATTACAAGATTGTCCTCAATTTAAAACCGTTTGTTTAGTGACTGTCCGAAGTTATAACAGCACCGAAAAAAGTGACTCATGACCATTTTTCACACTTAACGACCATTGCAGGATCCCCATGGTCACGTGATCAAGATTCAGATGTTTGGCAACTGGTTCATATTTATGACAGTTGCAGTGTGCCGGGGTTATGTGATCCCTTTTTGCGACCTTCAGACCAGCAAAGTCTATTCGCTTAACAACCATGCTACGAACTTAAGAACTGCAACGATTCACTTAACAACTGTGGCAAGCAAGGTTGTAAAATGGGACAAAACAAATTGACTTTCTTTTGCAACAGAAATCTTGGACTCAGTTGTGATCATAAGTAAAGGGCTATCTATATGCCAGCTTAGCCTCAGTCACAAATCTTTCCCCTGTTTAACTGATTGAAAATACAGAAACTATCAATAAAGCCCCAATAAGCTATTTTTATTTTTCAGAGATTCTGGGAAATCTATTTTATGGTGTACCCTTAAAATAGGAAGCAAAATTATGCTTTAATTAGGGCTTGTGTATCCGTTGCTTTAATGCTTGGGTAGTTTTTAAATATTATTAATCCACTACATTTGCTTTAAGTAGCAGTACTATGATATTTAGCTGATTAATTTCATTACTGCCTCATTTTTATTTTGTTGGCATCGACCATCCTTTCCCTTAAAAGAGCCCAGAGCACAACCATTGAAGCACAGCATCTCTGTTCAACAATTAAAAACATCCAATTAAAAAGCGCAAGGAAAAAAGCACATATACCAAACAACTACTGGTGTAAATAGAGTTTGAAGTCGTAATTAAGAATCTCATCAGGTCCTAATTGTTATTTACCCCAAATGCAGGTGTCAAGATTAATAACTTTTCTAGGCTGAAACAATTATGTCTTGTGCTGTATCAACTCTGTGTGGCTTCTGGGCAGTTCTATAATATAGATAATAACAAAGCAAATCATAAAAGGAGCAGGGAGATATTATGCTGCTAACGATGCATAAAGATACATGTTCTTCTTCTCCTGTCTTGCATTTCGATTGGCGGGTGAGTTCTGATCGCTATCGTTGTGATTTTTATTTTGTAATAATCGCAGAATGTACGTATGCCTTAATTCTGAATGACGGGCAGGTTTTATTACTCAATCAAAGAAAAACGCCAACTGATATTACGCTGTTTGGAGAGGAAGATTTGTTTGACACTGCAAACAAAGCACAGCATTGAGATAGTGGAACATGGGTGTAAGTGCTCCTGCTAGAGTCCAGCTGTGTGGATTAACACAGTACAGATAGATTTATGGCCACAACTGAGCCCAGAATTTCTGTTGCTAAGCGAGAGTTGTTAAGTGAACCTTGCCCCATTTTACAATCCTTCTTTTCATGGTTATTAAGTGAATCACTGTAGTTGTTAAGTTAGTAACAGGGTTGTTAAGTGAATCTTGCTTCCCTATTGGCTTTGCAGACCTCCAAAATCCCTTCCATCTTATTCTATTCTATTCTATTCTATTCTATTCTATTCTATTCTATTCTAATTCTATTCTATTCTATTCTATTCTATTCTACTCTACTCTACCTACTCTACTCTACTCTACTCTACTCTACTCTACTCTTTCCACATATGACTCCTTAATATGGATGGGACCTATTTGGGTTTGGCTAGTCTAGAGAAAAGAAGGACTACAGGAGACATGATAGCAGTATTCCAGTATTTGAGAGGTTGCCACGAAGAAGAGGGGATCAACTTATTTTTCAAAGCACCTGAAGGCAGGACAAGAAACAATGGATGGAAACTAACAAAGGAGAGAAGCAACCTGGAATTAAGAAGAAACTACCTTCTATCGAGAACAATTAACCAGTGGAACAGCTTGCCTCCAGAAGTTGTAGGTCTTTCATCACTGGAGGTTTTTAAGAAGAGTTTGGACAGCCACTTGTCTGAAATGGTGTAGAGTCTCCTGCTTGAGCAGGGGGTTGGACTAGAAGACCTCCAGGCTCCCTTTCCTCTATTCTGAATGATTGATTGATTGGTTGATTGATTGTAGACAACTGTAGATCCAAAAATTAATCCTCTCCCTGCACTTAAAAAAAAGAATCCCATTTGTGCCTGCAAGAATTTGGAAGAGGGTGATAACTGGGGAGAGGCAGATTTATGTGCTCAAGAGCTCCTGTTTCCCTTTCCGGGATCATCAGCACAGAGACTTTCAGAAATTCAGTCTGAGAGCCGTAAAGGATGACAGAGCTGAGTTATATTTTGCTCCCCTCGATACCCATGTGTGAATTCCATTAGTGTAAATGGGATATAAATGTGTCTATCGCGAGGGTAAGATAGACTCGCCGGAAAAGATGAACAGGTATCTGATCTAGCTAGAATATGCAGCATTAGAACATAGTCTTTGCATGCTGAGGCCAGGGAGGGTGGGGAGGAAGAGAAATAGATAATTTTGTGCTTTGGAAGCAAGTTTACTAACACATTGAGTTTACTCCAGATGCTGCCTTGGCTCAGATAATTATTCATTGTGATTCTGAAATGCGTTGTTTCAGCTCAAAATGAACAGAAACGAGATCTTTTGCAAATGCATTTAATACAGGGACTCCTAAACTTAACAATTTCTAGATGCCAGAATTTCCATTCCTAAGCAAGGGATTCAGTGAGTCATGTCCAATTTAATGTCCTTGTTTTTTTCATTTTTGCCAGTGCGCTTAAGCAAATTACGGCAGTTGTTAAGTGAGTGGCATGGTCATTAAGCAAATTTGGTTTCCTGCATCGAACTTTGCTTGTCAGAAACTGGCAGAGAAGTTCGCAAATGGTATTCACGTGACTTCAGGATGCTGCAGACACATTGTAAATATGTGCCGGTTGCCAAGGGCCTGAATTTTCATCGCGTGAATGAGGGGTCCTTGGTACTCTCTGAGCTTGCTTGTTTTCTCGCAGATGTTTCATTACCCAAACTATTGACTTATTTATTTAGAAAAATTATATTGCATACGAGGCGACTCAAGGCGGCTTACGGGGACATAAAAACACAATATAAAAGAAATAAAAAGAAAAATAATACAAAGAAAAATAATCAAATAATAACCTTCGCACCATGGCGACAACACACATACATACTAGCCATTTAATGGGCTCCATCCCATTAAACGGGTATCCCAGGGCTGCTGGAGAACCATGTCTTCAGGGCTTCCTGAAAAAATGTTAAGAGTGGAGACCACTAATTTCCAGAAGGATGATGTTCTGGAGGGATGGAGCCAGCGGTGGGATTCAGCCAGTTCTGTCTGGATCGCGCGAACCGGTGGTGGCGACTGCGGGAGGAGGCTCCGCCCATCTGCCAATGTAATGTACGACTACTGCACATGTGCAGAAGGCCTTGTGCATTCGCAGAGGTGGCACGTGCGCTCACATTTGCGAACCAGTAGGAAGGTAAGTGAATTCCACCTCTGGATGGGGCCACACCACGGAGAAGGCTCTTCTTCTGGGTCCTGCCAGATGTAATCTCCTTAGGGACGGGACCAGCAACATTCCTTGCGTCCTTGCTCTAGTGGCGTGATGGCGAATCTATGGCACGCATGCCACAGGTGGCACGCGGAGCCATATCAGTGGGCACGCGAGCATTGCCATAGCTCAGCTCCGGCACGCATGCGCACACCAGCCAGCTGATTTTCGGGCCTTCCAGGCCCACCGAAGTCGGGAAACAGGCTGTTTCCAGCCTCTGGAGGGCCTCCAGGGAGGGAAGCCCTCTTTTGCTCTCCCCAGCTCCAGAGGCTTTCTAGGTCCCACTGGAAATCAGCAATCAGACTGTTTCCGGCCTCCAGAGGGCCTCCCGGGGGGAGTGGGAAGGCCGTTTTCACCACTCCCTGGGCTCCAAGAAAGTCTCTGGAGCCTGGGGAGGGCGAAAGATGGGCCTACCGGACCCACTGTGCACACCATGTGCTGTGCCATCGTGGTGCAAAAGTGGGGGAGCTCGGTGGGTCGTGTGCACATGTGCAGGGGATGGGGCACATTGATTTAGGGTGTGGACACATGCGCGCATGACCACCACGTGCCCCCGACTTTTGGCACATGACGGCAAAAAGGTTAGCCAGTTGCCAGGTGTCTACTATTTGAGCGCCAGTCCGCTTTTTTTTCACATTATGTTCACTATTTTTTTTCACAAAATAGTGGACATTTTTTTTATTCAAAAGCTTTATGATGAAATGGTACGTAATCTAACGCTGTACAGTCTAAGAGAATAAGGATAGGAGAATCGTGTTTTGTCTTTTTTTTCATAAATTAGAATGAAAGATCAGCTCCGAGTTTACTGAAACTGTTCCAGTATTGTGCATCAATTCCGATATCAAATGCAAACGTTGAACGAATTTTCAGCGTCATGGGAAATTTGTGGACTGACGAACGTAACCGACTGCCTGTACCATCAGTTCGAAGTGAACTTTGTATATTTTTTAATATTTCTCAACATTGTACTGAAATAAAGAATTATTCCTTAAACACAAAGAATTGATCAAAACTGCGCAGTCAAATAAAAAACACACACACGACAGCAAAGTAAAATGTAATTTAATATTTTACATATTATTATAATATATTTGATGTTTTGAATTTTAAGTAAAATTTTGAAGTGATTATTTTAAATTATTTTTAAACATTTTAAGTGTTAAAATGTTTGTAAGAAAATAAATAATTTAATTGTATTTTTTTTTAATTTTTTTACTACTTAATCCCCCCCCCCCGCTTGTCCGCTATTTTTTGGAAGCAGACCTGGCAACCCTAGCCATCACTGCTCTAGTGAGTTGGGCAATGTGACCGGGAACTAGGTAACATAATCAATGCAAGTACTACGTTTCATTACCCAAATTTACCTAGTTTGGGTAATGAAACGTCTGCAAGAAAACCACAAGCTCAGAGAGCGCCTAGGACCCCTCATGTCAACCCTGAGCTACAAATATTTTCCTTTATTAGGATCACGTGAATCTGGGGATGCTGGAACAATCCTAAGTGCGAGGAGCACTTATTTCAGTGCCCTTGTAATTTTGAACAGTTGCTAAATGAATGTTTCTAACTACAGGTAATCCTCAATTTACAACAGTCATAAAGTGACTGTCTAAAGCAGGGGTGGGTTTCCATTTACCTTCGCTGCCAGTTCGCAATGGGAGTGCGTGCACACTGCTGCGCCTGGGTAGAGCATCCGTGTTGATGTCCCGACGGGTGGGCAGAGCCTCATGCGCCGCTACTACCGATTTCAAGATCTGTAGCGAACCGGTAAGAACCCACCACTGGTCTAAAGTTACAACAGTGCTGAAAAAACCCGACTTATGATCGTTTTTCACTCTTACAACTGTTGCTGCGTCCCCGTGGTATAGGATTAAAATTCAGACGCTTGGCAACTGACTCGTATTTATGACAGTTGTGGTGTCCTGGGGTCACGCAATCCCCTTTTGCGACCTTCTGACAAGCAAAGTCAACGAGGAAGCCAGATTCACTCAACAACCTTGTGACTTAGCAACTGCAGTGATTCACTTAACAGTGGCAAAAAGGTCGTAAAATGGGGCGAACTCACTTAACCCAGGTTCTGGCTTCGCAAGAGAAATGTTAGGCTCAATTGTGGTCATCAATCGAGGACTACCATATTTTCAGCAAGAAAATCAGCTCGGCTCGAAGAGATTTTGCTTTTTTACTCGCAATCCTACATTCATTTGTATGGGACCTATTGAAACATGTACTTAAGAATTGCACTGGCTTCTGATTCAGATGATTATATGATGTTATATGATGTTTGGGGCAAACCAAGTTTGTCCTTTGCTTGTGAGTCTCCTGAATGCATCCATTTAGCCAAGGGGGGAATGCTGGGGTGGGAAGGAGATCAGGGGAGGAAGTCCTTATTGATGCTACAGCTCCCCTCCGTTTCAGGGGTGTGTGAGCTGGCTTTGAACTCCTGGATTGCACTGTAAAAATCTGTAAAACCACAGACATCCAGTACAGTAATGTAATTTTTCCAAGTTTTTGTTTGCACTTAAAAAAATAAAGGAAATAGCTCGTTTAAGCATCCATGGAGAATCTCATCATCCAGGTCATGGTTGTCCCAAAGATGCTTT
The DNA here is from genome assembly GCF_029531705.1 of Pantherophis guttatus. Next base: position 96,937,013 of record NW_026844028.1, on the reverse strand, counting down.
TTTCAAAAGACAACTGGACGTTCTGGTTTTTCTTTGAAGACGTTTCGCTTCTCATCCAGGAAGCTTCTTCAGCTCCATCTATCCATCCATCCATTTATATCGATCTATCATCTATCTCTATCATATCCACCCATCCATCATCTATCTGTTCTATTTATCATCTTCCCATCGTTCCCACCACGCATCTCCTTCTGCTATGACTGTATGACTGTAACTTTGTTGCTTGTATCCTTATGATTTATATTGATATTGTTCCTGATTGCCTATTTGTACCCTATGACTATCATTAAGTGTTGTACCTTATGATTCTTGATGAACGTATCTTTTCTTTTATGTACACTGAGAGCATATGCACCAAGACAAATTCCTTGTGTGTCCAATCACACTTGGCCAATAAAAAATTCTATTCTATCTATGTTATGTTTATCTATCCATCCATCCATCCATCTGTTCTATTTATCATCTATCTGTCATTTCTATCCATCCATCCATCCATCCATCCATCCATCCATCCATCATCTATCTGTTCTATTTATCATCTATGTCATGTTTATCTGTATCCATCCATCTATCCATCCATTATCTATCTATCTATCTATCTATCTATCTATCTATCTATCTATCATCTATCTATCTCTCCTCTATCTCTTCATTATCTATCATTTCTCTCTCTCTCTCTCTCTCTCATCTATCACGCTTACCGCATCTCCATAAGATCATCCAGCTATCATCATGGTAGTGATAAACAGCCTGTTTTATTACCATTCTCTTAGCGGAATGATCCTTGGATGTCTTTGAATGACACCCTAAGTCCCTAATGTGGAAATGAACTATTTTCCTATCTGCACATGGAAACCCACCTTTATCCATCTATTCATCTATTGTGTTATATTTACTTATTGGGGAAAAATAATGCATGCGGCAACAACATTCTCATAAACCATTACAGTGAATAATTTCAGAGGCTGATTCCTTTCTGAGCCCTCCTTAAAGCCACAGGATTTAAAGGCCTTTCTTTCCCGTAAATCCATCCCAAAGCATTTTGGTTTGACATTAGAGTGTTAATATAATGCCTTCCTTATGGCATTTATGCTGTGACCCTAGCTGCCCCTTATTCCAGATTATAAATGAGGTGTGGAATTACAGAGGTTGTGTCTCGATAACACACCTTTAATAAATATGTTAATCAACCATCTGCGACATCTTCCTCCCTTGGTGTCACAGAGTCAATGCATTGTGTTATGTATGGGTCCCTTTGAATTCTTTTCTCTTTGAAGCGACATCTTTAAGTCAGAAGGGATTCACAGGAAAGAAGAGAAAATCCATTAGCCACAAGTTGCTTATACAAAGAAGCAGGAATTTGGAGGAAAAGCAGGAAGAAGATTCTACTGGGCATTGAATTAAAACTATATATTTGAAATTACTAAAGATTCCAGAAACAGCCCTAGTAATAGCCCAGGATAGATACATAGAATAACAGAATAACAGAGTTGGAAGGGACCTTGGAGGTCTTCTAGTCCAACCCCCTCCTCAGGCAGGAAGCCCTATACCTTTTCAGACAAATGGTTGTCCAATCTCTTCTTGAAAACCTCAAGTGTTGGAGCACTGGAGGCAAGTCATCCCATTGATTAATTGTTCTCATTGTCAGGAATTTTTTCCTTATTTCTAGGTTGCTTCTCTCCTTGATTAGTTTCCATCCATTGCTTCTTGTCCTGCCTCCAAGTGCTTTGGAAAATAGGTTGACCCCCTCTTCTTTGTGGCAGCCCCTTAGATATTGGAAGACTGCTATCATGGCATCCTACTTTTTTTCATTAACTAGACCATGGGTCTGCAACCTTAAACACTCAAAGAGCCATTTGGACCAGTTTCCCCACAGAAAAGAAAACACCGGGAGCCACAAAACCCTTCCTGTGCTGACTATTTCTTGAGCGGCCACAAAACTAGCATAGGTAGTTGAATTAAACATTCTGTTTTCTTCTGAAACTTTTCTTTTCTTGGATTTATCCATGGTTAGCCTACCTGGATTTGAAAAGCTCAATAAATTGTGTGCTGGCAGCTGTCGCACATTGGCGGTTGTGACGCATATTTTGAGTGACAGGGAGCTGCAGCAGAGGAGCGAAAAAGCCACAAGCGGCTCCAGAGCTGCAGGTTGCTGACCCCTGAACTAGACATACACAATTCCAGCAGCCGTTCTTTATATGTTTTAGCCTCTGGTCCCCTAATCATCTTCGTTGCTCTTCTCTGCACTCTTTCTAGAGTCTCAACATCTTTTTTATATTGTGGCAACCAAAACTGGATGCAATATTCCAAGTGTGGTCTTATTATTATGAAGTGGTACTAATACTACATGTGATTTGATTCTATGTCTTTGTTTATACAAGCAATGATTGTGTTAGCTTTTTTGACTGCTGCTACAGTGCTGGCTCATATTCCACTAGCACTCCAATATCCCTCTTGCAGTTACTACAGTTGAGCCAGGTACCACCTATTCTAGATTATTTGTTGTTGTTAGTTGCGAAGTCGTGTCCGACCCATCATGACCCCATGGACAACGTTCCTCCAGGCCTTCCTGTCCTCTACCATCCTCTGGAATCCATTTAAGCTCACGCCGACTGCTTCAGTGACTCCATCCAGCCACCTCATTCTCTGCCATCCCTTTCTTCTTTTGCCCTCAATGATTCCCAGCATTGGGCTCTTCTCCAGGGAGTCCTTCCTTCTCATTAAGTGTCTTTCCTTCCTTCCTTCCATTCTATATTATATGATCACCCTAATTCATAAATTAATTTCTCAAGATAAGATCTCATGATCATATAACCGTTCAAATAGATCTACAGGTAGTCCTCAACTTATGACCACAATTAAACCCAAAATTTATGTGGCTAAGCAAGACAGTTGTTAAATGAATTTATCATTAAGTCTGCTTAATCCTACAATGGGAAACCCATTTGTAACTGTGGGCAAAATTACAAGTTTAAAAAAAAAATTCAAGAGACGATAATTGTAAATATTTCCATGCTTTTACCCCAAACTTCACATGCATTTCCACATAGTCGACAGGAGTTGAGCGTTTTCTTTTCCAACCATGTTGCTTGGACGATCAAATGCAAATAAAATAGCCCTCAATTTACGACCACAATTGAGCCCAATGTTTATGTTGCTCAGTGAGAAAATTGTTACGTGAGTTTTGCCCCATTTTACAGCCTTTCTTTTCACAGTTGTTAAGTGAATCACTGCCGTTGTTAAGTTAGTAACATGGTTGTTAAATGAATCTGGCTTCCTCATTGACTTTGCTTCTCACAGGGTCACAAAATGTGATCCCATAATCCCGGGACACTGCAAACCATCATAAATATGACTCAGGTGTGAAGCATCCAAATGTAATTTGAAGTAAATTTGAAGTATTTGAAGTAAAATTCACATGACCATGGGAATACTGAAATGGTCATAAGTGTGAAAAATGGTCATAGGTCACTTTTTTCAGTGCCATTGTAACTTCGATTGGTCACTAAAAGCAAACTGTTGTAAGTCGAGGACTACCTGTAGACATATATGTCCATTATCCTCTGATGTTTGGTTTACAAAGGTATTCTGCTCCAAAATGAGAGCTGCATTTACTTGATTAAGAAGAACAACAGGTACAGATAGTCCTTGACTTACAACCAGGGGTGAAATCCAGCAGGTTCTGACAGATTCTAGAGAACCGGTAGCGGAAATTTTGAGCAGTTCAGAGAACTGGCAAATGCTACCTCTGGCTGGCCCCAGAGTGGGGTGGGAATGGAGATTTTGCAATATCCTTCCCCCAGGAGTGGGGAGGGAAGGGATGTGGATTTTGCAGTATCGTTTCCTTGGAGTGGGGTGGGAATGGAGATTTTGCAGTATCGTTCCCCTGCCACGCCTACCAAGCCACACCACACCCACCAAGCCACGCCCACAGAACTGGTAGTAAAAAAAATTAGATTTCACCACTGCTTACAACCATTCGTTTAGTGACCATTCTAAGTTACAACAGCAATGAAAAAAATGAGATGACTGTTTTTTCAGAGTTATAACTGTTGTAGCATCCCCATGGTCACATGAACAAAATTGAGACACTCGGCAACTGGCTTGTATTTATGACGGTTTCAGTGTTCTGGTGTCACGTGATCATCTTTTGCAAGCAAATTCCATGGGAAACCCAGATTCACTTTACAACCATTTTACTAGTTTATCAACCGAAGTGATTCACTTAACAACTGTTAAGTCACAAAATGGGGCAAGACCTCCTTAACAACTGTCTCGCTTAGCAACGGAAGGTTTGGGCTTAATTGTGACTATAACTCAAGGACTACCTACAGTGCATCCTCAAATATTTGAATTTAGTCTGTCCGGCTAAGTAATTCTTGTCAACTGAACTGGACAGATTTGGGTCTCAAGAGGTGGTTTTGGAGCACATTCATAGATCCAGTGAAACAAAAGAGATTTAGCATTCTTTCAAAGGTTACCACCAAATTTTTAATGTGCCAAAGGAGTATAATTATTAAGTACCTCAGAGAAGCATCTTGTTAATTGTATTTAATTAATTTGATTTGATGTAAATTAAATCAAACTTATCATGCTTGATTTTTGCAATAACTTGGCTCATTTTTTTTTGTCCTATCTGCCAGAGAGCAGCAATTTCTAGACTTAAAAAATATAAACATGTCCAAAACCCTCTGCGCATCCCATTTTTGCGAAAATAGGCCCCTTTTTAGCAAAAACAGGATGCGCAGAGAGTTTGGGAGGCCTGCAGAGTGCTCCTGGGGGCTGGGGAGGGCAAAAACTGTTTTTTCCCCTTGTTTTCCTCTTCAAAATCTTGATGTGTCTTATACTCCCGTGCCTTATAGTCCAAAAAATACGGTACCTGAAAACATTGTAATATCCTTGATTTCCACAGAACTGGAGGAAATGCAGATTCACCTTGAACATAGCTTGCTACTGCAGTCCCTTGAGGAAACGATTAGAATTAGATTGTTTTCCATTAAATCAGGATGCATCCCGTATTGTCTCTTGGGTGGTACTTCATATTCCCTAATTGTATTAAGTATTCTCTCCTTGGATATCCCAAAGGTGCTTTTCAAAAGGCAAATAGGCTTTCTTGGATTTTTTTTTTTTTTTTTGCCTTGCAAACGTTTTGCTGCTCATCCAAGAAGCTTATTCCATTCTGAAGAAATGAGAGAACTGAAGAAGCTTCTTGGATGAGAAGCGAAACGTCTTCAAGGGCAGAAAAAAGAAAGAAAGTCCAGTTGCCTTTTGAAAAACAGCTTTGGGACAAGCATGACCAGGATGATTGAGAATCTTCATAGACATTTTTCCTTCTTGAATGTTTTAGGAAAAGAGAGAGGGAGGGAGAGAGGGAGAGAGATTAATTGTTCTCACTGTCAGGAAATTTCTTCTTAGTTCTAGGTTGCTTCTCTCCTTGATTCGTTTCCATCCGTTGCTTCTTGCCCTGCCCTCAGGTGCTTTGGAGAATCGCTTGACTCCATTAGACTAGATATACCCAATTCCTGCAACTATTCTTCATATGTTTTATCCTCCAGGCCCCTCATCATCTTTGCTGCTCTTCTCTGCATCTTTCCAGAGTCACAACAACATCTTTTTTATATGGTGGTGACCAAAACTGGATGCAATATTCAATATTAAGTGTGGTTTTACGAAAGGAATTATAAAGTGATACTCTGAGTCCTCAGGTGCTTTTTAAAAGCAAATGTTTTGTGTTAGTCTTCAGATCAGCTCCATTGACAAGTATTAACAATAGAAGCAATATTTATATATGTCAGGTTTCGATGTCATCTCAAATAAATTGCACTCCCAAACAATTAATCTTTGCTGAAATATTCCATTTATTGAGTACGACAGATCTGGCCCCGACTTCGTCGTAGCCGATACTAACCCTCTGACCCCCAAACTCTTCCCTTTCCATTCCCCAATTCTCATCTTCTCATTGGCCATCTTCCAAGTCAGTCTCCCCAGCTTCTGACCTCACCCCACAGGAATGTTCCCCCCTCCCATCCCATCTCCTAGGGGATATTATCTACAGAGAAAATAAGTAGGTGAAAAGTCAAGCCTCGTCTTTTTATGGCAGCATCAGAATGCTGACAATGTAAATATCCCTGGATCCCAAATGAACTCCAAAACTGTAAGGGAAAGGGCACCACCGAGTGTGGCAATTGATGAAATAATCTGAAAGATCCTTCACGGCGCTGAAGGAACACCTTTGTTGTGATGGCACATGCTGATGGAGCAGAGGTGGAATTCACTTACCTTCCCTAACAGTTCACAAATGTGACCGCACGCACGCACTCGCTCGCTTTGCTCACACACCATTTGGCATTGTAGGAAGTTAGCACCCATCCCATTCCTGGGAAAATGAGATATTTTAGGAAATATCAAAAGGGTAGAATATTTCCCTTAAAAGGGAGGCAGAAATTCAGCCCCCCACCTTTGTCAATGGGCCATTAAGGCCTGAGCCAGTCCATTCTACATAACAAAGATCTACCTCCTTCAGGCAGAGCCATAGTAGGAATTGCCCAAAGCCCTTTCATGACATCATCATCGTGACCAGCGTGTGTGAAAAATGGTCAGGTCACTTTTTTTCAGTGTTGTTATAACTTTGGGTGGTCACTAAATGAACTGTTGCCAGTCCAGAACGACCTGTGTTCAGTTCAAAGATCAGCCAGTTAACTGAATCACCAAAATTAGGACAGAATTAAATTCCCATATTGCTAACGTATTCAGTATTGTAATGTTGGAAGAAACCTCCTTCTAGGTTCTGCTCCAAGTGGGGAAAACAGACACTGGAAACACGGAGACTGCTTGGAAAGATGGTTTAATGGTGGACAGGATCACATGGCTTGAGTTCCTGAACAGAAAAGGGGGCAGATACAGTAAATCCTCGCGTTTTTATGCTCTCTCTGGCTCTGCATTTCTTGGGGCCCCGAAAGAGTATCCTGATTGGTTGTCAGACTCCCAGGGGGTGGGGGCCTTGCTGTCTGATGGTCACATGTGCTTCCCAGGTCACATGTGGTGAGTTTCTGCTGCTATTGTGTAGAGGGCTAATCCTATCTTTGTTGGATCTTTGGCAATTCCTACTATGGCTCTGCCTGAAGGAGGTAGATCTTTGTTATGTAGAATAGACTGGCCCAGGCTTTAATGGCCCATTGACAAAGGGTGGGGGGCAAGAAAGTGGGAGCTGCTTCAAAACATGCTTATCCCAGGGAAATATAATATTCTGCCTTTTTCATATTTCCCAAAATATTTCACTCTTCTAGAAAAGGGGTGGGTGCTAACTTCCTACAGTAACCAATAGAATTTCCCCCAGTTGTGACACACAGGAAGGTAAGAAGTTCATCAAACAAGGCAGGAACTGAAGTGCGAGAAAAGAACAAGCCGTCCCCTCATATAATTTTCAGTTTTTATTATAGACTTTGTTTTAATCGACATGAATGTTAAAGAAACTACAACAGAGTTAAATACCTTTTGTTTGGTTTTGTTTTTTTTAGTCTGAGTGGTTATAATTTTTTTTTTTTTAATTACACTCAATCGTACATTGTAAAATATTTCCGGAAGGATTATCATCTTCATTTGTACAGCAAGCAAAGTATCAGGGGAAAACTTGGAAAAGGAAGAGAGAAGTTGTGAGCGCTCTTGTGTAATGCAGTCTCCTTCCAGAAAGAGCCGGATATGGCTAATGCATTTCCATCAATATGTCCAGGGATGACTCTTCCCCCATGTTCGTTTAGACCTCATTCTGTAGAAGGATCGTTCTGCCGAAGGAGAAGAGCTAACATCCCAAATGTGTTTCATAGCATTGGAATCGGAAGCACCATGAGATCCTATGCCCGTGGGTCAGTCTGGATGGCCACAGCCTTTCCACAGTTCCTATCACATTCCAGAGTCCTTCTAAAAATCACCGAACCAACCTTTGGTACCATCAAAAAAAATAAAAATAAAAATATCCAAGATGTCTTTCCAGTTGTTGTTGTTTTTTAAATATCCCTTTTGGTTCTTAAATTAATAAATGGCTGCTACTTTCTAATGTCTATGGTCGTCCATAAAGCTTTGAGTCGAGGCCATTTGTCATTAGAAGAGCCATTTTTATTTCTTCTGTATTGTTTTTCTGAAATGCCCAGAGTCCTTCCATTTTCAGTCTTTAGATACATCCAAACTCAGAGTGATGAGTAGTATCTTACAAGAGGGTCTTGTGGTCCTGCTAGAAAGACAGAGAAAAAGGAAACATCAGAAAGGTTTGAGCCCACTGAATGGATCTCACTATACAGCTAAAGTCCAGCTACATTACCCAACCTTGACTGGTCTTCGAAACTGAATACAGAATAACAGTGTTGGAAGAGATCTTGAAGGCCTTCTAATTTAACCCATGCTCAAGAAGGAGACTCTATGCCATGCTGGACAAATAGCTGTCCAATCTCTTCTCGAACACCTGTAGTGATGGAGCATCCACAACTTCTGAAGCAAGATGTTCCATTAATTAAATGTTCCCACTGTCAGGAAATTTATCCTTAGTTCTAGCTTGATTCTCTCCTTGATTAGTTTCCACCCATTGCTTCTTGTTCTGCCTTCGGGTGCTATGAAAAACAGGTTGACACCTCTTCTTTGTGACAGCCGTTCATAGATTGGGAGACTGCTATCATGTTACCCCTAGAATGTGGTACTGCAGGCTACTTTTGCTGCCTCCTGGCTGCTTGCAGTTCGGCGGTTTGATTTTCATCGGCTCAAGGTTGACTCAGCCTTCCATCCTTCCAAGGTCAGTAAAATGAAGACCCAGATTGATGGGGCCAATATGCTGACTCTGTAAACCACTTAGAGAGGGCTGTAAAGCACTGTGAAGTGGTATATAAATCTAGATACTACTACTACTACTACTACTACTACTACTACTACTACTACTACTATTATCTTTATCCATTAAATATGAAACTCAGTCAACTGAACATTCAAAAATACATCACAAATACCATTGACTGGTGCTAATGGTTGATACGGGTTGCTGCCAGCGTCCTAGGTATCAACCAAGTACCTTCTTAAGATGTACGATGTTCCAAGTAGCTCAGTTTTTTGCAGTTCCCCTGGTGTTATTGCAGGAAGCTGCAATTTGCTGATGTATTTTATAAAATTCTTGGACATGGTACCAAGTGCCCCGATGACAATGGGTATCACTGTTACATGTTTCATTCATTAATAAATAATAATAATAATAATAATAATAATAATAATAATAATAATAATTTATTATTATTATTACTATTATTACTATTATTACTATTATTTTTAACTATTACTAGATGCTGTTACTATTCTTGTTGTTAGACTAGTAACACTTCCTCCAACATTCTTCATATGTTTTAGCCTCCAGTCCCCTAATAATCTTTGTTGCTATTCTCTGCACTCTTTCTAGAGTCTCAAACATATTTTTTATATGGTGGTGACCAAAACTGGATGCAGTATTCCAAGTGGGATGATACACTAATATCAAGATAGTATTTAGACATGAGGCCACCAGAAGATCCTGTCGCCATAGATTAGGGAGGGGTTTAAGCAAAACTTGAGAAGGAGCAATGGCAACCTAATTCCATATTATAGCAATGAAAGATTCATGGATACGTCCAAGGTACATCATCAAGAGTCAAGTCTGACCTGACAAAATCTTTGTTTGGTCTAGCTAGTGCAGGGCTTTTTAAAAAAAAATCTCCAGGGACAGGATAGTGAGTGAATGACTTTCTTTGCTATTTGTTCTCAGCATTTCTGAGTCAGCAAAACAGAAAGTGACTGCAGGTCAAATTCAAATGTTTCTGGAGAGATTGAGGGCTGAAAATCGCAGCATTGTGACAGTGCCTTTAATTTCAGCTCTCGGGCAGAAGAGCGATGGGCTTCATCGTGATTGTTCAGCAGTGCCACTCAAAACAGTGAATTTATTCACCTAATTCCTCACTGTCCTAAACTGCAAGCAATAAGAGGGAAATACAGTCGTGTCAACATTTGAAGCAACTTTTTTTTTCTTGACTCTGCTTAAAACAAATCTTGCAGTATGTCAATGAAGACATATTTCAACAGTCAGGCCAAAAGTATTTAAAAAGGTTAAATCATGGCAACTGGACCAAAGTTTGTTAATCTGAGAAGTTTCATTACTCAGCCAAGTTAACTTCACCAGTCAAAATAAAAATATTAGGTAGAGAGTCAAATAACCAACTGCACAGGGTTCTCCCCAAAATGTATTTCAGTTTTACAACCACAATTGAGCCCAAAATTTCGGTTGCTCAGTGAGACATTTGTTACGTGAGTTTTGCCTCATTTTACGACCTTTCTTGACACAACTGTTAAATGAATTGCGAAATTCATATCATCAGAGAAGGACATATAGCAAAAACGTAATAGCCACACTGGTAGAAAATATTTGGGGCCCACCCGCTATTCGTGTAAGCTTACCTTTTAGCTTTTGCTAAGATGTGTGCCAAGTTTTTCTTTCCTGATCAAGCTTGCTGCATAGGGGATCTGAAAGAAAACAGAGAAATATCTCACTCAACAGCAATGAGTTAGTGAAGAAAGAAGAGATATCAAAGAAGGCACCTTAAAACCCAAAAATCTAAAAATCCTGGTAGGAATGCAATCGTATCTATTAGGAAGACCATAAGATGGATGTAGATAAGAATAAGGTGTACATATTTCACTTGAAATAAGTAAATATATAATAGAACAAAAGGGATGCTCCGGTAGAAAATGATCCTCTATTGAAGTAAAAACTGCAGGGGGCAAAATGCCATTGAATGCCTGGGTTACAATATTGTACTATGACTATGGGGTCGGCAACTTTACACCCTGTGGACTTCAACTCCGAGAATTCCTGACCCAGTCATGTTGAGTACCATGAATTCTGGGAGTTGAAGTCCACAGGGCGTAAAGGAGCCATAGATGCTCAACCCTGTAGTATAATATAGTACTTCAATCAAGTTTTAGTTTTTAGATGATTTTGAAGGGTATCAAGAACCTTTTCACACCAACATGTTTCATCTCCCCACCCTCACAAATCAGGTTAAAGATGACTTATACTTCTCTTTTCATCTGCCAGTCTCAAAGTTCAGATAACACACACTACCAGTTTCTCCACCTCAGTGAGTTTAAGGAGTGTGGACTTTAACTCCCAGAATTCCCCAGCCGGCCAGCTGGCTGGGGAATTCTGGGAGTTGAAGTCCATATCTGGGAGTTGAAATCCACATCATAAAAGCTACAAATACCATCCCACTCCACACTTCTTCTTTTTCTCCCTGTGCCATATCCATCATCGGATATTGGCGATCATTATTGGTGATCCTATTTTTATCAACAGCCGCACAAAAAAGTGCTGCTGAGTTTTGTCCAAACCAGTCCCTTAGATTTTGAAGTCATGATGTTCTTCTTCTGCCTGGGCCTTGTTTGCCTTCAATTTTGCCCTGAAGGATTAAGTGAAGCATGCCATATTTTTTTGGGTGTCACATCACATGTCTTAAATATTCTAACTTTCGCTTTTTAATGGTTTTGATGATTTCCCTTGGCTTTCCCAGGCAGTTTATCACCTCCTCATTTCTAATTTTGTCAACACATTTTATTCGTAACCCAGTTTATAGGTAACCCACTCCACACACACCACAGCAATTAAATCTAGGCTGCATGTCTCTGTATCGCCACTAGATGGCAGCAGCGCATCTGAGTTCCCAATTTTTGTTGCCCTCTACTGTAAGGTTTGGATTTCTGCAGCCGCGTTGTGATACGTTCTGCTAGCTCGGAGAGGAAATAAAATAAATTGCAATCACTCTTCCACCTTTTTACAACCAACTGATTTTGTCCCTACACTCTGCCTAACTGGTTTAATGAGGGGGTTAATGTGCTGGGAGAACCCTGATAGGATCAGCTGGCCCAATCAATTAATTCTCAGGATGTTGTTGCACTCAGCCCCAAACAGGCTCAGTCATGCACGGGGGTTAAGCTAACGTAACCAGTGGGAATGTTGCAGAGATGGCCGGGTTCTGTGCATGGCTCTCTTCATTGAAAAAGCAAATATATGCGCAATGACTACAAAGGGTCATTGCACAAAGCACCGCTCCAACACGGCAACCCTTTGTTGGGAGAATAAAAACATGACAAGCCCCATCTGTGCTTGCTTGAACTCCTAGGGATACAGCAACCTACGCAGGCAGGAATAAAACACAATGCTCTCTTAGTGGAGATGGCGAAGGCCTAACGTACAGCAGTGGGCAAGAAGACTTTCTGTTGACGTGCTTTCTCACAATCTGTGCTCACATCATTATTTGCAGCCCCAGCTCACAGGTGCTGGCTCTCCGTTGGCAAGGGAAGAGCAGTCAAGGAGAAAGGCCCTATGACCCATTTCCCATTCATCTACAAAAGGTCAATGTTTTGGGATATCAATGAGAGCCAGTTTAGTCTAGTGATTAGTGCACCAAGCTAGAAACTAGAAGACTGGGAGTTCTAGTCCCATTTGGCAGGAAAACTGGCAGGGTGACTTTGGGCCAATCATCAGGAGACAGTGAGTACTAGTCCCGCCTTAGGCACGAAACTTGGCAAGGTGACTTTGGAGCCCATCATCAGGAGATGGTGAGTTCTAGACCCATTTTAGGCATGAAAGTTGGCAAGGTAATTTTGGCCAATCACCAAGAGACAGTGAGTTCTAGTCCCACTTTAGGCATGAAAGTTGGCAAGTGACTTTGAGCCAATCATCAGGAGATATGAGTACTAGTCCCGCCTTAGGCACGAAACTTGGCAAGGTGACTTTGGGCCAATTATCAGGAGATGGTGAGTTCTAGTCCCACCATAGGCATGAAACTTGGCAAGGTGACTTTGGGCCAATCACCAGGAGACAGTGAGTTCTAGTCCCACCCTAGGCATGAAAACCATCTGGCTGACTTTGGGCCAGTCACTCTCTCTCAGCCAACCCACCTCACAGGGGTGTTGTTGCTGTGGGGAAAATAGGAGGAGGAAAGAGTAGTCGGTATGTTTGCCGCCTTGAGTTATTTATAAAATAATAAAGGTGGGATAAAAATCAAATAAATAAATAAAACCAAGGCGGTCAATCCACCAGAAACAAGAAGGTTCTTTACAAATCCACCAATGGAGAAAAACTGAAAAAGACCCCTCCTGATTGAGGTTTATTGTAACTGCAGGTACTAATGGCTTTCCCTGCTGAGTTGCTGGGGGGTGGGTGGGTGCAGTAATAAAAGAAAGCAGCAGAGGGCACTGGGAGACTGGGTTGCCTTAAAAAGCCTATTCTAGTTTGAAACCCTTCCATCACCTTGGCAAGAAAAGTACATGGATATGTGAGTGTGCAGTCAAGCTCCTCTTAAAGGCAATTTTGTCTTGTTAGGTTTTTGTGGGCATTCATAGAACGCCACAGAAACCGAAGAAAGTTGGTGGGGCAGGAGGCAGGGGTGCTATTCAGCAGGTTCTGGAGAACCGGTAGCAGAAATTTTGAGTAGTTCGGAGAACCAGCAAATACCACCTCTGGCTGGCCCCAAAGTGGGGTGGGAGTGGAGATTTTGCAATATCCTCCCCCCAGGAGTGGGGAGGGAATGGGGATTTTGCAGTATCCTTCCCCTGGAGTGGGGTGGGATTGGAGATTTTGCAGTATCCTTCCCCTGCCACGCCCACCAAGCCACGCCCACAGAACCAGTAGTAAACAAAATTGGATTCCACCACTGGCAGGAGGCATCTCCCATGGCTGGCCAAACGGATCTACTTCTCATATGTTTGATGACTAAGAAAAAGCCCAGCTGGTTTCTGGATTTTTGACAGTAAGCTGGCCAAACCATCAGCCGAACTCTTCTTGGGAGTAACATTTATTTATCTTGGATTTTTTTAAAAAATCCCACCATGATTACTTTTATAGGTAACTCAGGGTGGCGAACATACCTAATACTCCTTCCTTCTCCTATTTTGTCCACAACAACAACAATCCTGCGAGGTGGGCTGGGCTGAGAGAGAGAAGTCACCCAGCCAGCTTTCATGCCTAAGGTTGGACTAGAACTCACCCTCTCCTGGTAATTGGCCCAAAGTCACCCAGATGGCTTTCATGCCTAAGGTGGGACTAGAACTCACTGTCTCCAGGTTTTTAGCCTGCTGCTTTAATCACTAGACTGAACTAGCTCTACCTTGATTCATGAAAGGAAGAGCGATGGAATGTTTGACTAGTTTCCAGGATTTTCGGGCAGTTTCTGCAAAAAATCTCCATAGGAATGAATGGACTTGCTTTGTGATTGCCATGTTCGCTTTACGACTGCCTCATTTGCTTAATGACCACCACAAAAAAAAGGTCATAAAATTGGATTGGTTAAGTGAGTCACCATGACATAAGATGGAAATTGTGGACCTCATTAAGGTCATAGGTTGAGGGCTAAATATAGTGGTTACAGCACCAAGATAGCTCCCAGCATTGGGAGACAGTGAGTTCTAGTCCCACTTTATGCATGAAGCCAGCTGGATGACTTTAGGCCAATCCCTCTTTCCCTAAAAAGCAGGCAATGGCAAACTACTTCTGACAAGATGGACAAGAAAAATTGCAGGCAGTTGCGGAGAGTCAAGACTGTCTCAAAGACAGAAAATAATTAAAGAAGCCCTAATGCTCTGCATGAAAAGAAAATCCCAAACTCCTTTGTTCCAGCCAAGGCAAATATTCATAGACATCTGTGCTAAGCTATCAGATGAGTGCATTTTTAATCCAAAGCCACTCAGCAGAGGAGAATCTTACAATTTGTAATTGTTGAACCATTTCTTCTCTGTAGGCCAACTCCCGCTTCATCTGATCTTGAAAATTATCTGTGCAAAAAGGGGGAAAAAAGGACAAAAAAAGAGAAAAAGTACATGAATAATTTTCTTGTTAGACACTGCTAATTCAATTTCCCCCCCTAAAAGCCGCAGTTTGTTATTCTCTGGTAATTTTGTACTGGAAAAAAAATTGGTTACTGAAAAAAAAGAGCAGACCTGGATGTGCAGAGTTGTTAGATCATAGGAAGTCTGTTAAATGAAATGAAGTATTTAAGCAATTATCCTCAGTCTGTATACAGATGGTCCTCAGTTAATGACGGTAATTGGGAGTGGAATTTCTATCACTAAAGAAGTATGGCTATAAAGCGTGATGTCACATGACTGCATTGCTTAGCAGTGGCAATCCAAGCTCTCCCCATTACCATTATTAAGCGAGAATCATGGTTCCTTAAACAAAGGCCCTCCTTGCAACTTTCTGCCAGCTTCTAACGAGCAAAGTCACTGGGGAAGCCGGCAGGAAGTTGTAAGTCACAGTGGGTTCACAAGCTGATCCACAGGGAGTTAAGTAACTGCTGCTGGGAAGATGCACAGGTGGCTGCAGATGCATGGTGAGCGAGTTTGGGCCTGGGGTGGTTGTTACCATGTGGGGGAGACTTACTTGAGTGACTTGCAACATTCCCTGCTGGCTTCCCCATTGATTTTGCTTGTCGGAAGCTGGGAGGATAGATCGCAAATGCCAATCACAAGATCAAGGGAAGCTGCAACCATTGTTAAGTGCCAATAATGTGGATCATGATCATGTGAACACAGGGGTGCTGCAATGGTTGCACATTTGCGGACCAGTTGTAAGTCCCACTTGTTCAGCACCACTACAATTTTGAATGGGCGCTGAAGAAGTAAGCGAGGACTACCTGTTTTATATTTGCAGTATTGTACTATCAGTTGAGAGTAACAGGAATTATAATTCCATCTCTCAGAGCCATCACATGTAAAGTTACCAAATGTGGACTTCAAAATTCAAGTTGATTATGATATATCATTCTAGCTGTGTTCTGGTAGTTATCCAGATGTTTGCAGCTGATTTGGTAGCCTAACATTTTTTAAAATCTGCTTTTCATGGATCTTACATTATAAATACAATTTGATAATCCCATATCAACCCAGAGTTCTCTCTCAAGCATAAACAGCCAGGCTCAAACCGTCCCAAAGGTACTTTTCCAAAAGGCAACTTGACTTTGTTTTTCCTTGAAGATGTTTCGCTTCTCATCCAAGAGGCTTCCTTCAGTTCTGAAGAACAGTTCTGAAGAACTGAAGAAGCTTCTTGGATGAGAAGCAAAATGTCTTCAAGGAAAAACAAAGTCCCAGATGCTTTTTGGAAAAGCACCTTTAGGACAACCATGACTTGGATGACTGAGAATCTCAGACATTTAGCCAGGCTCAAATTATCCTACTTTGTACACATTATGTGAAGACCTAGTTATCTAGAGAAGGCTCTCCTGCTAGGAAAGGTGGAAGGAAGAAGAAGAAGAGGAGGAAGTGGATGAACTCAATTACAGAAGTGATAAACGCACCATTGGAAGACTTGAAGGAATAGGTTTTAAGGATAAATCTTTATGGAGACGAACTATCTATGTGATTGCTAGAAGTCGGCGCCCTGATGGTACGTACAGGTAGTCCTTGAGATACACCCAATTGTTTAATGACCGTTCACAGTTACAAAAAGTAACTTATGACCAGTTTTCACACTTATGACTGTTGCAACAGCCTCACAGTTATCTTATCAAAATGTGGGTGTTTGGGAACCACCATGCATTTATGTCAGGGAATCACACAGCAGGTATCCAAATGAAGTTAGAGATTTGTAGTTTTATATAAAGAAATATATTTTATATCAAACTACCCTGCTTCCCCGAAAATAAGACATCCCCTTATAATAAGCCCAATTGGGGTTTTGAGTGCATGCGCTAAAATAAGCCTCCCCCTGAAAATAAGCCCTCCCTGAAAATATTTAAATGCTCAGGTAAGATGGCAACAGGAGACCCATCTTGCTCCACCCGTCCCAAAGTAATAAGACCTCCCTGAAAAGAAGGCCAAGTGCTTATTTCGGGGTTAAAAAAAAAAAGTAAGACAGGGTCTTATTTTCGGGGAAATGCGGTAGATAGTCAGGCAAACAGGAGCGTCATGAGGTAAATCTCAGAGCCCACAGAGGACACAGAAGAAAAAGGCGGGAAAAAAGGGAACGTCCCCCTCCACATCCATAGCAACCAATCACAGTGCGGATTGCCTCACGCAGGAGCCAGCCCTCTCCAGTCAATCAACTATAACTGTGTGTTCTGGCTCATTGTACACAGCTCCAGCTACTAAATTTTAAAATCTTAACAATTTACAATGGTTATATAGCATCCCAGGGTTTTGGGATTGTCATTTGCAACCTTCCTAGGGAGCTTCTGACAAGCAAAGTCAAATGGGGGGAAGCCAGATTTGCTTAACGACCACTCGATTCACTTAACAACTGCAGTGATTCACTTAACAACCATGGCAAAAAAAAAGGTGTAAAATCAGGCCTGCCTCATTTAATAACCTCCGTGCTTAGCAAAGAAACTTCTTTTTTTAAAATATATAAATTGATTGTTCTGTCATAGAGAATAAAATACAGAACAAACCAACCAAATGAAGCAAAACAAAAACATACATCCAACCCTAACAACAACAAAAATAGTGTACAAAAAAGAAGGAAAAAATGGTCAATTAAATTTGACATCTAAATATGTAGGATCCACCTTGGCTGAGTGCTGAAAGAAGAGAAAAAGCAATAAATTCTTCTCCTATTTTACATATATATTACATATATTTCTTCCCATTTTACATCTATCTATCTATCTATCTATCTATCTATCTATCTATCTATCTATCTATGATCTATCTATCTATCTATCTATCTATCTATCTATCTATCTATGATCTATCTATCTATGATCAATCTATCTACTATCTATCTATCTATCTATCTATCTATCTATCTATCTATCTATCTATCTATCTATGTATCTATCTATGATCAAACGGTGATTGATCTATTTATGATCGCTATCTATGACCTCTATCTATCTATCTATCTATCTGTCTGTCTGTCTGTCTGTCCGTCCGTCCGTCCGTCCGTCCGTCCGTCCGTCCATCCATCCATCCATCCATCCATCTATCTATCTATCTATCTATCTGTCTATCTATCTATCTATCTAAATCTAAAAATGAATTATGAATTCCCGGGATGAACTCAACAGGCTGAGGTGTTTTGGTCATGTAGAGAGAATTAAGGTTGAATTGTACCACCGTTACATGAAGGAAGAGTGAAAGAGTTGAGAGGAAGAGGGAGAAAAATCACACTAAGATGAGGTTGAGGAGATCCTCAGAAACGGAAAAATGAGAACATTAAAGGACAAAATGCCACGCATGAAGTGGTAGATCGGGGGTGTCCAACTTTAAGCCAACTTAAAGGCTTGTGAACTTCAACTCCCAGAATTCCCCAGCCAGCCATGTTGGCTGGGGAATTCTGGTTGCTGAAGTCCACAAGCCTTTAAATTACCAAGGCTGGACCATCCCTATGATAGATGAATCTAGAGCCAGGATGATTTGCAAGAATACCGTGTTTCCCCAAAAATAAGACCCTGTTTTTTTGAACCCTGAAATAAGCGCTTGGACTTATTGCCATGTGCTCAAAATCCTGATTGGGCTTATTATCAGGGGATGTCTTATTTTGGGAAACAGGGTAGATAGCTACCGAGAAATACAATGAATGCTCTTGTCTGTGTGTGTGTGTGTGTGTATGAAAAAAGTTTTATTTTTTGTTTCATGTCTTATCTTTCTTTGACTTTGTCTTCTTTTCTGCACTATGCATCACATTCCTTTCCCAGGAAGGAGACCATATGACGGGCATGTATGTGTATACAACCATCTCTATAAAGTTCTGATATACTGTGGTCAAAGTGGTTAATATGCATTACTCGTCCTAACCTTTACAACAACCTTGTGTATCTTGCCTTTTTTTAAAAAAATGTCTCTTTGGGTTGACCTGTGTAGTGCACTGTCTCTTTAAGGCTCTTGACTCAGCAAATGGGAGCCTATAAATTAGCTCCTTGGCTTTTTTTCAGATGATCCATTGTCCTCTGCTTTCTTTGTGTCCTTGGGTTTCTGATAATAAATGTTTCCTCCCTCGACAACAATGAAAAAGCTTTGGGAGGTGTTTTGTATCTGCTTAGCTCTTCCAGATTAACCAGTGGGAGATCCTGGTTGGATTTCTCTTACTTTGGCAGAGATTGAGCACCGTGACTTTGTGACAATGGGGTGGGCAACAGAGCTTGGGAGCTAGGGAGAAGATGCTTCTAATCAACAACAAAACAAGAACATGGAAGAGAAACTCTTCCAAAAAGATGTTGAGACTCTGGAAAGAGTGCAGAGAAGAGCAACAAAAATTATTAGAGGACTGGAGGTTAAAACATATGAAGAACGGTTGCTGGAACTGGGTATGTCTAGTTGGATGAAAAGAAGGACTAGGGGAGACATGATAGCAGTCTTCCAATATCTCAGGAGCTGCCACAAAGAAGAGGGAGTCAGACTATTCTCCAAAGTACTTGAAGGCAGGACGAGAAGCAATGGATGGAAATTAATCAAGGAAAGAAGCAACCTGGAATTAAGGAGAAATTTCCTGACAGTGAGAACAACTAATCAGTGGAACAACTTGCCTCCAGAAGTTGTGGGTGCTCCAACGCTGAAGGTTTTAAGAAGAGGTTGGACAGCCATTTGTCTGAAATGGTATAGGGCCGTGATGGAGAACCTATGGCACGCGTGTCACAGGTGGCATGCAGAGCCATATTGGTGGGCACACAAGAGTTGCCCTAGCTCAGCTCCAGCATGCTTGCATGCACTGGCCAGCTGATTTTTGGGCCTTCTGGGCCCAACGGAAGTCGGCAAACAGGCTGTTTCCAGCCTACGGAGGGCCTCCGGGGAGGTGGGGAAGGCTGTTTTTGCCCTCCCAAGGCTCCTAGAAAGCCTCTGGAGCCTGGGGAGGGCAAAAAATGGGCCTACTGGGCCCACCGTGCCATCACATGCCAAAAGCGGGGGGAACATGGGGGGGTCGCAGACGCATGCGTGGGGGGGGGCAGGGCACATAGAATTATGGGTGTGGGTATGCACGCGCGCAACCAGCCCGCACTCCCCCAGATTTGGCACACGATGTTAAAAAGGTTAGCCATCGCTGGTATAGGGCTTCCTGCTTTAACAGGGGGTTAGACTAGAGGATCTCCAAGGTCCCTTCCAACTCTGTTATTCTTGGTTGGAGGTTCCGGTAATATCAAATAGGATGTTTTAATACTCTGAACAATCTACTTTCCTAAGGGATTATGGTTTGTCACACAGTCAGCTAGAGGTTTAGACCAGATCTGGCATTTTTATCTACCTATCGAATCCTCCCCAAGAATCTGAGACAGGAAAATATGTATCTTTGATGGTATTAAAGGTATTGTTGGAGGATGTAAGCTGTTCCAAGTAAAACTGCCTTTTAAAATTGACCAATGATGATTTTTTTCAATGCCAATGTTGTTCAAGTGCTGTTCCAGGTGTTTTGGGATGGCACCCAAGGCACCTATCGCTATTGGTACTATCTTTGCTTTCTTTTGCCCCAGTTGTTCTACTTCTATTTGCAGATCTTTGTATTTTGATTTTCTCCAGTTCAGATTCACTACCATATTATTATCCCTGTTATTATAGGGATAGCGTGTTTGAGTATATCCCTTTTTGAAATAATACAAACATTTTAAAGTTCAATTCATTCAGAATAGAGCTGGAAGGGACCTTGGAGGTCTTCTAGTCCAACCCCCTGCTCAGGCAAGAGACTCTACACCATTTCAGACAAGTGGCTATTCAATCTCTTCTTTAAAACCTCCCGTGATGAAGCACCCACAACTGCTGAAGGGAAGCTCTTCCACTGGTTAATTGTTCTCATTGTTCGGAAGTTTCTCCTTACTTCCAGGTTGCTTCTCTCCTCGATTAGTTTCCATCCATTGTTTCTTGCCTTTCCTTCTGGTGCTTTAGAAATGTTCTGTCTCCGTCCCCACACACACACAAACAGCCAGCTGGGGGTTAAAGAAGTACTCGGCACACACAAGGTTCGTTATCAGGAACTTGGCAGCAATACGATAACCGTCTGCCAAGTGCTTTACTACAAGAGAGGGAGAGTTCCTCCACCAGATAACACCAACGAATACACACAGTTTTCAAAACAGTCCAGCTCAAACATGAAACCTTCAGCAGATTAGGCATTGTACAAAGTGACTAGCCAGAAGTTAGCTTTGTCCGTCACAGAGTCTAAATGGCCACCACACTCTCTTATATAGCCTGTGGGGTGTGGTCCAGTGACTCAGCTTAATCCCTGGCACGCCTCCTCATCTGCTGCAAACGTTTATCTCGCCTTCGTTGGCGTGGATCCAGGAACGATTTATCACCCTCATCGCTGTCACCTGGCTCCTGGTCAATCTCCTCTCCCTTGGCAGACACCTGAGGCATTGCCAGAGAGGAGGGGCCTGGAGAGGGAGGCCTGGCCGGCTCCTCTCCTTCATGTTCGGAGCCTTCTCCCTCCGATAAGATGGGCTCAGGGGTCGGAGCCACAACAAGAAAATAAGTTGACCCCTTCTTCTTTGTGGCAGCCCCTCAAATACTGCAATACTGCTATCATGTCACCCCTAGTCCTTCTTTTCTCTAGACTAGCCATACCCAATTCCTGCAACCGTTCTTCCTATATTTTAGCCTCCAAGGCCTTTATAATCATCTTAGTTGCCCTTCTCTTCACTTCTTCCAAACATCTCAACATCTTTTTTTGTAATGTGGTGACCAAAACTGGATGTAGTATTCCAGGTGCTGCCTTACTAAGGTTTTTATAACGCAGGACTAGTACTTCACGTGATTTCACATGATTTGTGCCAATGCTCCTAGAAATGTGACCTGCAGTACTCAAAATGGTTAGTTTAGATCTATGTCTGATGATCTAAGATCTATATCTGATCATCCCTTTATTGGTCACGTTGGCTGGGGGAGTTTTGGATGTTGCAGTTCAGTGCATTATCTCAAGTTAAACGAATTAAAAGAGATAAAACCTTACTGAAAACTGGGAATGACGTGGTTCCTTTGAGCACTTGGAATTCCTGTTCAAGCCTCCTGCGCCAATCGATCTGTTCAAACAAGACCTTCTGAAGCTCTTCTAAACCAAAGAGGAAAAAGAAAAAAGAAAAAAAATTTTTTTTTGTGAGCATACGGACTCTTAAGACCGAACGTTCACAATTACAAAAGGAAAAAAAAATATTTTTGGCATTTTAAGGGTGGCTGCAGCATGCCGTGAGCAGCTTTGGATAGATTTTGTGCAGAAATCCATGAATACAAATCAATGCAATATATTATTTTAAAGTATTATAGCCCAGTGTCGTGTATTGATTGATACATATGCATTAATCTCAATTATAGCCACACAAAAGGTCCATATATTATTCATATGTTGCTTGTCAAGCTTAAAATATGGTTGGGAGTAAAAACATATATTACCCCTAATTGTCTTGATATTCCGCTAAAACAAAAGTCAGCCTCTAGTAAGAGATTTGCATCTATTTATCTTTATAACCCCCCCCCCCACCTTTTTTACCTTTTCCCATGTTTTCCATGTCCTTTTTCAGAGAATGGGGTGCGCTGGGTTCTTGGATGGGATCACCTGAATGAAAAGAGAATTATTACTATAAAGGAAATATTGAGTCTGTCATTTGCACCTCTATAAATGTTTGGCTTGGCACAGCAACCAAATAGGACAGACACCGACTTTTAACGGAGCATTAGAACTGCAGAAAAAAAACACAATTGCAAACAGCCTGCCTTCCATTGAGGATCTGTACACGACATGAACCAGAAAAAGGGCTGAGAAAATATCTACAGACGCCTCATATCTTGGACATAAACTGTTTCAACTTCTCCCCTCAGGATGCTGCTATAGGGCATTGCATGCCAAAACAATTAGACCCAAAGTTCATTTTTTCCCCTCTCGTGCCATCACTCTGCTAAATACTGTACCTAATTCCCACAGCACTGTCTTAGACCTAAAGTTATTTACCCATGTAGTAGGCTGTATTGCTATTATCCTTCTTATCTTCTCAACTTTCCTACTACCTTCTCCTATTGGTATCTTATGATTTATCACTTGTTGTATCTTAAGATCATGTAGCTATGATCTGTTTGTGTGTACACTAAGAGCTTGTGTACCAGAGACAAATTCCTTGTATCTCCAATCACTCTTGGCCAATAAAGAATTCTATTCTATTCTGTTCTGTTCTGTTCTGTTCTGTTCTGTTCTGTTCTGTTCTGTTCTGTTCTGTTCTATTCTATTCTATTCTATTCTATTCTATTCTATTCTATTCTATTCTTTCATCCCATCCCATCCCATCCCATCCCATCCCATCCCATCCCATCCCATCCTTATTGATTTGCACCATCCACCAGGCTACGTTTGATCAAGTAAAGTGTTTACGGTAGTGTCCTTGAAAAGAGTTCAAAACAATTAAGACAGTGGCTAAATTTTGATCATGTAATTGTGACCATCAGCTTAAATTTTCTGACCTTTTTCTCCCAATCTATCATATTGCATCCTTGCGAAATAGCAAAACATGCTGAGAAATGTTCCTGTTTAAGCCAACTCTGTATGACTCCAGAGGGCAACATGTCAATCATGCATTTTTTTTGCAGAATCCACCTTAAGTGACAAAGATATCCACAGGGGGATTTCAAAATGACCACGATGGCAGCAAGGATAGGCAAATGATTTGCACCCTCCAAAGAGAAACCAAAATATTCTTCGGTGAAATCTCAGGAAAAAAAATCAACAAGAAATATAACAATTTAATGAAATCTACGCTTGTAGCAACAAAAATAAATTTTGCTGAACCTCAGAAGAAAGATTCTATTAATATCGGACGGGGAGCCTAAACTTGAAGAACAGACAACAACGCAAAAACTAACAGTATGACTGCACGATAGAAATTTTAACTTAAAATGTAAGCAAGAATGGTTTACTCTTCATACAATAACATCACACAGCAGGGCAAATACAATCCCAATCAAAGTTCTAATGGTTAGGCTTAAATGTCTAAAATAGGGCAAATTAGTAGTTTGGCAAATTATGTTAGAAACCGAATAATTCCTTTTCTTTTTTCCTTTGTAGCTATTTTGGGTATTTTAATTTTTGCTAAATATAATTTACTGAACTATTTTTCCCATTTTATTAAGAGATCATAGATAGGTACGTATAGATAGATAGATGATAGATAGATAGATGATAGATGATAGCAGTGGTGAAATCCAATTTTTTACTACTGGTTCTGTGGGCGTGGCTTGGTGGGCATGGTGTGGCTTGGTGGGCATGGCAGGGGAAGGATACTGCAAAATCTCCATTCCCACCCCACTCTGGTGCCAGCCAGAGATGGTATTTGCAGGTTCTCCGAATTGCTCAAAATTTCCGCTACCGGTTCTCCAAAAGCTGTCAGAACCTGCTGGATTTCACCCCTGATAGATAGATAGATAGATAGATAGATAGATAGATAGATAGGTAGATAGATAGATAGATAGATAGCTTGATAGATATCTGTCTGATCTATTTCTCTCATCTCTTTGTCACTGTCTGTCTGTCTCTCTATCTGTCTATCTCTATCATCTCTCTCCTATCATCTGTCCGTCCATTCGTCTAGCTGTCTATTATGATATAGAGACTTTATTCTAAACAATCAGCTCAAGACTGAAACCTAGTTTGATATAATCTGCAGCAGTTTCTTCTTTCTAATATTATAATATTGTATCCTATTGGATACACGACAGATAGTCCTTAACGTATGACCACAATTGCAACCAGAATTTCTGTTGCTCAGCAAAATGGTTGTTAAATGAGTTGTGGCCAATTTCACATCTTTTTGCCAAGGTTCTTAAGCAAATCCCTGCAGTTATTAAGTGAATAATGTGGTCATTAAACATATCTGGCTTCCCCCATTGATTTTGCTGATCGGATGTTGGCTGGGAAGACCACCAATTGCAATAATTTATCCTGGTTTGCTGTAACCGTTGTAAATACTTGCCAGTTGCCCAGCAGCCAAATTTTGAGGGATGCTGGGATGGTCATAAGGATGAGGACTGGTTCTATACCTTTTTTCAGTGCTGTTGTAACGTTGAATAATCACTGAATGAATGGTTGTAAGTCAAGGACTTCTGGTAGATGTAAGCAGACTGTTTAATACCATACCATATGCTACTATTAATGCTAGAGTCTTTTTTAATTAATTAAATTAGTGGATTAATCCATTAGAGCCTGAATAACTGAGGAAAGTCAATGTTAGTTACTGTTGCTGTGAGTCATAAACATATTTTAGCTCATCAAGAGAAGCTATCTCTAATGTGTTACTAATATAAACAAAAGGAAATGATCAACAATTACTCTGTATTGCTCTCTCTCTCTCTTTTAATAACATATGTCTGTTCTGTTTATTAAATTCTAAAATTATCTTACGTTTCCATCACTTCATGGTACGAAATGGCACTCCTCTTGAAGTTTGGTAACATACTGTATATTTAAATATAATTGATGGAGTAATTAAAAGGAAGATGCTTAATCAACTGGAAGTTGTTAATGGATTGGCAGCTCATATTTCAATGAATACGAAAGATATGAAATTTCCTTCCTGTCTCCCAGAGCCTCAATTAACATCTTCTTTCTTTCAGGTGGAAAATTTACACAAGGGGTTAGAAGAACCACATGTCAAAGGATAACTGTGGAGAAAAATACGACTATCTAATTTTTGAAGCAGCAAGGAACTGTCTATCACACCAAACAATAATCGGTCCGAGGTACCTTCTCCAAAAATTTGCCTTTGGTTGAATGTAAAGTTACTTCTCCACATGCAGCCATTTGTTCAGGGACCGTTCAAAGTTATAATGGCACTGAAAAAGGTGTCTTACGACCATTTTCCCACTTATGACCGTTGCAGCATCCCTATGGTCATGTCATAAAAGCCATTAGCAAGTGGCTCATATATATGACGATTGCAGTGTCCCAGGGTTATGTGTTCACCTTTTGTGACCTTCTGACAAGTCAAAAGATTCACTCAACTGTCAACAACTGTCAACAACTTAACAACTATCCTAAAAGTGCAATGATTCATTTAACAATGGTGCCAAGAAAGGTTGTAAAATGGGACAAAACCCACTTATCAACTATCTTCCTTAGCAACATAAATTTTGAGCTCAATTGTGGTTATAAGTTGAGGACATATACCTGTATTGTAGTCTAATATAAATACTGTGTTGTTATGGCTACTACCAGATGTTCTCAACCAGGTCCTACCAGTCCAGGGACCAGTGTTTCTCAATCTTGGCAACTTTAAGACGGGTAGACTTCAACTCCCAGAATTCCACAGCCAGCCATGGAATTCTGGGAGTTAAAGTCCACCCGTCTGAAAGTTGCCAAAGTTAAGAAAGACTGAGTGGAACTGATTCCAAATTCCAATTATCCCTTGGTGGTGATAGCTAGGAATTCTGGGACCTGCAGCCGTAAGAAATCCAGTGCTTGCTCCTAGGAATAGAAAAATTAATGGTGAAAAAGGGTAGGGAATGTCATAAAGAAATACATTTACTTAGTGTTATTTAAGATATGTAAAAGGAGGACCATAGCTATAGGGCTTACTATAATGTTGCAAAGGGCTGAAAAATTCAGTGTCCTTTCCTAAGTCATAAAGTACATACTATCTGTTTTCCACTCCATTAATGTGGAGTCTATTGTCATGTGAGCTCATACTGTACCGGTATTAGATACGTAAAGCAACATTTAAGATTTTGAATTCTACCAAATCAGATTTATTGGTCACACAATTCCTCATGTTGCATACTCCATGTTTCTTCAGTCTTATGGTCTCCGGAAATATTGGGACTGCCAGTTTTTCAAGCCAACATGACTAAAAACTAGGAATAGCAATAGCACTTATTTATTATTTATTTATTTATTTATTTATTTATTGGTTTGATTTATATGCTGCCCTTCTCCAGAGACTCAGGGCGGCTTACAATGCATTAAGCAATAGCCTTCATACTTTTTGTATATACCTGCTTAGTAGGGCTTTCGCCCCCCCCCCAGCGGTGTTCTTTTTTTATACAAAGTCAGCTTATTGCCCCCAGAAACCAGGTCCTCATTTTACCTACCTCGGAAGGATGGAAGGCTGAGTCAACCTTGAGCCTGGTGAGATTTGAACTTGCAGTAATTGCAGGCAGCTGGTGCTACTTAACAGCACTTTAGTCTGCTGCGCCACCACTTAGACTTATATATCGCTTTACAGTGCTTTACAGGCCTCTCTAAGCGGTTTTTACAGAGTCAGCATATTGCCCCCAACAATTTGGGTCCTCATTTTACCTACCTCAGAAGGATGGAAGGCCTGGTGGGATTTGAACTGCCAAATTGCAGGCAGCCGGCAGTCAGCAGAAGTAGCCTGCAGTACTGCATTCTAACCACTGCGCCACCGAGGTTCCAATAAGGATTTAAAATCTGAGCCGCAAAAAGATACACAACCACTAGGTGGCAGCAAATAATTACAGTAAGGGTTTTGTGTATTTGGGCTGCCATCTAGCAGCCATAAGATACTTGTAGCCCAGATCGGATAGCCCTGTAGCGAGAGTGTTCAGGTGATACAGGTAGTTGAGTCCAACATTTCTGTTGTTAAGCAAGACAGTTGTTAAGTGAGCTTTTCCCCATTTTACAACCTTTCTTGCCACAATAGTTAAGTGAATCACTGAAGCTGTTAAGTTAGCAACATGGTTATTAAGTGAATCTGGCTTCCTCATTGAATTTGCTTGTCAGAAGTTCTCAAAAGGTGATCACTGACCTGGGACACTGCAACTGTCATAAATATGAGTCAGTTGCCAAGGACTTGAATTTTGATCACATGACCATGGGGATGCCGCAACGGTTATAAGTGTGAAAAATGGTCAAGTCACTCTTTTCAGCACTGTTGTAACTTCGGTTATTAAATGAACTGTTGTGTAAGTCAAGGGCTACTTGTATTGAGTTGGGATGACCAGCAATAGAGATCTACAGCCTCACTTAAAAGTCCTTTAATCGTCTTACTTGATTCGCTTCTAACTGGATATGCCATAAATTGAACTGGGATCTTCTGTGCGCAAAGGGATTCTACTCTTGAGCGTCTAACAGAACTTCAGATTCATACTTCCTGAACAGCATATCTTCCCCAGTTCTATCTAGCAAATCACAGCTCAGACCGAGAAAGCCTTAGAAATCAGATAGTAAACCATCAGGCTATTTCAAACAATGTCTAGTACTATATATAGCCAGGACTACAGTACCACATAGGGACGCGGTGGCTCAGTGGCTAAGGTACTGAGCTTGTCGATCGAAAGGTCGGCAGTTCAGCGGTTCGAATCCCTAGCGCCACGTAACGGGGTGAGCTCCCGTTACTTGTCCCAGCTTTTGCCAACCTAGCAGTTCGAAAGCACGTAAAAAATGCAAGTAGAAAAATAGGGACCACCTTTGGTGGGAAAGTAACAGCGTTACTTTGGCGTTTAGTCATGCTGGCCACACGACCATGGAGACATCTTCGGACAGCGCTGGATCCTCAGCTTAGAAACAGAGATGAGCACTGCCCCCTAGAGTCGGGAACGACTAGCACATATGTGCGAGGGGAACCTTTACCTTTACCTTACAGTACCAGATTTGGACTACAAGATCACACATGACCACAAGATGGCAGCAAAGGGCCTCTTCAGAATCCCATTGCTGCCATCTACTGGCTATTTTCAAGTTTTATAATCCAAATATGGTATTCATAAAACAGTGATAGTGATATGCAAGATACTTATAAAACCCAAGAAGTATTGTTCTGCTTTGAACAATTCAGTCTTAAATTTGACAAAAATAGGCAACAAAGAATAGGAAGGAAGCAGTAGTATTACATGGAAGAATTGTTGCATTCATTTAGTAAGCTTAACCAAGCCATGTAAAAGCCTAGCAGAAATATCCACGCAATGTACGAAGTTTGCTTAAAATTCTGTGCAAACCCAGATTGTTTGATTTAACACGAGAACCCAGAATATGGGTTACTGATAAAGCAGGCTAAGTATATTATGTAAAATATATTAAGTATATTATTCTAAACTTCCAGTTTAGAAAGCTGAGGACAAAGGAATTAATAGAGCAAAAGGTTTCGATATTTGGGTAAGGAAGACGCTAGAAGACAGTTTGAAACAATTAATCACAACTTGGGG
This sequence comes from Pantherophis guttatus, assembly GCF_029531705.1. Next base: position 96,907,895 of record NW_026844028.1, on the reverse strand, counting down.
CCTTCGCAATAATTTGGAGCGAAACTTCCCAGTCTTCTAAACCAACAGAGGTAGGCCTCAACTTACAACCATTTATTTAGTCACTGTTTGAAGTTAAAACAGCACCGAAAAAAGTGGAAGGAGGGATGCTTGGGGGAAAGCAAAAGTAACTTCTGTATCTTCCTGAGACGCTGCTTCAAGATCATCCAGCTGGGAAAAGAAAAGAAGCAGCTGCATACCAACCATTTGAAGTGTCTGTTCTGAAAATATTTTGCTTGAACCTGATTGGTCATAGGGAGATCAGCAATGGGGGGCAGTTAAGGGAGGGAAAAGTTGAATTTAAAGATTTTGGCACGCGATTCTCAGTTCTGGCTATGCTTTACTGCAATACATTTGACTTTTAATAAAGTTATACCTTTCTCAATAAATGGAGCCAAGGATTGTTTTTGTTTAGAGGTTTAAGTGCAGGCAACTATCTGTACAGCCAAATCAGTTAGCTAATACTAGGAACTGCTGTTTCAACACATCTGGAAGATACCAACCTAGAGAAGTTTGGTTTAGGAGATAATGGAGATGGTACAGAAAGAAACCACTGTGCCTTAGGAGTGAAATGGAAGGAGAAATAGTTTGATACACCATACTGGGGGCATCTGAGAATCAAAGTGTTACTAGACATTCAGAAAGTTAACAATATTGGTGTAAAATAATTTTACATCTGAGATGAACCTCCTGGGCAGGTCAAGGGGTTTTCTAGTCCCTTGGCCAACAAGATGATTTGGGAAAGTCTATGGGTATGTTATATTTTGCAGAGGCGGGTAATTGATTTCGCTTCTCAGAAGGTTGTAAAAGGTGATCACATGATCCCGCGACACTGCAACCGTCATAAATATGAGCCAATTGCCAAACGCCCAAATTTTGATCATATATCACAGGAATGCCGCAACAGTCGTAAGTGTGAAAAAATGGTCATAAGTCATTTTTTTCAGTGCTGTTGTAGCTTTGAACTATCACGAGATGAATTATTTTAAGTTGAGGGCTACTATATGTCTCCTTCTATATTCCCCTTGAACGTTGCTGTTATTATTTATTATTACTTAGTAAATTTATTATGCTGTCCATCTCAGTGGTGAAATCCATTTTTTTTAACTACCGGTTCTGTGGGCGTGGCTTGGTGGGCGTGGCTTGGTGGGGTGTGGTAGGTGAAGAATACTGCAAAATCCCCATTCCCTCCCCACTCCTGGGAGAAGGATATTGCAAAATCCCATTCCCTCTCCACTCCTGGGGGAAGGATATTGCAAAATCCCCATTCCCTTCCCACTGAGGGGGGAAAGATATTGCAAAATTCTCCATTCCCACCCCACTCCAGGGAAAAGATACTGCAAAATCCCCATTCCCTCCCCACTCCTGGGGGAAGGATACTGCAAAATCCCCATTCCCTCCCCACTCCAGGGGGAAGGATATTGCAAAATCTCCATTCCCACCCCACTCTGGGGCCAGCCAGACGTATTATTTGCCGGTTCTCCGAAGTGCTCAAAATTTCCGCTACCGGTTCTGCAGAACCTGTCAGAACCTGCTGGATTTCACCCCTGGTCCATCTCACAGTTTGAGGCAACTCTGGGCAACTCACCTCTATGGCACTTTGGTTTTGCAACTCACAATGGATTTTAGCTTATGAGAGTTCATCATGTCATCATAAATGCAGTAGTTGCTCATGTGCTACCAGACTATTTACAAGCTAACATTACTGTCTTGCGGAGAACAGGAATGAGATAACAGGCAGAACGTGCATTCAATCTCCCAAAAACAAATGACCATTTCAGTCTATGATGGCTGCACAAAATATGATTTGGGATGCCTATGGAGATTCTCAGTCACCCAGGTTATAGTTGTCTCAAAAGTGCTTTTCTTCTTCAATGTATTTTATTTATTTATTTATTTATTGGTTCGATTTATATGCCCCCCTTCTCTGGAGACTCAGGGCAGCTTACAATGCGTTAAGCAATAGCCGTCAGACTTTTGTATATACCTGCTTAGTAGGGCTTTCGGCCCCCCCTAAGCGGTGTTCTTTTTTATACAAAGTCAGTTTATTGCCCCCACAATCCAGGTCCTCATTTTACCCTCCTCGGAAGGATGGAAGGCTGAGTCAACCTTGAGCCTGGTGAGATTCGAACTTGCAGTAATTGCAAGGCAGCTGGTGCTACTTAACAGCACTTTAGTCTGCTGCGCCACCAAGGCTCTTTAGGATGAAGAATGAACCAATATGGAAACTAAAAGATAATATGTGTGATAAGAACGGTTAAAAGAGATTGTACGTTTATATATGTTTTATGAGAAATAAAAATAAAAAGCGTTTATTAAAAAGAAAAAGGCAACTAGTCCGTTTTTTTTTTTTACTTTGAGGAAGAAGAAGAAAATGTTTCGCAGATGAACCGATGAAGCTTCTTGGATGAGAAGTGAAACGTTTTCTTCTTCTTCTACCTCAACGGGTGGGGAAAAAAGCAGAAGAAAAAAAAGTGCCTTTGAAATAAAATGGGATGATGATTTTTTAGTTTTTTTAGCTTTTTAGCTTTTTATTTGTCAATGGGTTTTAATTCGAATTGTTTTAAATTTGGGCCAAAGTATGTAATTCTTTTAATAATTTTAAATTTTGTATTGGTATGTGTTTTAGTTCTGGCTGTGCACCGCCCTGAGTCCACTAGGAGAAGGGCGGTATACAAATTGAATAAAATAAATAAAATGATTAGACAAACAGAAAAAGAGAGAGAGAGAATATGTTATGACTCCCTAAGCTTTTTCTTTTCTTTTTCTTTTCTTTTCTTTTTTATTTTTTTTAATTTGATTTATATGCCACCCTTCTCCGGAGACTCAGGGCGGCTTACAATGCGTTAAGCAATAGCCTTCATACTTTTGTATATTTATACAAAGTCAGCTTATTGCCCCCACAATCTGGGTCCTCATTTCACCTACCTTAGAAAGTATGGAAGGCTGAGTCAACCTTGAGCCTTGGAGAGATTCGAACCAGCAGAAATTGCAGGCAACTAAGCTTTTGAAAGCATCAGTTGTGTCTCTTGAAGTAGTCCCTGGTCCTTAAAAGCTTACTACCCTCTAAGTAGAATTAAAGATTTTTGCAAACTCTCAGATATATTTCGGTATGACTCGATGTAACTGATTTCAGATAAATAGGGCAGACAGATAGATGATAAATATCCCGAACCGTGTTTCTGATTTCAATAAAGGAAAATATTCATAGCCCAGTGTTGAAGCATGGAGTCCTTGGTGCTCTCTGAGCTTGGTTTCCTTCTTGAAGACGTCTCATCACCCAAACTAGGTAATGTCATCAGTGCTAGCCTAGTTTGGCCAATGAAAGGTCTGCGAGAAAACAACCAAGCTCAGAAAGCACCAAGAACCCCTTGTTTCTGATTTTTACTCAGTCTTTAGCTTATCATAACATGCCACACGAGAAATTAAGCAACACCTCCAATCAACTTAATAATTCCCTCCCTTAATATTTTGATACTTAATATTTTTGTATCTTATGATTTATCACTTTGTTGCTTGTATGTACACTGAGAGCTTCTGTACCGGAGACAAATTCCATTCACATTGGACAATCACATTTGGCCAATAAACAACATTCTATTCTATTCTATTCTATTCTATTCTATTCTATTCTATTCTATTCTATTCTATTCTATTCTATTCTATTCTATTCTATTCCAAGAGTCCCTTGGGAGTTGGGCAGCATAGAAATGCGATAAATTAAATTAAATTAAATTAAATTATTCTCTTCTCTTCTCTTCTCTTCTCTTCTCTTCTCTTCTCTTCTCTTCTCTTCTCCTCTCCTCTCCTCTCCTCTCCTCTCCTCTCCTCTCCTCTCCTCTCCTCTCCTCTCCTCTCCTCTGCTCTCCCCTCCCTCCCCTCCCCTACCCCATGCCATGCCATCCTATGCCATGCCATCCCATCCCATCCCATCCCATCCTATCCCATTCTCCCTCACCCCATTCTAATGTTGATTTCTCTTCTGATCATCCTCTCACTTTATTTAAAAGTCTATTGTTTCCTCTTTCCCTTTCTTCTTTCAGACTTTTTTTTAAAAAATTAAAAAAAAATCAGGAGAAACCTTTCCTACAAGGCACTCCTTGGCCAGCCAAACCCAGGTTTCTACAGAGGCTGGAGGAAGGTTTGTTTGGTGTTTTTAATTCCGAGCTTGCAAATGTTTCCCTCCTGCTTTTACGCTCAAGATTTGAGACCCAATTTTTGCAACTGCTTTCCATTCTATCCCATCTCTCTCTCTCTCCCTCTCTCTTTCTCTCCCTCCCTCTCTCTCTCTCTCTCTGGCTTGCTTTCTCTGTCTCATTTGACAGGCAAATTTGCAGACGTAGCCCGAGGATAACAACCTCGTTTGACAGTCAATTAACCGTGAATAGTCAAAGCCGAGACAGTTTGCATTACATAAATGGAAAATTACATTCCCTCCCCACCCCCCCTTCCCGTCTTTTCTGTCTCCCCTGAAACAAAACCTCTCTTTCCTTATAACCCTCCCCGGCAATACCCAACTTAGTATCAAAACTTCTAATCACGTTTTTTCCCCCCCTTCTTCTCTCTCTCCCTCCCTCCCCTCCCCTCCCCAAAACCCTTGGAGACATTTAGCAATCAGTAAAAGGTGGTTCCATTTAATTTGTATAATGTAATTTTTGTCAATGTATTATACATTTTGTGTAGAGATCATTATCACGGAGATAATATAAATGTTGCCTTAGATCTCATAAAACACCTTTAATGTCTCTCTGACAGATATTAAAAGCAATAAGCTGTGATCCTTTTTAATGGAAGGTTTCAAAGAGAACATTTCAATTATTGTCATTTTATGCTGTTTTTTTTCCCCCCCACTTCCCAGCCTGCTCCATTGTGTAACCTGATATATTTCCGGAAATTTCTTGCTAAAATATGACCCGCAATTAATATTCTTATTGCTATTAACATGGCACCAGCCCTGCTTATTTGTATTTTCCCCTTAGTTATTCCATCTATTAAGAGTTGTTCTATTTTTATTTTTGGGGGAGGGAAAAAAAATTAAACTCTACCAAATATTCAGTCGTTTGATTAAGAATTTTCAAGAGGAGCTTCTGTGCCTGCCAAGTAGGGAACAGACACACACAGTGGAAATCAGTAAGCTTACTTTGAAGTAAAGACGTCGAGGGGAGCTCTGGGTTTGATTCAACACTCACCTGCTATGTTTCTCCAGAAGTCTCCTGGATGTTCACCGTCTGAGATGAAAAAACTGTGCTCCTTGTTCTTATCTAAACACAAAGAAAACGAGGAGCAAAAATTAAATGCAGGCACTCCCTGACTTACAACAACTCCCCTACTTCCTGTTCAAAGTTACGACGACACTGAAAGAAGTGACTTATGATCATTTTTCAGCATCCCCCATGGTCACGTGATTTACACTCGGAGGCTTGACCATTGACTGACATTTATGACGGTTGCAGTGTCCCGGGGTGGGTCACGTGATCCCCCTTTTGTGACCTTTTTGACAAGCTAAATCAATGGGGAAACCAGATTCATTTAACAACTGTGGCAAAGAAAAGTCGTAACGTGAGACAAAACTCACTTAACCAAATTTCTCACTAGGCATCATAAATTGTGGTCGTAACTTGAAGATTACTTGTATTGCCCAAAACAGAGGAATCTCCTTAACATTTCTATTGAAATTGGAAGAAGAGGTATTGAGAATGAGTGAGGTGTTATACAGGTAGTCCTTGATTTACAACAGTTCATTTAGTGATCATTCGAAGTTACAGCGGCACCGAAAACAGCGACTTATGACTGTTTTCCACACTTACGACTGTTGCAGCATCCCCGTGGTCACATCATCAAATTTCAGATGCTTGGCCACTGGCTCGTATTTATGACGGTTGCAGTGTCCTGGGGTCATATTGTCATATTGTCATATTGTCTCTTTGGCAATTTTCTGACAAGCAAAGTCAATAGGGAAGCCAAATTCATTTAACAACCGTGTTGGTAACTTAACCCCTGCAGTGATTCACTTAACAACTGTGACAACAAGTGTTGTAAAATGGGGCAAAACTCGTTTAAAAACTGTCTTGCTTAGCAAGAGAAATTTTGGGCTCGATTGTCGTCGGAAGTCGAAAACTACCTGTATTACGTTAAGGTAAAGATAAAGGTTCCCCTCGCACATATGTGCTAGTCGTTCCCAACTTTAGGGGGCGGTGCTGATCTCCATTTCAAAGCCGAAGAGCCAGCGCTGTCCGAAGACGTCTCCGTGGTCATGTGGCCGGCATGACTCAACGCCAAAGGCGCACGGAACGCTGTTCCCTTCCCACCAAAGGTGGTCCCTATTTTTCTACTTGCATTTTTTTTTACGTGCTTTCGAACTGCTAGGTTGGCAGAAGCTGGGACAAGTAACAGGAGCTCACCCCGTTACGCGGCGCTAGGGATTTGAACCGCTGAACTGTCGACCTTTCGATCAACAAGCTCAGCGCCTTAGCCACTGAGCCACCGCGTCCCTTCTTATTATCAATTATTTTATTATCAATGATCAAAGTACTACATTGCTGATGTCTTATTCTTCACAGACTAACCATGTTCGTACGACACCCTTACTCAGATCAGTTTGAAATCTCGGGGTTATATGGACACAGCAAGGGTGAACAGGGTTATCCACAAGAGCAGAATCAGGAAAGTCAAGATGGCGGCTGCGATGGTACAATCACAGCACTGCTACAGTCATCATCTTGGGTGCGGAAGATGTGGGTAAGTCCATCACTTGAGGAGCACCCACAACAAGCCCTCACTGGAGGAGCATCTAACTCAAGAAGAAACTGGACAACCATTTGTCCAGAACGGTATAGGGCAGTGGTCACCAACCTTTTTATCGCCGCGGCCCGCTGAGCGCGCGCAGGGGTGGGGGCACGGCCCAGGAGCTTTTGCGCACGGCCCATTGCGCACGGCCCAGGAGCCTTTGCGCTGCAGCATTCATGTCCCCCGGCCGCTGTGCGGCCCGGTGCCAGGTACTCCACGGCCTGGCACCGGTCCGCGGACCGGGGGTTGGGGACCACTGGTATAGGGTCTCCTGCTTGATCAGCGAGTTGGACTAGAACAGGGGTCTCCAACCTTAGCAACTTTAAGCCTGGCGGACTTTAACTCCCAGAATTCCCCAGCCAGCTTTGCTGGCTGGGGAATTCTAGGAGTTGAAGTCCGCCAGGCTTAAAGTTGCCAAGGTTGGAGACCTCTGGACTAGAAGATCTCCCAGGATCCTTTCCATCCCTGCTTTTTCTGTATTTTGTATCTTGTAAACATATGCTACACAGGTAGTCCTCGATTTACAACAGTTCATTTAGTGACGGTTCCAAGTTACGGCACTGAAAAATAGTGACTTATGACTGTTTTCCACACTTACGACCCTTGCCCCATGACCCCATGGCCACCTGATCAAAATTCAGATGCTTGGCCACTGGTTCATATTTATGACGGTCGCAATGTCCCGGCGTCAGGTGATCCCCTTTTGCGGCCTTCGGACAAGCAAAGTCAAGGAGGAAGCTGGATTCACTTAACAACCATGTGACTATAAAAAAAAATGCAATGATTCACTTAACAACTGTGGCAAGAAAAGTCGTAAAATGGGGCAAAACTCACTTAACAAATATTTCACTGAGCAACATAATTCTTGGGTTCCAAATGTGGTCGTAACTCAAGGACTACCTATATACAACTGACTTAGAAAGCACCACAAACGAAGATCGTTTGGCCAGCGAGCAGCTCATATAGCAACGAACCCAGACAATGGGTTAATTCCGTGATCTTGGTTAGGCATCTTGTGAAGGCAACTATTATGATGCTGAATTTCTCCTCCTCTTGCTCTCTTTCTCTCTCATTTTCTCATTAAATATAAATTAGATCAAGACAGCACAGCTCTATTTATCTATAAAAGAGATAAAGAGAGAAGCTAGCTATCAATAAAAAAAGAGATGGAGAGAACACATTTATCTGGCTGTAAGAAATAAATGTTAAAAGACGGATACAAATGGAGAAATATGTCTCTTCTCTTAATATCCTTCATCCCCATCCCATCTACACACACATACAGTATACACAAACACACACAAACACAAACACACACAAACACAAACACATATTGTTTGAGATTCAGAATCTTGATACTGAGGCTTTTCAGGAACTACACGGATGGACCAAAACAGTTTTGGGGGGGTTTATTTTAGGGGATGCAAGTCCATTTTGTTCCCTCCTGACTTCACCCCAGGGTGGAAACACAATCAACAGGAATCCGTTGCGTTGCCTTGCCTGAGAAATTATCTTCCTTGGAAGAAGAGAGACTGATGGGGTGGGCTTCCTTGCTTTTCGGAATCTGCCAGCATGGAAAGAAATAAACAACAAGCAAAAATTAGAAGGAAGGAAGGAAGAAAGGAAGAAAGGAAAGTAGGTAGGAAGGAAACAAGTCTCCCACCCGTAATTTAGTTGATGAACAATTAGTAATAGTGAAAGAACATTAGTGGTGGGTGGATGTGAGAGAGCGAGAGCGAGAGAATAACACATCCAGGCTAAATCTCGGCTCAAGAATTGTGCTTGCTTTCATTGGGAGATAAGAGTCATTTCTTAGCATCAACTAGGATTTGTTTATCTATTTATTTATTTTAGAAAATTTATAAGTTACAAGTCAACATATACTCAATTTGTAATCTAGTTTACAAATCAACAGCTACGAAGGGTGACAATGGATTGGATCCTGATTGTGGTTTTGAGCTGAATATATAAATCTCACTTAATGTGAGCTGAATCTGAACTGAGCTGAATCTGAACCGATCACTAATCTGAACTGAAAAAGATCAACTTCAGAGATTCTAACCGCCCCCCCTTCCCCCAAAATACTAGGTTTTGTGTTGTAATGGGGTTTGAGAATGACTTTGGGAAACTCTATAGAGATTCTCAGCCATCCAGGTCATAGTTAAGCTTATTAAGACCAGCTGCCTGCAATTACTGCAGGGTTCGAATCTCGCCAAGGCTCAAGGTTGACTCAGCCTTCCATCCTTTCTAAGGTAGGTGAAATGAGGACCCAGTTTGTGGGGGCAATAAGCTGACTTTGTATAAATATACAAAAGGATGAAGGCTATTGCTGAGCACATTGTAAGCCACCCTGAGTCTCCGGAGAAGGGCGGCATATAAATCAAAATTTAAAAAAAAAAAAGGTGCTTTTTCAAGAAGCAACTGAACGGACAATCTGGTTTTTCTTTGAAGACATTTTGCTTCTCATTCAAGAAGCTCTGAAGCTTCAAGAGCTAAAAAACAAAAGTTGCCTCTTGAAAAAGCACCTTTGGGGATTTGGGAAACTGTGTAGGAGGGGAAGGTACAGGGATAATCAGAGAAGAGAAGACACAGCTCACAACTGCATAACAGGCAGAGAAAGAGATTCAGAAAGGATTCTGAAGGAAATCCAGTCTGCAAAGGAAATGACAGAAGATTTGTACTTTCAGCCTTACAAGATTCTGTTAATGTAGCCTTACAATACAATAGAATTACAGTAGTTCACCTGTCCTTCAAAAGAGGGGAAGGTCATTGCATTTTAGAAGACTGACCCCAGTAGGGGAAATCTGAGGTTCCTTAGAGATTGCTCAGGTCTATCTTCTGCTGTGGCCAGAGTTGATGAAGGAGTGTGACCTCCATTTGGAGAAAGTTGCAAATTCTCTTGGATTTGAGGGTCCTGGTTAATCAACCTAGCTGCATTGCCAAAGGATTCTTTGTAGGATTTGGGTAGCAGATTTGGGGGGGGGGATGAATTCCAGTAGAATTCATATGTCAAACCTATGTTTTCTTCATATCAGTCTACATACAGGTAATTTTTCTAGCAGCTGTATAGAAATAGCCTGCCTTTCTTTTTTCCAAGCTACAGGTAGTCTTTGTTTAGTGACCATAATGGTGACTCAGTAATTAAGCAAAGCATTCACTAAGTGAAACAGCCACTGTGCTTCTGATCTTCGTTCGGCTTTCCTTTCCTTTACAGACCTGTGAAAGTCGTAAAGGTAAGAATTGGTTACGAAGTTCCTTTTTCATCAACCCTCATAACTGCAAATAGTCACTAAGTGAGGATAACTATACTTTTTCAACTTCTCCATCTAGTTTTCCTCCCTGAGTTGCCCTGGTGCTCTTCCATCTAAGTCCAATCCATATCTCACGCTACTTAGCTTTTTTGAAAATCAGACAATCCAGATGTTGACACTTTCTGTCGATTATATAAGATTATTTTGGGCAATCTAGAAGTAGACAGTTGGCTCCAGACGTAACTAAAGGAGACCCACTGAAATCAATGGTATTTAAGGCTTTACTTAAAATGATGGCTTAGATCCAGTCCAGTATTCGTGGTGTGATGGTAATTTGGTGTGATTTACCAGGCACTAAATATTGTTGCAGAATATAACCTGCCCCACCCTTGGTGCCCATTAGATTGTGGTCCACATAGTTTGTTCCCCTAAGCCAGGGATGTCCATTCTTGTCTACTTTAAGACTTGTGGACTTCAACTCCCAGAATTCCCCAGCCAACATGGCTGGCTGAGGAATTCTGGGAGATGAAGTCCACAGGTCTTAAAGTTGACAAGGTTGGAATTTCAACCCTAGGTTTATTTGAATAAGAACAACGCAACACAAAGTATCTCCTGCTAACTTTTTTTTTTTTTTTGGCTTTAATTTATATGCCGCCCTTCTCCAGAGACTCAGGGCGGCTTACAATGCGTTAAGCAATAGCCTTCATACTTTTGTATATTTATACAAAGTCAGCTTATTGCCCCCACAATCTGGGTCCTCATTTCACCTACCTTAGAAAGGATGGAAGGCTGAGTCAACCTTGAGCCTTGGAGAGATTCGAACCAGCAGTAATTGCAAGCAGCAGATGTTAATAACAGTGGGCTTTATTTGCAGAAATTACTCTGGGTGTCTTGTGAGCGTCCAGTCTTAGCACGACAGGCATATTGTGAGGAGGCAAGTCTCTTGCAGCAGCCATTTTGTGAATGTGCCCGCTACATCTTACACAAATTGCCAGTGTACCAATTCAAAAGAGGGGATTATGTCCTGCATCTGAAGCTTATTGGGAAGATAAGTAGGGTTTATCTATTGGGAAGCAAGTCAGGAGTAAGTCAATGTTTCTCAATCTTAGTCAATTTAAGAGATGTGGACTTCATCCCCCAGAATTCCTAAGGTCCACACCAGGGGTGGGTTCTAATTTTTTTTTACTACCGGTTCTGTGGGCATGGCTTATTTTGTGGGTGTGGCTTGGAGGTCATGTGACTAGGTGGGTGTGGCTAGCTGGTCAGGGTCATTTCTGGAAGGTCCTCGCACTTACGACCAATCCTCACACTTACGACCCGACTCATTTGTTTGCTTTTAACACTGATCAGCTGTAGGGCGGCCCTTTGAAGCCCCCCCCCAAGAGTTTAAACAGTTTTTTTCCCTCTAGTCATCAGCTGGGACTCAGGAGGCAGCAATAGATTGGGGGTGGGACCAAATAAAAGGTAAGAATAACGTGGGTGGGTGGGGGTGGGTGGGAGAACCAGTTCGGTGACATCATATCGTCACTGCTACCGGCTCGGCCAAACCGGACCGAACCAGGAGGAACCCACCACTGGTCCACACATCTTAAAATGCCCAATTGGAGAAACACTGTATTAAGTGAACAATCAGATCCATAACTAAAAGATACAGATCCTAGTAAGGGGATCGAGTTTCTTTCCCTGTTTTATCTGCAGGAAAGTTTACCTGGTGTCCTCTCTATGTTTTAGCTTAGGACTTTGATAGTCCTTCCCTTGGACACTATTATTTCTTGAGCATTATGGGAGCTGCAGTCCAGAACATGAGGAAGACACCAGTGAGACTCTCTGTGTGGTACCCTTGATGGAAAAATAGGTGGTATTTTTAATACTCAAAGATCTACTGCAGAAAACATCTTAAAAGAGCTTCATTCAAAGCTTGTCCATCTCAATACACTGAACCAGAGGAGCCAAAATGGGTCTTTTTAGAACATAGAATAACAGGGTTTGAGGGGACCTTGGAGATCTTCTAGTCCAACCCACTTACTCAAGAAAGAGACCCTGTTCCAATCTGGACAAATGGCTTTTTCAAAAGACATTCCTCTGAATTCAGTGGGAACAGCACTGAAGGTCCAGTTTTGTACCCCTCTTTTGGGAACGGCTTAGGGCCGTGATGGCGAATCTATGGTACACGTGCCCAAAGTAGCATGTGAAGCCATGTTGCCTGGTGCATGCGTGCCTTTGCCTGTTTGTCTTCCGGGTTTCTGGCATGCATGAATGTGCGATGATCAGCTGACCTTTACACGCGTGGCAGTGCCGAAAAGCGGTGTGCTCATGCTTGCCAGCCAGCTGATTGTTGGGTGCGCATGCTCGCCAGAACCCAGAAGTTCAGCTTTTCTGGAACGCGATCCCTTCGCACCTGTGGCAGTGCCGAAAACCAGCCTGTGCATGCAAACTGGCCAGCTGATTGTCGGGCGCACATGCGCGCTAGAACCCGGAAGTTCGGCTTTTCTGGAGTGCGGCCCTGATGAGCGTGCGCGCGACATTTCCACGTGACCTTTTCGGCACTCGGTGCCAAAAAGGTTTGCCATCACTGGCTTAGCGGGATAAGATCTTACCTAGCAAGGAATGCCCCCTTAGAAATCCCTGCCATTGTAGTACAACAGTCACAAATTGGGTGGCCTGGTCTTTGCTTTTACAAAGGCAAGGTGAATTTTCTCTGGTTTAACAGAGAAGAACTGGGCCAATCCAAGACATTCAGAAGTGGAAAGAAAATCACCGGCACCTGAATCTTATAGACATTTTCATTAATATTAACATTAACAATCCTCCTGCTATTACAGCCCTTCTTCCTCATCCAGAATGCTACATCATGGGACAGAGAGTCCCAAGGACCAATTTCTCAAGGTGGCTCTTTTTCTCCCCTGACATCTTAAATCTTCCATTTAGCAACCTTGGAAGATTTGAAATCTTAATATTTATTTTTATATTTATTAATATTAAGAGGGAGGAAACATGAATTTCTCGACAATGGATTGTAAAGATTTGCGTGGCTTCTAACTAATACCTCTCTTCAAATCAGAATTATCGTCTTTATAACACAGCTATTCCAATCTTCTAAATTCCCTGACCCACCCCCCGAATCTGTTCTAGCACCCCAATGCCCTTTGCTGATCCTTTGGCGGGATCTTCCTGATTCTAATGCAGGGATCTCCAAACTTGGCAACTTTAAGATTTTTGGACCAACTCCCAGAATTCCACAGGCCGGAATTCTGGGAATTGAATCCACAAGTCTTAAAGTTGCCAAATTTGAAGAGTCCTGTTCTCATGCAATCAAATTTTTGTGGTTGTTAGTTCACAAAAAGGAAGATTGTAGGCCTTCTCAAGGAGGTTTGCCCTGCAGATGAATTAGGACTACAACACTTACATATTTGGGGTAGTCTGGGACTTCATCCCTAGGATAACTGGAGAGGAAACTATAATTGTTTTGATTTTTCTTCCATATTGTGAAATTATGATCTTTATGATTATTAACCCTGCAAGCCTGAAACAGTGAACTCTAGGTCTAAAAATCAATGGGAATGATTGCCAACTAAGCTAAAGAGAAAAGAGTATATATTTGCAGGAAAACTATAAAGCTCATTTTTAGATTGTGCTGGCTTAGAGTATCATTCTGGTTTGATGCAATTTTTCAGCAATGGGATTCATACTTCTTGACTTTAGGATATCAGCAGAAAAGCTACATTAATTTCCTTCTGTTACCTCCAGGGTTTATCTTACTTTCTTCAGATGTCCAGGGAAACAAAAATATGCTTATTTGCAGGGTGCGGCTGCCAACAACTTGAATCTCTTTATCATATTCATATGAACATGTGAATGTTTTTAAAATGTTATCTATTTTAGGTTCTATTTAATTGGGCCAAACTATGTTATAATAATAATTTTAATTAGCAATTTTATGATGTTTGTGTATCTATATTTTTCTTGACTGTACACCGCCTTGAGTCCTACGGGAGAAAGGCGGTATAGAAATATAATAAATAAATAAATAAATAAATAGATAGATAGATAAATAAATAAATAAATAAATAAATAAATAAATAAATAAATAAATATTCTGCAGACATCCGCACCTGACTTGTGATCACTTTCAAGATCTGGCACAATTATGCAGATTTTAGCTCTGTTTGGAGAGCTAAGCAGGACTGAGCCTGATTAGGACTGGATGGAAAACTATCAAGACATCGCAAGATGACCTGAGCAGTTAAATTCCAGAGAAAACAATAGTAAAACCACCTCTATATTACTTATGGGGTCCTTGGTGCTCTCTGATGATTGTTTTCTTGCAGACATTTCATTACCCAATTAAGTAACATCATCAGTGCTAGTGAGTGTGGGGTTTGCTCAGCATTTTTGGCAGAGCAAACTACAGGCAAGCCTCAATTTACAACAGTTCATTTAGTGACCGTTCGAAGTTACAACGGCCCTGAGACAAGTGACCTATGACCATTTTTCAGACTTATGTCCATTGCAGCATCCCCATGGTGATGTGATTTACATTCGGATGCTTGACAACTGGTTCATATTTAGGCATATATATATTTATTGCGGTATTTATTGGAGTCTTGGTGGTGCAGTGGACTAAAGTGCTGTTAAATAGCACTTAGCTGCCAGCTGCCTGCAATTACTGCAAGTTCAAATCTCACCAGGCTCAAGGTTGACTCAGCCTTCCATCCTTCCGAGGTAGGTAAAATGAGGACCCGGATTGTGGGGGCAATAAGATGACTTTGTATAAAAAAGAACACCGCTTAGTGGGGGCCAAAAGCCCTACTAAGCAGGTATATACAAAAGTATGAAGGCTTAACGCATTGTAAGCCGCCCTGAGTCTCCAGAAGGCGGCATATAAATCAAACCAATAAATAAATAAATAAACAATAAATAAATAAATTCGGGGGTCATATGATCCTTTTGAAGGTTTTTGAACCTTTTTTTGCAAACAAACTCAATGGGAAAGCCAGATTCACTTAACTAATTTAACAACTGCAGTGATTCTGGTCACAAATGTGGCAAGAAAAGTCGTAAAATGGGGCAAAACTCCCTTAACAAATTTCTCACTTGGCAACATAAATGTTGGGGGTCAATTGTGGTCGTAAGTCGAGGACTACCTGTACTGCAAGAGCAAGCTACCTTGCATACAAACAAGGAGCAAACCCACACTCACTTAGCACTGATGGTGTTACCTAGTCTGGTAATGAAACATCTGCAAGAAATAACCAAACTCTGCACCATGTTCAACCCTGAGATACAACCGGTGGTAGGATTCAAGTAATTTAACAACCGGTTCTCTGCCCTAATGATTTCTTCCAACAACCAGTTTGCCAAACTGCTCAGAAAGTTAACAACCGGTTCTCCCGAAGTGGGGCGAACCGGCTGAATGCCACCACTGGATACAACTATTCTTGTCTATGTTGCTTCCAAGAAAACAACGTCAATCTATCCATGGGGACCCCAGGAATCGGGTTTCACTCCTAACCAGCTTTACTACTTAAATGTATTTTCAACTGGGGGCGCTAACGCTAAAAGGGCTCTTCGTTGTGCCAGTTTTGAAGGTCAGGGAAATTAAAACAAGAATCTTCAAATGGTAACCCGTGTAAGTTTCTTTGTGGATTACACACTTGGCTTGGATTTCCCCCCACCACCACCACATTTAGTCTTGTAGGTTTGTCAGAGGTGGGGGGAACAGCTTTTCAGTGACTTCGGGAAAAAAAATGATATGATTTGGAAAGGAAGGCAGCATTTTGCAGGCAACAGAAGTAAAATGATTACAGGTAGTCCTCAGCTTACAATTTGTTTAGTGACTGAGTGCAGAGAAGAGCAACAAAGATGATTAGGGGACCGGAGGCTAAAACATATGAAGAACGGTTGCAGGAACTGGGTATGTCTCGTTTAATGAAAAGAAGGACTAGGGGAGACATGATAGCAGTGTTCCTATATCTCAGGGGCTGCCCCAAAGAAGAGGGAGTCAAGCTCTTCTCCAAAGCACCTGAGGGCAGGAGAAGAAGCAATGGGTGGAAACTAATCAAGGAGAGAAGCAACCTAGAACTAAGGAGAAATTTCCTGACAGTTAGAACAATTGATCAGTGGAACAACTTGCCTCCAGAAATTGTAAATTCTCCAACACTGGAAGTTTTTAAGAAGATGTTGAATAACCATTTGTCTGAAGTGGTGTAGGGTTTCCTGCCTAAGCAGGGGGTTGGACTAGAAGACCTCCAAGGTCCCTTCCAACTCTGTTATTCTATTCTATTCTATTCTATTCTATTCTATTCTATTCTATTCTATTCTATTCTATTCTATTCTATTCTATTCTATTCACTGTTCAATGGTACAAGAGAATTGAAAAAAAAGTAATTTATGACTGTTTTTTGAGCAGCATCTCTGTGGTCACATGATCAAATTTGGGATGCTGGGCAATGGGCTCACTTAGCAGCTGTTTCACTTAGCAGCAGAAATGTTGGATTCAACAGTGTTTATAAGTGTAGGACTACCTGTATTAGGAGAAAAAGAAAACCCAATAATTTAAGAACACCAGTCTGGATTTAAATGACTACCTTAACAACTGGGTTACTAACTTATCAATTTAAGGGAGTCACTTAACAACGGTGGCAATAAAGGTCGTAAAATGGGGCAAAACCCACTTCACAAATGTCTCATTTAACAACAGAAATTTGGGGCTCAATTGTGGTCCTAAGCCAAGGACTACCTGAACTTGGAAACCACTTCTGGATTTTGTGCTCGAGGTGAGGGGGGGAAACAAATGAAACTTTGATTTGGGGTTTTGCCGATTTTGGCTTTGTTGTTGTAGAAATGGCTAGTTTATATTATTACATTATATGTAATATGACTAATAAATATGACTAATATGACTAATAAAATAACATGACTAATACGACTAATAAAATAATAAAATACACAACCGTAAAAAGTTAAGGTTTGATGTTATGATCTTATTCTATCGACCACATTAAAAGGAGTTGGAAGTCAATGCTTTTTTCGCCTTTGTTTTTCCCACTTGCTCTACTCTTTTCCCCTCCTTTATTTTCCTATTGTTTTCTTCTGTATTTTGTATTGTTTTGTATTTTGTATTTATATTATACTTTGATAAAAATTTTGAACACACACACAAAAAATACTCCACAGGGAAATGCGCTCTGGTGGCTCAGCAGACTAAAGCACTGTTATTAACATCCACTTACATCTGCTGCCAGCAATTACTGCAAGTTACTGCTACCAACGACCTCCCATCGATCCGTGCGCTCCCACAGAGAGGGCCTCCTCGGGGTGCCATCAGCCAGACAATGTAGGCTGGTGGCCCCCAGGGGGAGGGCCTTCTCTGTGGGGGCACATACCCTCTGGAATCAGCTCCCCCCAGAGATAAGGAGAATCCAAGACCTCAGTGCCTTCCGTCGCGCCCTTAAAACCCATTTATTTAAACAAGCCGGGCTGGTTTAAGATGAAATTTTTAACTGTTTTTAAATGTTTTAAACGTTTTTAATTAGTAAATGAGTTTTAATTGGGCCAAATTTATATATCTTTTAATTGTTTTTAATATTTGTTCTGCATGTTTTTTAATCTGGCTGTACACCGCCCTGAGTCCTCAGGGAGAAGGGCGGTATAGAAATCCAATATAAAATAAAAATAAATAAATAAAGTTCAAATCTCACCAGGCTCAAGGTTGACTCAGCCTTCCATCCTTTCTAAAGTAGGTAAAATGAGGACCCAGTTTGTGGGGGCAATAAGCTGACTTTGTATAAATATACAAAAGGATGAAGGCTATTGCTTAACGCATTGTAAGCCGCCCTGAGTCTCCGGAGAAGGGCGGCATATAAATCAAATTAAAAAAAAAAAAAAAATTCCCAGCTCACAGAAACCCCCCCTCCTCTCCCATCTCCCCCATAGCAACACTTGCAGATTTCAGGGGGGCTATTTACATCTTTGTAGGGCGTCGTTGGGATCTCCTGGGCTGTGTGGAGGGTGGGGCTGCCAGGCCCTTTGGGGAGGCAGGGGGTCGCAGAAGGAGGGAGCGGCGGCGGCGGCAGCTGTTCGGCCTCGGGGACAGCCGGGCTCTCCTGGCCAGGGAAGGGCCCCGTCGGGGCAGCGCTGGAAGAGTTCGATCTCTCCCGGCAGCCCGCTTTGTCCGTCAGTCCCCGGCTTTGCTGGAAGTGGCCGGCCTCCCCTCCTTCTCCTTCCTCCCCCCTCTGCTCTTCCTCCTCTTCCTCCTCCTCCTCCTCTTCCTCGCCGGGCTGCCGATGGCTCTCCACGTCCACCTCCGGCTCTTCCTCTTCTGCTTCCTCCTCTTCCTCTTCTTCCTCCTCGCTGCTGTCCTCGCTGGGGAAGCTGCAACTGGTCCCGCCGGGGGAGAGAAGCCGGGGTCCGGCCGGCTGGAGGGCAGGCTCGCGATCCGTCGGCAGGAGCAGGAGCGGCGGAGGCGGCGGCGAGGAAGGCCGGCCCGACGGCTGATGGTGTTGGTGGAGCTTGGCCAGGCTCTCCGAGTCCTCCTTGCCGCCCACCGGGCGGAAGGCGCTGGAGTGGTGGTAGGCAGAGCCCCCCTTGGGCCGAGCTTGGCCGTCCAGCAAGTGGGCAGCGGGCACCGCGCCCTCGGAGGTGGGGGACCCGCCGCCCTCGCCGCCGCCTTCGAAAGCGCGGGGCTCCCGGCTGCTGCCCCCGCCCGCAGCCCCGCTAGCTTGGGGGGCGGCGGCGGGAGGAGCCCCCAACCCTGCGGCCGCCCCCTCGGCGCTGGGCTCGGCGGCCAGGTCCAGGAAAGCTTGGCGGAGCAGGCTGGAGCTCTCCCCGCCCAGAGCCGAGCAGCCCGGCGGTTGAGGAGGGGGCGGCGGGGGCTGCAGGTAAGTGGGCAACCCTGGAAGCGCCCCCGGCGCCCGGGGAGGCCAAAACATACAGAAAGGCGGATAGAAAGCGGCCGCCGCCGCCGCCGCCGCATCTTTGCGACTCCCGGGCCAAAAGAGACCGGAGAGACCCGCTCCGGCCGACGGGGCTCCCGACGCCGTTTTGGGAGCCCCCGATCCGCTTTGACCCCCGACGCCCAGCCCGTCGCTTTCTTCCTTTTTGTGGCAGAGGCTGAAAGCGGCGGCGGCGGCGGCCGGGAAGCCGTAAGGGTGCGGGAAAAGCCCCCCGCAGGCGGGGAACTTCTGCAGGACGCCCCCGAAGGAGGCTCCCTTGCTGGGCACCGGGATGACCGGGTAGTTCCGCGGGGCTTTGCCGTGCGCCATAGCCGCGGCCGCCGCAGCCGCCGCCGCCACCGCTTCTTGGAGCTCGCTGTCGTCGTCGAAGCGGGGCCGCTTCTGGGTCAGGTCCGGCGGCGGGGGAGGCGGCGGGGGTCCGGCTAAGAGGTGCGGGCTGAGCAAGCCGCCTCCGCCGCTTCCCAAGCCCACCCCGCCGGTCTTAACCGAAGCCAGAGGGTGGCAAGAAGGCGGCGGCGGCGGCTGCAGCGGCTGCGGCGGCCGCGGGTGGCTCGACGGCGCGGCCGAGGCAGGCAAGGCTCGCTTGCGGCTGCCCCCGTTGAACATGGCCTTGACGTCTTCCCAGGCGAAGACCAGCTCGTCCTGCGGGCTTTTGTCGGTCAGCTTGAGGTGGCGGCGCCAGGAGTTGAAGTTGGCGGCGTCGGGCTGCAGGTACTTGGCGTCGGGGGTCCGGTGGGAGTGGAAGATGAACTTGTTGGGCGAGAAGTAGAGGCTGCAGTAGCTGCACTTGATGCATTTGGCCCGGGAGCTGTTGTAACGCGCGGGGATGAAGCTGCCCCGACAGCCCCAGGCGCACTCGTGGGACACGTCGAAGGCGAAGTTATCCGGGAGCTTCGGCGGCCGGTTCTCGCCCAGGAACGACTTGCAGAGCCGCTCGGCCTCCCGCTTGGTGATCATCCCGCAGCGGCGCGAGGAGATGGGCATGGCCCCGGCCCTGCGCAGGATCTCCAGCTGGACGGGCGTGCACTGCACGCAGGTGATGCCCAGGGCCACCCGACGGTTGTGGATCTCGTTGTAGCTGAAGTTCTTGAGCAGGGTGTTGGAGATCTGAGCCAGGCACAGGCGCTCCTGCCCGTCGATCACCAGCGAGACGATGGGGATGCCGTACAGGATCACTTGGCCCACCTGGTTAGGCTTCATGGCGCCCGCCGAGGGGACCGAGGAGCCGCGAGAGGCCGGAGCCGGCTGGGTCAGCGGTTCTGGGGGGAAGGCGTTGGACGGGACGGTCAGAAGCAGCTCGGTGGGGGCCGGCAAAGGACTGCTGGCCATCGTCGTGGCCCCTTTGGGGTTCCTTTGCTGAGAGCTGGGGAGAGAGAGAGAGAGAGAGAGAGAGAGAAAGAAAGGGCTGCATGAGGACTAGCGCCATTGAAAGGCTGACTTCCGTTCATTAGCGGCTCCCTAAAATCTGCCTTTCTGAACAACAGTTCAGTCATGTGTATCAAGCCTGGTAGTGCAGTGGACTAAACTACTGTTAAAGTAGTATTTAGCTGCCAGCTGCCTGCAATTACTGCAAGTTCAATTCTCACCAGGCTCAAGGTTGACTCAGCCTTCCATCCTTCCGAGGTAGGTAAAATGAGGACCCAGATTGTGGGGGCAATAAGCTGATTTTGTATAAAAAAGAACACCGCTTAAGGAGGGGGGGTGCGAAAGCCCTACTAAGCAGGTATATACAAAAGTCTGACGGCTATTGCTTAACGCATTGTAAGCCACCCTGAGTCTCCGGAGAAGGGCGGCATATAAATCAAACTAATAAATAAACTAATAAATAAATTAACTGCTGGATCCTGGATTAGCATGAAAGAAACCCCAGATCCTTTTATCGATAAATAATGAATCAGTGGTGAAATCCAAATTTTTTACTAGGGGTTCTGTGGGCGTGGCTTGGTGGGCATGGTGAGGCTTGGTGGGTGTGGCTTGGTGGGTGTGGTAGGGGAAAAATACTGCAAAATCTCCATTCCTACCCAACTCTGGGGGAAAGGATACTGCAAAATCCCCATTCCCACCCCACTCTAGAGGAAGGATACTGCAAAATCCCCATTCTCTCCCCACTCCAGGGGAAGGATACTGCAAAATCTCCTTTCCCAACCCACTCCAGGGGAAGGATACTGCAAAATCCCCATTCCCTCCCCACTCCAGGGGAAGGATACTGCAAAATCCATTCCTCCCCACTCCAGGGGAAGGATACTACAAAATCCCCATTCCCTCCCCACTCCAGGGGAAGGATACTGCAAAATCTCCTTTCCCACCCACTCCAGGGAAGGATACTGCAAAATCTCCATTCCCACCCCACTCCAGGGGAAGGATACTGCAAAATCCCCATTCCCACCCCACTCCAGGGGAAGGATACTGCAAAATCTCCATTCCCACCCCACTCCAGGGATGGATAATGCAAAATCCCCCATTCCCTCCCCACTCCAGGGGACGGATAATGCAAAATCCCCCATTCCCTTCCCACTCTAGGGGAAGGATACTACAAAATCCCCATTCCCTCTCCACTCCAGGGGAAGGATACTGCAAAATCTCCATTCCCACCCCACTCCAGGGAAGGATACTGCAAAATCTCCATTCCCACCCCATTCCAGGGGAAGGATACTGCAAAATCCCCATTCCCACCACACTCTGGGGCCACAGCCAGAGGTGGTATTTGCCGGTTTTCCGAACTGCTCAAAATTTCCGCTACCGGTTCTCCAGAACCTGTCAGAACCTGCTGGATTTCACCCCTGACATGGACCCTTTTTGGTTTCTCTGTCACAGTCTCTGCAACCTTGTCATGACAAAGACGAAATCGGAGAACTGAATGCCTTCCTTGAAGTTCTGGATGAGAGGCTGGAGAGAGAACTGACAAACTAGAAAAACAACCCACTCAACAGACATCAATAGGCTGCTCTATTAACTAGGAGACAAAATTTTTATTTACTGGTGCCCATCATGGTACAGGCTACCAGCCTCAAAGACCTTCCAACTAGCTCTTTTCCGTTAAAAAAAATTGGTCCTACTGTGTTAAACCTGGACTGGGCCTCTTAGGACATCATCCTGTTTATTCAGAAGTAACTACCAAAGGTGTTTTTTTCAAGAGGCAACTGGACTTTCTGGTTTGTTGTTGTTTTTTTGAAGACATTTCGCTTCTCATCCAAGAAGCTTCTTCAGCTCTGACTGGATGGTGGGGCATCCAGTCAGAGTTGAAGAAGCTTCTTGGATGAGAAGCAGAATGTCTTTTAAAAAAAATAAACAATCCCAGAAAGTCCAGTTGCCTCTTGAAAAAAGCACTTTTGGGACAACTATGACCTGGATGACTGAGAATCTCCATAGATAACTGCTTGGGTAAATCTAACTGGCGTTATTCACTTGGATATGTTGTACATCTGTAGAGGCACACATTTGTTCATATTATCGCTTTTTATGTAATATTTCTGACCTCTGAGTATTTCGCTGTGCACTGAAGACCCTGTTGTTCCGCCAGGCTGGGCTATCAACATAATAATTTTAAATTGGAGTATTTTAAATTTCTGGGGTTTTAAATTGAGCCGAACTTATTTAATAATTTTAAATTTTTAATGGATGTTTGTCTTGTGTTTTTAAATAGGCTGTATACCACCCTGAGTCCTTCGGGAGAAGGGCGGCATAGAAATAAAATTATATTAAAATTATTATACTTTTACAGGTAGTCTTTGATTTACGACCACAATTTAGAACCAGAATTTCCATTGCAATTGTTAAGTGATTTACACCTGATTTTACCACCTCCCCCCGCATCCAGTCATAAAGAGACTCACCGCAATTAGATGAATATGTGGTTGTTGAATGATGTTCTGCCCCAGCTACGGACCCCAAAGAACACAGCACACACAAACTCTATACAAAGCTTATTTTACTCAAATAACTCAGTCTTTATCAACCAAAGGCTGTTAATAAACTGTCTTAACAGCCTACCAGAATTCTGAGATAAGGTAATCACAGTCTTACTAGAGATGGCAGAAAGCCCAGAAGCAATTTTGCAGAGAATTCAGACGTGAAGAGAGTGAACTAAAATTGTTCCCTACAACTTGCTGCAATCGGCATTCCTCCTTAAATAGGCTAAGGGAGTGGCTAATTAGCCCCAAGCCTTACTCTCGAGGAGACCTCCTCCTGAGGAGCCACTCCTGCCTTTTGGCAGCTCTGCGTGCCCGTGCATTGAGAAGAGGCTCCTCCTCTTCGTCCTCTTCACTTAAAGGAGCTTCTGGAGGTTCTGAAGGCCCTGGCTGAATCCCTGCCTCTGGCACCACATCTTCTCCAGCCTCCTCACTGTCCAACCTGAATGCCAGCTGCACAGGCTGCTGGCTCAGCACCACACCAGCCTCCTCATTGTCGGAATCAGCTACAATCTGCACAGGCCGTTGACAGGCCACAACAAATGAATCCAGGGTCCCACATTGCCAGAAGCTGTCTGGGAAGGTCACCAATGATAATTGTGAGACCCCGGGATGCTGCAATAGTCATAAATACATCCAGGTTGCCACGGGCTTGAATCTTGATCACATGACCATAGCTTGCTGCAATGGGTTGTTAAGTGGAGGACAAAGCTGTAAGTCACTTTTCTTCAGAGCCATTGTAACTTTGAATGGTGGTTAAATGAAGGATTGTCAGTGGAAGACCACCTGTAATCAAGACTAGTCTGCAAATGGAGTCCTGGCAACTGGAGTTATTTTCTTGTTGGTTTGAGATGGTTCGCTGTCCATATATAGTAGTGGCCAAAATTGTGGAAACCTTTTGGGGAAACTGTATTTTTGAGGTTTGATGGCTAATAACACCACTTTTTTTTTTTGGAGTTTGAAGGTAATCCTATTCCACTGCTGGAATGGCCTGGGAATAGCCCATACCTTAACCCAGTTGAAAATCTATGGAGCCGATTAAAGAAACTTCTTAGTCAGAAATGATCCAGCAATAAAACCCAGTTAATAGAAGCCATCATTCAATCTTGGTTTCACATTAGAACAGCTGCAGAACTAAAAGACTTGGTTCGCTCCATGGGAAGACGTTGTAAGGCCGTCATTCATGCTAAAGGTTACCCAACTAAGTATTAACTGACATGGGGATAATTTTTGTATATCTCGTTTTTTCTATGGTGATCATTTTTGTCTATCTCGTTTTTTTTCTACGTGTTTCACTTTTCTTCTTTATCCTGTAACTGCTATTCTAAGAGCAAATCCTTCATAAAAGTGATTGCATTACATTCTTGATTCAATTATCTTTCCATTGATATATAATTTTATGGTACTACTACTTCAAAAAAAGAAAAGGTGGTGTTATTAGCTAGGTTGAGAAAATGCACTTTTCCCAAAAGGTTCCCACAATTTTGGCCACTACTGTAAGCAGCTTCTTCAGTCTTTGTGTGGGCAGCATAACATCTCAAACCAGCCCCCACCCCCAAAATAAGTCCAGATGCCAGGACTCGATTTCCAGACATATCCTCTCCTTAAGAGAAAAACGAATGTCGTGCATCAAATGTATTAACCCCCACACCAAACTGGCTCTTACATTATTGTAGACTAAAAAAATAAATAAATCTCTCCTCTATTCTAATTCACTAATTTGCTTAGAGAAGGGTAGGGGGCAGTCAGGAGTCAAAATTACTTTTTTGACCTCCCTATCCCGCTTGGTGGGTGTCTTTGGCTTGGCATATTTCAGGGAAATTCTAATTCTTCAACATCTTAGGGACTCTTATGCATACATCCAGATTGGGCATTGTGAAAAGAATTGGCCAGTTGTGCAACTAAAGGCAATAATACGCATCTGATGAAGGGAGCTATCAATGGGGATTCTCAGTCTTCCAGGTCATGGTTGTCCCAAAGGTCCTTCTTCAAAAGACAGCTGGACTTTGTTTTGGCTTGAAGACGTTCCGCTTCTCATCCAAGAAGCTTCTTCAGGTCTTCAGAAGACGCTTCTTGGATGAGAAGGAAAACGTCTTCAAGGCAAAATAAAGTCCGGCTGACTTTTTAAAGAAGCACCTTTGGGACAATGAAGGGAACCGCAGCCGATAAAAGCTTTTGCCTTTTAATAGCAATAGCACTTTTTAAAAAAAAAAATTGATTTATATGCCGCCCTTCTCCGGAGACTCAGGGCGGCTTACAGTGCGTTAAGCAATAGCCTTCATCTTTTGTATATTTTTATACAAAGTCAGCTTATTGCCCCCACAAACTGGGTCCTCAATTTACCTACCTTAGAAAGGATGGAAGGCTGAGTCAACCTTGAGCCTGGGGAGATTCGATCTTACTTTAATTGCAGACAGCTGGTGTTAAATTACAGTGCTTCTGTCTGTTGAGCTAAACCGGGCTCCTCCAGGCACTTAAGACTTATATATCATTTCATAGTGCTTTTACAGCCCTCTCTAAGCGGTTTACAACATCAGTATATTGCCTCCAATGATCTGGGTCCTCATTTTACCGACTTCTGAAGGATGGAAGGCTGAATCAACCTTAAACTGGTCAGGATCGAAATGCTGGCAGTCAGTACAATTAGCCTGCAATATTGCATTCTAACCACTGCGTCACCATGGCGCCAACCATTTAACTAAAATGGTTAGCCAGAACCATTATTTTGGCCACTATAGGCTAACTTTACTTTACTTGACTTGACTTGATTTTTATTTGATTTATATACCGCCCTACTCCCGAAGGACTCAGAGCGGTGAACAGCCAACAATAAAATACATACATACATACAAAATTTAAAAAGCAGAAATAAAATCGAATTAAATAGTTTGGCCCAGACAGATTAAAAAAAACCCCCAATCAATTTAAAACAAATTAAACTTTGAATATTAAAAATATTAAAAAATATTAAAAAAATTTATAATAACAGGACTCTTCTTTTGGAAGCTCCTACAGGTAGTCCTTGACTTATGACCACAACTGAGCCCCTAATGTTTGTTGCTAAGCAAGACGGTTGTAAAGTGAGTTTTGCCCCATTTTGCTTTATTGCCAGAGTTGTTAAATGAATCACTCCAGTTGTTAAGTTAGTAACACGGCTGTTATGAATGATGAATGAATAAATGAATCTGGTTTGTCCATTGATTTTTCCTTGTCAGCGGGTTAGAAAAAGATGATCCCATGACCCTGGGACACTGCAATATCATAAAAACATGCCAGTTGCCAAGAATCCAAATTTTGATCACATGACCATGGAGATGCTGCAATGATTGTAAGTGGGGAAAAATGGCCATAAATCACTTTTTCAGGGGCATTATAACTTCAAGCAGTCACTAAGTGAATGGCATCAAGTTGACAGCTTCCCTGGCTTCTCAGTTAACAATAACAAAGTTACAAGGGACCTTGGAGGTCTTCTAGTCCAACCCCCTGCTCAAGCAGGAAACCCTTTCTGACAAATGGCTGTCCAATCTCTTTAAAAAAAACCAAACTTCAGTATTGGAGCATCCACAACTTCTGGTGGCAAATTGTTCCATTGATTAATTGTAATTGTTCTGTCTGAAAATTCCTCCTTAGTTCTAGGTTGCTTCTCTCCTTGATTAGTTTCCATCCATTGTTCCTTGTCCTGCCTTCAAGTGCTTTGGAGAATAGGCTGACCCCCTCAAATATTGGAACACTGCTATTATGTCACCCCTAGTCCTTCTTTGTCGAAGCCTCGTTTCCTCCCTCCCCCCGGGGAAAACTGTAATTAATTAGAGGTGAATGGATCTTGTTTTCCATGGTGTATACTTTCAAAGAAAGAAAACCCGAAGTATATATTCTAAGAAACATTTTATTATAAAAGTAAAAAAACTAGCTAACTACATTTTACAGGACAAAGGAAAAGAAATCAAGAAGTTAGAAAAGAAAGAACGTAGACATGCGCAGTAGTCCAATGTCTCACCGTAAATCCTTGGTAGTACAGTGGAGCTTTGGTAGTACAGTGGTTTAATGCACCCTGTTATTAACACAGCTGCCTGCAATTTCTGCAGGTTCGAATCTCGCCAGGCTCAAGGTTGACTCAGCCTTCCATCCTTTCTAAGGTAGGTAAAATGAGGACCCGGATTGTGGGGGCAATAAGCTGATTTTGTATAAATATACAAAAGTATGAAGGCTATTGCTTAACGCCTTGTAAGCCACCCTGAGTCTCCGGAGAAGGGCGGCATATAAATCAAATTTTAAAAAAATAAATAAATCTCAGAATGGAAGCTCAGCTGGCAAACACTTAACGCAGTGACATTCTTTTCATTAAACTAGACAAGGCCAATTCCTGCAACTGTTCTTCACATGTCTTAGCCTTTAGTCCCCTAATCATTTTTGTTGCTCTTCCAAAACACCAACCAGCTGCCTCTTCTCCCACCATAAGAAAAGTGTTAAAAGTGTTTGTTTGTTTGTTTGTTTTATTAAATTTATATACCGCCCTACTCCCGAAGGACTCAGGGCGGTGAACAGGCACAAAATAAAATACATAAATTCAAAAGTTAGAAACATAATTAAAAGTGCCCTGAAAATAAAGTAGAAAAACAGAAGCCTCTTTTGCAATGTTAAAACAGCTTTGGAAAGAGATTGTCTGGCAGAAATTGCACAAGGGAACAGCATTAGCATGGCTAACCAGGATGCATACTAACAACCAAGCAAGCAAACCAGGAGGCGTACATGCATAAAAACATCCCTCTTTTTGAAAATTAGCAACAGGAATTTAACCAAAAATGAATTAGCAAGAGGCCTTAACCAAAGTTTCACCCCACTCCACCACACCCCAAAATCAGTGGGCATTCCCCCCACTATCTCAGTTCTCCACGAACTTGTTAAGGGACTTTCTTAACAGCTTAGTGATTAAGATTCAGTACAGCCACGAGTCTAGAGAATGTCAGTTTGATGGGAAGGCAGATTGAAATCCAAGTTAGTCATTCTTGATTGGAAGCTGGGAAAGTGTCTTCTACTTTAATTAAGTACTGTCAAATGTGACAGCTACTGGTACCCCAATTCTTTGAAGTTTTCTAATCAAGTATCTTTTTTTTCCTCCCCACTGAAGACTGTGGAATTAAAGTTAGCCTAGCAGGCTGTTCCAATGGGGGAAATATTCCCCTTGCTTTGAATACTGCCATAAGCAAATCTCCCATAATCGTTACTGTCCTGGATCAGACCAATGTAGGTAATCCTCGACTTACGACCACAGCTGAGGCCAAAATTTCTGTTGCTAAGCAAAACAGTCATTAAAAGAGTTTTGCCCCCTGTTTTCAACCTTTCTTGCCACGGTTGTTAAGTGAATCACTATAGTTGTTAAGTTAGTAACACGAATGTTCAGTGAATCTGTCGTCCTTCATTGACTTTGCTTGTCAGAAGGCTGCAAAAAGTGATCACATGGCCCCAGGACACTGCAGTCGTCACGGGTGAAATCCAGCAGGTTCTGACAGGTTCTGGAGAACCGGTAGCGGAAATTTTGAGCAGTTTGGAGAACTGGCAAATACCACCTCTGGCTGGCCCCAGAGTGGGGTAGGAATGGAGATTTTGCAATATCCTTCCCCCAGGAGTGGGGAGGGAATGGGGATTTTTCAATATCCTTCCCCCAGGAGTGGGGAGAGAATGGAGATTTTTCAATATCCTTCCCCCAGGAGTGGGGAGGGAATGGAGATTTTGCAATATCCTTCCCCCAGGAGTGGGGTGGTAATGGAGATTTTGCAATATCCTTCCCCCAGGAGTGGGGTGGTAATGGAGATTTTGCAATATCCTTCCCCCAGGAGTGGGGAGGGAATGGGGATTTTGCAGTATCTTTTCCCTGGAGTGGGGTGGGAATGGAGATTTTGCAATATCCTTCCCCCAGGAGTGGGAAGGGAATGGAGATTTTTCAATATCCTTCCCCCAGGAGTGGGGAGGGAATGGGGATTTTGCAATATCCTTCCCCCAGGAGTGGGGAGGGAATAGAGATTTTGCAGTATCCTTCCCCTGCCACACCCACCAAGCCACACCATGCCTACCAAGCCACGCCCACAGAACCGGTAGTAAATAAAATTGGATTTCACCACTGGCAGCCGTCATAAATATGGGCCAGTTGCCAACCATCTAAATGTTGATCCCATGACTATGGGGATGCTGCGATGGTTGTAAGTGTGAAAAACTGGTCATAAGACCCTCCACAGTTCAACTCTGAGCTACAAATATTCTCTTCCATCATATTGCAATTTTGAGCAACCTTTGAAGCTCAAGGAAGTTGCTTTGTTGACTCCTTACGCTTGGACCATCCCCGTTCTGTACCTTAACAAGTGATGGGAAGGGAAGTGTGCAACAGCTCTTTGTTAATATAAAAGAAGAAGGATGTAGAAGAGGACCAACATTAGCTTAGAGAAGGTCTCTCTATGTTTTGCTGAAATACAACTTCTCTCTTTTGATGTACTCTGTCCAAGGTTCTGAATACAGCATCCATCTACCACAGTGGTTCTCAACCTTCCTAATACCATGACCCTTTGATACAGTTCCTCATGTTGTGGTTACCCCCAACCATAAAATTATTCCTAAAACCATTGAAAATATGTGTTTTCCAATGGTCTTAGGCGACCCCTGTGAAAGGGTCGTTCGACCCCCAAAGGGGTCCCGACCCACAGGTTGAGAACCACTGATCTACCACCTTTGCTGGTTGACTATTAAAGATGATGACTAGCTCAAATTCAACATCAAATAAGGATTTATACATTGGACCTAAGCTTAATGCTCTTATTGCTACACCTGACTGGCTTGATATGTCTGATAGGAGATATTAGATATTCAATCAAATTGGTTCATACAAATTATTGTATTTTATTCAGATTAGATTTTTGTCCTGCCTTTATTACTTTATAAATAATAGTGAACGTATCCAAATACATCTTCCTCCTCCCATTTTCCCCAGAACAACAACCCTGTGAGGTGGGCAGGATTGAGAGAGAGGAACTGGCCCAAAAATCACCCAGCTGGTTTCCGTATCTAAGGCAGGATTACAACTCAACATTTCCTGGTGATTGGCCCAAAGTCACCCATCCAACTTTTGTGCCTAAGGTGGGACTAGAAATCACAGTCTCCTAGTGATTGGTCCAAAGTCACCAGTTTGGCTTTATGCCTAAAGTGGGACTAGAACTCACAGTCTCTTAAGTTTTAGGCCAAAACCTTAACCACTACACCAAACAGGCTGTTAATTTTCAGGAAACTGACAGTTGATACTTTGAATGCATGAATGAGATGTTGCCAGCCAAGCTCATCAAAATTCATATCTGTGCAAATGTAACACCATTCACATCCTATTCCCAAATTTGGCACTTCCAAGACATCAATTGTTGAGCCAACAGCAGTAAAGAAACATGCTTGAGGCTGATTCGATAGAGAACTCCCCACTCAGTAGTGGAACCGAATTCATGTTCACACATGACGGGTCAAGTGCTTGAATTTGCTATCATTTATGCTAACTGGGAACTCAGCTGCCTTGAGTTCTCATGTAGCCAAAAGATTCTGTTTGTTCAGAGAAAACTATACAGTAGTGGCCATAATTGTGGAAACCTTTTGGGAAAAGTGTATTTTCTAAAACTAGCTAATAACACCACTTTTTTGGGGGGAGTAGTACCATAAAATTATATATCAATGGAAAGATAATTGAATCAAGAATGTAATGCAATAACTTTTATGAAGGATTTGCTATTAGAATAGCAGTTACAGGATAAAGAAGAAAAATGAAACACGTAGAAAAAAATGAGATATACAAAAATGATCACCATAGAAAAAAACGATATATACAAAAATTATCCTCATGTCAGTTAATACTTAGTTGGGTAACCTTTAGCATGAATGACGGCCTTACAATGTCTTCCCATGGAGTGAACCAAGTCTTTTAGTTCTGCAGGTGTTATCATGTGAAACCAAGATTGAATGATGGCTTCTATGAACTGGGTTTTATTGCTGGGTCGCTTCTGACTAACAGGTTTCTTTACTTGGTTCCATAGATTTTCCATTGGGTGAAGGTCTGGGCTATTCCCAGGCCATTCCAGCAGTGGAATAGGATTATCTTGAAACTCCAAAAAAAAGTGGTGTTATTAAGCCATCAAACCTCAAAAATACACTTTCCCAAAAAAGTTTCCACAATTTTGGCCACTACTGGGGGAAAATTTAAGGAAATGATTCATGTGCTTCTGCGTGCCACTGGTTAAAAAAGAGAAGAAAAAGAATGAAACGGAATACAGATAATCCTCGACTTATAACAGTTCATCCAGTAACTGCTTGAAGTTACAATGGCAGAGGGAAAAAAGATTTACGGCCATTTTTCAGACTTATGACCGTTGCAGCATCCTCATGGTCATGTGATCAAAATCCGGATGCTTGGCAACTGACTCATCTTTATGACGGTTGCAGTGTCCTGGGATCACGTGATCCCTTTTTGTGATCTTCTGATCAGCAAAATCAATGGGGAAGCCAGATTCACTTAATGACATTCACTTAGCGTTACCAACTTAACAACTGCAGTGATTTACTTAACAACTGTGGCAAGAAGGAAAGAGTCTTGGTAGTACAGGGGTTTAAGGCACCCTGTTATTAAGCTGGTTATTAAGACCAGCTGCCTGCAATTATTGCAGGGTTCGAATCTCGCCAAGGCTCAAGGTTGACTCAGCCTTCCATCCTTTCTAAGGTAGGTGAAATGAGGACCCAGTTTGTGGGGGCAATAAGCTGACTTTGTATAAATATACAAAAGGATGAAGGCTATTGCTGAGCACATTGTAAGCCGCCCTGAGTCTTTGGAGAAGGGCGGCATATAAATCAAAATTAAAAAAAAAAAAAAGACATGGAGCAAAATTCACTTAATAACTGTCTTGCTTGGCAACAGAAATTTTGGGCTCAGTTGTGGTCATAAGTCAAGGACTACCTGTATACATAAAAGAACATTGCTTCTCTGGCTTACATTCCATTAGCTTTCATCCAATGCCAGCTATGTGTAGCCAATATCCCTCACCAGGGCACCAATTAAACATTTATGTCTCAAAATGTGAAGTCAAATGCCTTTTCACTCAAAGAAGCCCCCTATTTCCCCCTGTGATCCCTTCATTGAAAAAGCACAAGTGTTTCTTAATAAATCCAAGACTAGGAATCATTTGGGGTACAACCAGAACATTTCTATTTTCCCAAATATTCATCACACCAGCAAAAACCCCTTTCGGTTCCTCTGTCTTTGCAATTCTTCTGAGAATCCCTTATTCTTCCCTGATGTGAATGTAAAAAAAAGCAGGTATTTCTCCAGGAATATATCCCCCAATTAGAATCCTGTATGTGCACAGTTGCAATCAACAAACAAACAAACAACTCACATTTATTATAATGTTCCTGAATTCTACATGGCAGGAATACCTGCTTCCAATGTCATTTCCCACCAAAATATCTAATCCTTAAGGTGCTCGCCTAGAAACCAGGGGACAGTGAGTTCTAGTCCCACTTTAGGCATGAAAGCCAGCTGGGTGATTTTGGGCCCATCACCTGGAGATGGTGAGTTCTAGTCCCACCTTAGGCATGAAAGCCAGCTGGGTGACTTTGGACCAGTCCTTCTCTCTCAGCTGGATCTGAGGTATGTTTGCCACCTTGAGATCAAATCATAAAGATGTAATAAACAAATGAGTTGTCGAAGTCCTGGCAGTGTGTTAAAAGAGTCAGTTTGTCAGGTTTTCAGGCTGTCTTCAAATAAATTGCATCGCAAACAAAGTCTTTTATAAAACAAACTTTCATTTTATTTAGCACGGCAACTTTTACACTGACTCCATGCAGCCAGCACTGACGTGCTGCCCCCAAACCCCTCCTCTTCCTTCCCCCACTCCTCTGCATTCATTGGCCATCTTCCCAATCATTCACCCCTATCTACTGCTTCAATTCAAAGAATTCCCCCCTCCCATCCATCTCCTAGGGGACATTATCTCCAGAGGAAATAAGTAGGTGAAAGGCAACCGTCCCGTTGCAGACGCCTGCATTCTCCTTCTTATGTCAGCACTAGGATAAATGCATCTTGACGTGCTGACACAGTTTTTGTTATGGGGATATAGAATGTTTGGGTCTAGAGCCACCATTTAAAATCTTAGGTTATTTGTGTCAACAAAAGCACTTCACTTGTTGAAATCTCAGGAGCTAAGGAAAACCAAAGAAGCTGTATGGCCTACCTAGTAGTTAAAGGCACTGAGCTGAAAAACAAGAGGCCATGAGTTCTAATTCTGCCTTAGGGACAACACCAGTTGGATAGCCAGCCCCCCTCTCTCAGGCCATCAAAGAAGGCTAGGATGAACCTCTTCCGAAAAACATTTCCAAGAAAAATGCAGGGACTAATCCAGGCAGTCAGCAGGAGCCAAAACTAGCTCAAAGGAAAATAAAATAAAATAAAATAAAATAAAATAAAATAAAAAAATTAAAATAAAATAAAATAAAATAAAATTAAAATAATAAAATAAAATAAAATAAAATAAAAATAAAATAAAATAAAATAATAATAAAATAAAATAAAATAAAAATGAAATGACAGAAAGATGGAAGTCTGTTCTACGCTCCCTTTCCCCCCCTCCCACGACAAACTGAAACAACCAATCACAGCCAGTTATGCTCATTATTGTAGTTAATATGGCCCACTGACTTCAGATTTTCATAAATAGGCAATGGCTGGAGCAGAGAGACCCATCAAGCTACCTACCAATCCAACAGAGTCAGCCTTAAAGAATATATTTTTCCACTGCTTGCTGCACATGAAATTATAGAATGGCTCATAATATCAATTCAGTGTTTCTTAATCTTGGCAACTTGAAGATAAGAAGGAGGAAAGAGAGAGAGGAAGGAGAGAGGAAAGGAAGAAAGGAAAGGAGAGAGAGAGAGAAGGAAGGAAAAAGAAAGAGAGAAAGAAAGAAAGAAAGAAAGAAAGAAGAAGGAAGTTAAGGAAGGAAGGAAGAGAGAAAGAAGAGAAGAAAAAAGAGGAAAGAAAAAGAAATAAGGAAAGAAAGAGAAAGAAAGGAAAGAAGGAAGGAGGGAGGTAGGGAGTAAAGGAAGGGAGAAAGAGAAGTAAGAGAAAAAAGAGGAAAGAAAGAAGAAGGAAGAAAGAGGAAGGAGGAAGTAAAGGAAGGAAGGGAGAAAGAGAGAAGGAAGAGAAGAAAGAAAAAGAGGAAAGAAAGAAAGAGAAAGAAGGGGAGAAAGAGAAAGAAAGAAAGAAAAAAGAAAGAAAGAGGAAGGAGGGAGTAAAGGAAGGAAGGGAGAAAGAGAAGGAAGAGAAGGAAGAGAAAAAAGAGGAAAGAAAAAGAAAAAGAAAGAAAGAAAAAGATCCTTAATTCAAGCCTATTAGACAGAAAGGTTAACACTGTGGGAATTTCAATATAATTTCAAAGGGGGAACATCTTCAGAATTAAATCAAACCACAGTTCAGTATCTCACAAAATCTGATACATCAGCTTGAAGCAAAAAGCTATTTTTTCTCTCTAATAAATCAGTGAACAAATACAGTCAAGCCAAAGAGGCATTTCAAGGCCTACTGCATTTTCTTATGGGAATTATGCTGTTGTTGTTTTGTAAAGATCCCAGTCCAGAAACGAACAGAACTAGACTGATGGAGGTAAGAAGAAGGGGGGGGGGAACCTCTGCAAATTCAATTAAACATCTCAACTCACTGCTCCGGTGGCTGAGAAAATTGAAATAGGAAAGTTAACCTGTCATTCAAAGGGAAAAGGAATTATGTAAGACATCAAAAAAGGAAGGGAGGAAAGAAGAAAGAGAGGGAGGGAGGAAGGGAAGGAAGGGAAGAAGGAAGAAAGAAAGAAAGGGAGGGAGGAAGAAAGGAAGGAAGGAAGGAAGGGAAGGGAGGAAGGAAGAAAGGGAGGGAGGGAGGAGGGAAGGAAAGGAAGGAAAGGGAGGGAGGAAGGAAGAAAGGGAGGGAGGGAGGGAAGGAAAGAAGAAAGGGAGGGAGGAAGGAAGGAAGGAAGGAAAGGAAGGGAGGGAGGAAGGAAGAAAGAAAGGGAGGGAGGGAGGAAGGAAGGACGGGAAGGGAGGAAGGGAGGAAGGAAGAAAGGGAGGGAGGGAGGAAGGGAGGAGGGAAGGAAAGGAAGGAAAGGAAGGGAGAGAGGGAGGAAGGGAGGGAGGGAGGGGAGGAAAGAAGAAAGGGAGGGAGGGAGGAAGGAAAGGGAGGGAGGAAGGAAGGAAGGAAGAAAGGGAGGGAGGGAGAAAGGATTGAAAGGAAGGAAAGGCAGGAAAGGGAGGGAGGAAGGAAGAAAGGGAGGGAGGAAGGGAAGGGAGGGAGAAAGGGAGGGAGGGAGGAAGGAGCCAGCAAGCAAAGGAGGAAAAGAAAAGGCATAGAAAAAACAGAATGGGACTTATTTTTCAAATGGAATGTATTGTATCGATATTCCTTGGGTGTCTAATCACAGCTGGCCAATTAAAGTATTCCATTCCATTCCATTCGAAAAGAAGTCTTTTTGGAAGAAAAGGGGGAAAAAAAACCCTTAGTTTATTGGCCTAGAGTAGACTGTGCCTATTTAAGTAGAGAGAGGGCTGCGCTTTCTACTCCCTGCAATGCTCCTTCTGCCTCCATCTCCCTTTATTCGCAAAAGCTCAGCTCCTCTTAGCTTCCCTGCATGAATTCTGGGAGAAATTCTATTGTATCTTAGATTCTCACAGAAAAAGGAGAATAAGCTGCCCCCCCCCGTCTTCTGGGCCCCCGATTAGGCAGGGTGTCCTAGATTTCATAGATTAGATTCAGGAGCCAGTTTTCGCTCCTGAATCTATTCTTCCACAAGGGATTCATTTCTCTCTCTCTCTCTCCTCTCCCCCCCCCTCCCCTCTCTCTCTCCTCTCCTTGTTTCTCTCCTCTCCCTCCTGTCCTTTTTCCTCTCTCCTCTTTCTCTCATTCTCTCCCTCCCTCCTTCTCTCTCCCTCTCTCATTCTCTCCCTCCTCTCCCTCCCTCTCTTATTCTCTCACTTTCTTCTCTCTCCCTCCCTCCCCTCCCCTCTCCTCTCCCTCCTCTGTCCCCTATCTCTCTCTTCTCTCCTCTCCTCTCCCTCCTTCTTTCCTCTCCTCTCTCCTCTCTCTCTCTCATTCTCTCCCGCCCCTCCTTCTCTCTCTCTCCTTCTCTCCTCTCCTCTCCTCTCCCTCCTCTGTCCTCTCTCTCTCTCTCTCCTCTCCTCTCCCTCCTTCTCTCCTTTCCTCTCTCCTCTTTCTCTCATTCTCTCCCTCCCTCCTTCTCTCTCCCTCTCTCATTCTCTCTCTCCTCTCCCTCCCTCCCTCTCTTATTCTCTCACTTTCTTCTCCCTCCCTCCCCTCCACTCCTCTCCCTCCTGTCCCCCTCTCTCTCTTCTCTCCTCTCCCCTCCCTCCTTCTTTCCTCTCCTCTCTCCTCTCTCTCTCATTCTCTCCCGCCCTCCTTCTCTTTCTCTCTCTCATTCTCTCTCTTCTCCCTCCCTCCCTCCTCTCCTCCGTCCCCATTCTTTCACAAGGCACACATTTCTTTCTCTCCCTCCCTCTCCCCTCCCCACCCCCGCTTCTCTCTCTCTTTCTCTCTCCTCCCTCTGTGTTTCTGTCTTCCTGGGTGTGAACCTTTCAAAGTCCGAGGCCCGGCCATTTCCTTCCCACCACAGCTAAAGGCCCAAGGACTCAGGTGTGGAATGGACTCTTAAGTCTGAGCGTAGAAATCCAAGGTGGTGTCTATGCTTTGGAAGAGCTGATCAGGGTTCCCGGGTAGTTATTTATTTATTATTTATTAATTTAATTTATACACCGCCCTTCTCCCAAAGGGACTCGGGGCGGTGAACAGCCAAAATTAAAATACATACAATACAAAAGTTAAGATAATTAAAAGAGATTAAATCAATCGGCCTCCCGGTTTAAAACCCCAAGTCTATAAAATTTAAAAATCCCATTAAAAATCATTTAGGCTAGTTATGATTGTCCGGAATGGCATCCCAAGGTCTCATCAAGGGACAACTTCCAGTACAGGATGGAGACACACAGCATCCTGGGCTGCTGCCCATTCGCTTCTGCAGATGAAGCAGTCCGTAATTCTACCACTTGATTCCAAGTTCATTGTGTGTGTGTGTGTGTGTGAATGCAGGACTGCATTCACACACTCACACAACCCTCTCACTTCAGCTACATAAAACCCACAATTCTGCTGCACCCTTCAGACCAGTTTCTCTTACATTGCAGGATCCAGGACTGGAAGGCTGCAAAAAAAAATAAAATAAAATAAAATAAAATCGAGGCATTTGCTTTAATTTCTGGATCTCAGAATCTCTGATAAACTGAAGACCACAAAGTATCATAAAATAAAGTGTGTGTGTGTGTGTATGTTGTGAGGATAAACGATTCCTCTGGAAACAGACTTGCCAAGAAAATAAACCTATTTATGTGAGCTCTTGAATTTTCCTTTCTTTTTCTGAAATACCTATTTTTCCCCTCCAACATAACTAAAACAGGAACGTTTTCCAGTTTACTCAGTAAGCATTACATTAACCGACCCCCTCCACAGATTATATATTAAAGTATATATTATAATATATAAAGGTATATATTTATACCTTTTTAAAAGGGGTGCCTTTTTATCTCAGTGGGCCAAAACTCCAAAGGAAATGTGAAGAAAGTATTTGGATAAGAACTCTAAAACAGCCAGAGTTTAATTCTAGGGAATTTCGGGACATTGGTCACAGATTATTTATTACTTTATATTACTGAACAATTAATTATTATTTACTCAATAAATCATTCTTGCAACTAATCCAATCCCCAGCAATGGACTGGCTTGAGATTTCCACCTTGACTTTTTTTCCAGAAAAGAACACCAATACACAAACACACAGCTAAGCACCAAAATTGAAGGAGAAGACAGAATAACGTGGCAGGGAAGGGACAAGAATCAGGCACGCTAGTGTGTAATTCTACACATTCTAACACACACAACAAGGCAGACGGCACCATTGTATCACTGTTTGCGAATAAACAACAATAATAACCTTTCAGGATTCAGACAAATATATTAAAAAACCGGATTACTCCGCAGCTCGGTTCCACAAATACTTAAGTCTTATATCCGGTCGGGTTGCATCAGCCAGCCAAGATAAGATTCTTGCTTATTTAATGAATGCTTATTTGTCAATAAATATCTTCCTCCGGTTGGTAGCGATGGGGGGGGGAAGGGACCAGGTTGCCTTTTCGCCACACCAGATTACAATCCATTTGATTTGAGGATGTTTTAAACTGGGCGAGAGGCATTTCGCTCTAAGTGCCAAAGAGGCAGCTCAGGGTTTTTTTTTTTTGGTGAGTGGGGGAATCTTAGCTTTGGCGCTGCCTTCTTTTTAAATCCTGGTTTCATTTTGCTTGCTTTTTAATTTAGACGTTCTGCAACCGACCCGTCTGGGCATAAATCAGCCTGAGTGGCGCAGCAGACTAATGTTACTGTTAAAGGTAGTATTTAGCTTCCAGCTGCCTGCAATTACTGCAGGTTCGAATCTCTCCAAGGCTCAAGGTTGACTCATCCATCCTTCCATCCTTTCTAAAGTAGGTAAAATGAGGACCCGGTTTGTGGGGGCCATAAGCTGACTTTGTATAAATATACAAAAGTATGAAGGCTATTGCTTAACGCCTTGTAAGCCGCCCTGAGTCTCCGGAGAAGGGCGGCATATAAATAAATAAATAAAAAAAATGGAAACCTTGGGAAATTTTGCATTGAGCCGACGGACTAGGTCTGCTGATTTAGGCGGCTCAGCGGCAGCGGATCCTGGATTCCAGCTAGCCTGCGCCCTAGATTTTGAATCCCCTAGGATTCAAAAAAAGAGAAATTGGAGGAAGGGAACTCAAAGCCGTCGTTGAGGGATGCTAGATCGGGGGACGGATGCAGAAGGGAATTCCGCAGCTGGGGGATGATGGACCGACCTTTTTTCTCATCCTGACGTGTCATGACCCAAACTAGGTAACATCATGCACTGCTAGGGACTCGCACTGATGGTGTGTTACCTAGTTTGGGTAAGGAAACGGTCCAAGAAAACAAGCAAGCTCAGAGAGCAACCAACCCTGAGCTACAAATATTCTCCTTTCTTGGTACTTTTCTCTTCCTTCCAGCCCCGTCGGATTGCGGGCAAAGAAGGGTGGGTGGGAATATTCCCCCACCCCCCGTCAAGTCTCAGTCGGAGGGTGCTGGGTCGAAAGGCGCTCGGATCATCCCTTTCCTCTCATCTCCATCGCTCCGGAGCACCAGTTTTCCCCCAAACTCACCTGCCTTCGAAGGCTCGGCACCAAAACAGGGGCAAAAATTTAAATTCTCACCCAGAGAAATACACCTCTCCTCCCCTCAACCTTCCTGCGGTGTGGCGGGTTTGCCCACCGCCCCATCCCAGTTCTGAGAAGCGACCCCCCTCCCGCCACCGCCGCCGCGCAGGAACCCTCCGATGGTTTTTCCAGCGGAATCGGAGAATTCTGCTGGGTTGCTCGTTGGGAAGGGAAGCCCCTTGGACTCAATGGGACGCACCCCCCCCCGAAAGTGAAGGGAGGAAAGACGGGGAACCCGAAGCCCGGCGCTGTTTTGGAGGGTTTGGGTGGAGGGAAATTCATGGAGAAGGAAGGAGGAGGAGGAGGAGGAGAAGGAGGAGGAGAAGAAGAAGGAGAAGGAGAAGGAGAAGAAGAAGAAGGAGAAGGAGGAGGAGAAGGAGGAAGAGGAGGAGAAGGAGGAGGAGAAGGAGGAAGAGGAGAAGAAGGAGAAGGAGAAGGAGAAGGAGAAGGAGGAGGAGAAGAAGAAGGAGAAGGAGAAGGAGAAGAAGGAGAAGGAGAAGGAGAAGGAGAAGGAGGAGGAGGAGGAGGAGGAGGAGGAGGAGGAGGAGGAGGAGAAGAAGAAGAAGAAGAAGAAGAAGAAGAAGAAGAAGAAGAAGAAGAAGAAGAAGAAGAAGAAGAAGAAGAAGAAGAAGAAGAAGAAGAAGAAGAAGGCTTGCGAGGGAGGAGGGGAAGGGGAAGAGGACCGGATTAGAAAAGCGGTGGTTGTACTAGACAAACCGTTTGTCCCCTTCCAGGATTCACTCCGCTTTCCCCGTCCCAGTTTTCCCAACTGTTCTCCTGTCCCTTCTAGAATAAACACGGCTTCTCAAGGACGAAGCGGCGTCGAATCCAGGTTTGTCGTCAATCCAGATGAGGCGGCTAGTCCGGATCCCTGGAAGGAGAACTGCCGCCAAACGCGGGCTTGAAAAATCGCATCTTTGGAATGGACCATCCATCCTTTCACCCCGTCCGCCTTCGACGATAAACTTCCTCTAGAGGTGGAAGCTCCACTGAGCTCCAGCTCAACGAACCCCCTGAGCAGTTCTTCGGCCTGGGCTGAGAAAGGTCTCTCCCCCAAACCCCCCCAAGACCCCAAGGACGGGCGGAACTCCGATTTTACCTGCTAAGTCCGGTTGCTGCTCGCGGAGGCGTCCGCCAGTCTCCGAGGAGGACGCATCCGGAGCGCTTTGGAGCGCCAGCCCGCTCGCTGGATCTTTGGGCGCAACTGGCGGCGCAGGCTTGGATCCGGAGCCCAGGCAGCAACAACAGCAGCAGCAGAAGAAGCGGCCTCCTACGTTTGGCAGCCGGGGGAAGCGGGCTAGCGCCGCGCCCGCCCGCCGCCTTGCTTGCGCCGGGAGGAGTCGGAATCTCCACGCTCTGCGCCTCTCTCTCTCTCTCTCTCCCTCTCTCTCTCTCTCTCTCTTTGCCTCTGAGGCGGACCGAAAGGACGACACCCAGTGGCCACGGTGACGTCACCGACCCCCCCTCCCCCCATCGCTGCTTCCTGCGAGAAGGAAGAGAAACCTCACCGAACCCAAAAGAAGGGATCCAGCCAGGATGAGGGCTGGGGAAGGAGTGGGTGGGCTTCAGGGCGAGTTGCGTCTCCCAGAGGGCTAACACTTGGGGGCTTGTCGAAGTACGGCTGGCCTGGTTGGTTTCTCGGAATTGCATTCACACAAGGCGCTGAACTCGGGGGTTTTTTTTTTTATTATTTGATTTATATGCCGCCCTTCTCCGGAGACTCAGGGCGGCGTACAATGCCTTAAGCAATAGCCTTCATACTTTTGTATATTTATACAAAGTCAGCTTATTGCCCCCACAAACTGGGTCCTCAATTTACCTACCTTAGAAAGGATGGAAGGCTGAGTCAACCTTGAGCCTGGCGAGATTCAAACTTACAGTAATTGCAGACAGCTGGTGTTAAATTACAGTGCTTCTGTCTGTTGAGCTATCCAGGCTCCTATCAATTAAGCCATTGGTGGATGGGGAACTAACCCCAAAGCCTGGCCAAGCCAAGGCAGCCTAAAACTCAACAAGAGTAACTCTTACTCTTACTCTTATGGTGCGAAACTAACCAGCTTAAGGTTTCTGTGACCCGGAGATGCATGTTGGACGGAGGTATATATAAACTGACTTTCTCTCTCGCTCTCCGGTTCCTTCGCCCCTCCCCCACCCTTCCAGTTGGCAAGATAGTCATGGGTTGTACATTAAAAGGAGCTGGAAAAAATCTAGTGGCGAATATAATTAGTATCTTTATCACATAGCGATATACTCATCACTTCCCGTCTGGACTACTGCAGTGCTCTCTACATGGGGCTCCCCTTGGGGTGCACCTGGAGGCTCCAGTTGGTCCAGAATGCGGCTGCGTGCGGGGGGATTATGGGAGCGACGGGGCGCTCCCATGTGACACCTCTCCTGCGCGAGCTGCACTGGCTTCCTGTGGTCTTCCGGGTACGCTTCAAGGTGTTGGTGACCACCTTTAAAGCGCTCCATGGCTTAGGGCTGGGGTATTTACGAGACTGCCTTCTGCCGACCAATAGCCTCCCACCAGCCAGTTACGCTTGCACAGAGAGGGCCTCCTCAGGGTGCCGTCGGCCAGACAATGTCGGCTGGCGACCCCCAGGGGGAGGGCCTTCTCTGTGGCGGCACCTGCCCTCTGGAACGACCTACCCCCAGAGATACACACGATACCAGACCCCTCCGGACTTTTCGTCGGGCCCTGAAAAACATTATTCCATCTAGCAGGGCTGGCTTGATCCCATCCCTTCGATTTTAATTTGTAATTGGTTTTAACCAGGGTTGTTTTAAATGGATAGCCAAAATTATTTAATGTTTTCTAAATTGCTTTTAAATTTTATATGTTATGTTTTACCATGGCTGTTCACCGCCCTGAGTCCGGTTGGAGAGGGCGGTATGCAAATTAAATTAAATTAATTTAATTAATAAATAAATAAATAAATAAATAAATAAATAAATATGCATGCGGTACAATGCACACAGCTAACTGTTTTCCCGAGGTCTATTTTATTTTAGTATTTAGAATGACCTTTCTGCCACCACGTTTATCCTTATTTCAACCGATGACATATCGAACTGCAAGTATCCAGGTTCACGGATTTTGTTGGGTTACACAATCCCATCGCTTGAACCCCTGGCTCTGCCGGGTTGGGAAAGCTGATTTTACATTTTAAGTTGCCTAGAAAGGTGCCCAGCCGGATCCTTTCTCGATCTAGTAAAGCCACCTTCAAGACGCCTGGTTGTTGGCATTTCTGGGTGGTCTCCAGGGGTGAAATTCAAAATGTTTCCCTGCCGGTTCTGTGGGGCGTGGCTTGGTGGGCGTGGCAGGTGAAGGATACTGCAAAATCCCCATTCCCACCCCACTCTGTGGCCAGCCAGAGTCCAAAACATACAAGAGAGCATTAAAGTGGAATAGGTTGGCTTACCGATTGTGATGGGCAAAAGTCACACAATTCTGGATGACACCACTGGTGAAATTCAATTTTTTTTTACTACGGGTTCTGTGGGCGTGGCTTGATGGGCGTGGCTTGGTGGACGTGGCAGGGGAAGGATACTGCAAAATCGCCATTCCCACCCCATTCCAGGGGAAGGATACTGCAACATCCCCATTCCCCCCCCCACTCCTGGGGGAAAGATACTGCAAAATCTCCATTCCCACCCCACTCTGGGGCCACAGCCAGAGGTGGTATTTGCTGGTTCTCCGAACTGCTCAAAATTTCCGCTACCGGTTCTCCAGAACCTGTCAGAACCTGCTGGATTTCACCCCTGGTGGTCTCCCATCCGAGAATACATCTGGGGGGGGGAGAGATGCTTCTCAATGGTGCTAACTTGTAAGATAGGTGGACTTCAACTCCCAGAATTCCCCAAAGGCAGCATAGAATTCCAGGCGTTTGAAGCCCACCTAGTTTATATTCCCCAAGGTTGAGAATCGCTGTACCAGGCCCATTTCTCCTTAGTTTTTTGGGGAATTTAAACCAGAGCAGCTGGCGCTGTTCACTTGAACAGTATCTGAATAGTCTGACCAATGGATTCATTTTTCAAAACAATCGGTCATTAAGAGCCTTGATAGTACAGTGGTCTAAGCACCCTGTTATTAACACAGCTGCCTGCAATTTACTGCTGGTTCGAATCTCGCCAAGGCTCAAGGTTGACTCAGCCTTCCATCCTTTCAAAGGTAGGTGAAATGAGGACCCAGTTTGTGGGGGCAATAAGCTGACTTTGTATAAATATACAAAAGTATGAAGGCTATTGCTGAGCACATTGTAAGCTGCCCTGAGTCTCCGGAGAAGGGCGGCATATAAATCAAATTAAAAAAAAAAAAAAGAGCCCAGTGCCTTTAAACCCAGAAATAGTACAAATCTGTGACTTTTTCGAAACCTCAGTGCTTTGCCTTCCAAGAAAACTGCCTGGCTCAAGAGTTCCTTTCAAAGAAAACGGCGCCCAAAGCAGCTTGATTTCCCCGAGAGAAATCGCAGACACTGAATCCAGAAGCAGGTTTACTCAGGACGGGCAGGTTTACTTCCAGCCTCCAGTAAAATACCCATAGAGCCAAGATTCACAAGTAAATAGGGATACTGTGTGAGCCCAGCACTCCACGATTCCCAAAGGTAAGGCGTGGAATATTATAAAAGAGCCTTGGTAGTGCAGCAGACTAAGTGCTGTTAAGTAACACCAGCTGCCTGCAATTACTGCAAGTTCGAATCTCACCAGGCTCAAGGTTGACTCAGCCTTCCATCCTTCCGAGGTAGGTAAAATGAGGATCCGGATTGGGGGAGGGGGCAATAAACTGACTTTGTATTAAAAAAACACCGCTTGGGGGGGGGGGCAAAAGCCCTACTAAGCAGGTATATACAAAAGTATGAAGGCTATTGCTTAACACATTGTAAGCCCCCCTGAGTCACCGGAGAAGGGCGGCATATAAATTGAACCAATAAATAAATAGGTATTTCATTTCTGCTTCCGCGAAAATAAGAATAAGTCTGGAATTAGGAATACGAGAGGAACAGTTCACGACATGTGAATTGGTATCCTTCGGTACTGTTGGACCAGCCCTGGTAGCTTGTAACCACTTGTAACAGAGTTGGAAGGGACCTTGGAGGTCATCTAGTCCGACCCCCTGCTCATGCAGGAGACCTGTACTAGGGATTCGAACCAACCGACCTTTCTAATCGACAAGTTCAGTGTCTTAGCCACCGAGCCACCTAGTCAGGCCGAGGCTGATAGGTGCCCGGGATATATAAAGTGCGCAAAGTCACTACTCCTTAATTACAATGGATGAGGAAATGAAGGTGAGAGCATTTACAGACCGATCGGAAAGTATTGGGAAGTTAAGTGTGCAGGACGTCCCATAGGTGCTTTTCCAGAAGGCAAGACTGGACTGTCTTTTGTTTTTCCTTGAAGACGTTTCGCTTCTCATCCGAGAAGCTTCTTCAGTTCGGAC
Source organism: Pantherophis guttatus (assembly GCF_029531705.1). The sequence continues at coordinate 96,863,167 of NW_026844028.1, read as the reverse complement.
TGAATCGAAGTCAGAGCTGAAGAAGCTTCTCGGATGGGGAAGCGAAACGTCTTCAAGGAAAAAACGAAGACAGTTCAGTCTGCCTTCTGGAAAAAGCACCTTTGGGACAAACATGACCTTGGATGCCTGAATCTCCATAGGCAAAGTGTGCAGGAAAATTCAATCCTTGTTCCCTGATCAAAACTTGGGCAGGATGGTCTCTCTTCCGAATTCTCCACCAAACCCCCAAACTGGTGGTTCCACCCAACCTAAAGAACCCTAAAAGCCAAGTTCACAAAACCCGTGGATGTATTCTGGCAAGAAGCCACAACAACATGTTCGCAAGACACCCTGAATCACGTGCATGATCCAACCCGGGTTTTATCCTGGTTTAGCACGTCGTGTGAATGCCCCGACCCTTGCAAGCGATTCCCTGGCGCACCTGAGCATATGCAAGGCCTCCGGCTTATCCTGTGTGAGGGAGGCATATTGAGCCAGCTGGAATTAAAGTAACCCTGCGCTGGAAATAAAGAAAAGAAAATATTTTTTTAATGGACGAGATCTCACTCACCCCAGCCAAGGACTGAGCGGGTCTGGTTCCCGATTTAATCACCCCCCTCCCTTTTTAATTCATGTACTCTTTATTAATGCAAAAAAAGATCTTGGGACGCGCGGGGAAATATTTTGGATCGGGCGCAACTTTTATCAGACGTCTGCAAATGGCCACTTACAGACTTTTAGAGGCACCGAGCGTTGCTAATCCGCGCGGAGCATCATAAATCAAAAACGTGGCGGTATTTTCAGCGGAGAAATAAACCCTCCTCGCCAAAGAAAAGAGGACCCTGTAATTTACCCCCGCGGCCTCTCTGACTTTTGCACCCACCACCGTGGCCTAGGCTGGGGATCTTGGGATCTGATTTCAGCGGTCCTGCTTCTAAGCTGCCCATCCCGATTGGGACGTCTTTCTGAGAAATCCCTTATTTCCTCTTATCCGATTTGAAACAGCCTTCAGTTTCCTCGGGGGTTGCTAGTGAAGCATGGGAGATGTAGTCCTCCGTCTCTGGAGGAACTCGGGTGGGCAAGGCTGCTTTAAATAAAGGAGTCTTTGGCCGGCGCGAAAGTCCCGCGGAAATCGGCGCGCCGAAAAAGCCCCCCTCCCCGTGGAACCTTTTCACGAGGGGAAGGGTGCGTGGGAAAATGAGTCCCGAGTCCCGACCCTGGAGAGAGCAGCTGGCTTTCCTTTGAAGTGAACGTAGCTAAAGTCGGACTGGGATCAAGTGAGTGTTCCCTGAAATCTAACCTTTACACACAACCCGCGTAATTCGCTCTTCCCATTCGCACGAAGCCAAATTGCCACGGCCAGGTGGATCCGCGCTGCAGAAGAAAAATAGCCACCCCGCTCATCCCACCCACCCACCCACCCCTGATCACTTGTAATCTGGTAGATCTTGAACTGATCTCCTCAGCCCTACTTATTGCGGGAACACCCCCCACCGGTTTAGCGCTCGCTCTCTTCCAAACCGAGTGCAGACGAAGGGAGTTGTTACACAGGCTGACTAACTTCCGATCTGGACATTGGCTTTCGCACAGATGCCTAAAGTAATCCTAGTTGATTCAATCAACGCAGAGGGTTACTCTTGAGGTCCATGCTCTCCTACCAACGATTAGGAGCCTGGTGGCGCAGTGGACTGAACTACTGTTAAAGTAGTGTTTAGCTGCCTGCAATTACTGCAAGTTCAATTCTCACCAGGCTCAAGGTTGACTCAGCCTTCCATCCTTCCGAGGTAGGTAAAATGAGGACCCGGATTGTGGGGGCAATAAGCTGACTTTGTATAAAAAAGAACACCACTTAGTGGGGGCCAAAAAGCCCTACTAAGCAGGTATATACAAAAGTATGAAGGCTATTGCTTAAAAGCATTGTAAGCCGCCCTGAGTCTCCGGAGAAGGGCGGCATATAAATCAAACTAATAATAATAATAAAAAAAATAATTAACCGCAGAATCTAAAGCGCGGTCGATGGCTGAACTGGAGCCTGGGCAGGTCCTCACAATCATTTACAAGCCGGGATAGTACGTCTGAAGCCGCGAAGTGCACGAATGTCACTCCCATTCGCTGGGGGACAGGGAGCCCTTTCCCCCACCCACCCCACCCCAAGGGAACGTGGGGAAGGGCTGGGCGCGAACAAGCGAGTCACAGCCCGCAGTACTTGAGGTTCACGAGACTGCGGCACTTCAGTCAAGTGTCGACTGGATTCACAGATTCAGACGACACTTGTAACCCGCGGGATTAGTCCCTCCGACAGCACGCCAGTGTCCCACTTTATTGAAAGTAGTAGTTTTTTTCTCAAGAGGATTGATTCTATCAGGAGTAATATTAAAGAGACGGAATGCCGGATTCTTAAAAAAGAACTTTCGGATTTCGATTGAAACAAAACCTTAAACGGCTTGTGAAATGCCCCTAAATGTGTACTTCGCTTTTAAAAATAAGTTTCGAAAGAATGGGTTGACCTCTTTTGTCTTAAGACTTTGCTGCCACCAAATCCCGGAGCTCCATTTACAAGACACGTGTACAATTTCCGATATTTAACCGGATCGGGGCTTATTCGGCTATCCCCCCTGTTCTGAGTTACCAAGAGGGGCCCAAACCATAAACCGGCGGCAGGATCTTGATTCCCAAACCCATACTAAATTAAAGCACGGGTTGGTTGGATTGCGAGTTAGTGTGTCGTGTGAATGTAGCCAGTATTAAGAGAGAGAGAGAAAAAGTATCCTGCTACTGAAATGCTAACCCAGTCTGTTGGGACTTTCTCCGGGAGAATCATTGTCTACGTCTTAACTCTTCTGTAGGCGGGGAAAAAAATATTATTTTTAAGCAGTTCATCCCGCAGGACGTGTCGGGTCGAAGGGACCCAGGAAGCGTCCAGACAACAAGCGTGGCCCAGTCAGCAGGAGCACGCATGCTTAATGGTTGCATTCTCACAACAAGCTAAGTTGGGTTCGTGCCTAACTTTGAATACTTTTTAAAATAGTATTTTAGGGCGATTTCACCCTTTTGTCACAAAGAGAGAGTCAAGGCTGTCGTGGGAAAGCGACTTTTTCCCTTGCCGCCTGGTGACTCCCCGGATTTTCGCAGCCCAGATCTGGCTACCCTAAACTGGGACCTTCCTTCTCCAATGCCGCCGGGTAATGAGTGCAAATCCAGCTAATATAGGAAGCGCTGCGATGCCCGACGGCCGAGGCACCTTTGGGCAGGATAGAAGCGGATCGCGCGAAGCCGAAAGGAGCACCAAGCCGTCTCTTCAGGCCGATGTAGGCCGGGCTTCCTCCTGCCAGCTCCGGAGGAAACCGGGGAGAAGCCGCGTTTGAGGAAAAACGAGGCTGCTTGGGCGCTTGGCACAGCTCCGGCTTAACTGGGACTTGAATCTCCGTCGCTGCGGCCAACTTTTTTTTTTTAAAAAGCATTTAGCAGCCAGTTTGGGGCTATTAATTGGTTACAGGCTTCAATTCCTTTCGGCTTCCCGCGATCCGCTTCCATCGTGCCCAAAGGTAGCGCAAGGAGCCCTGGTAGCGCAGCAGACTAAAGCACTGTGATTAACATCTGCTGCTTGCAATTACTGCTGGTTCGAATCTCTCCAAGGCTCAAGGTTGACTCAGCCTTCCATCCTTTCTAAGGTATATAAAATGAGGACTCAGATTGTGGGGAAATAAGCTGACTTTGTATAAATATATACAAAAGTATGAAGGCTATTGCTTAACGCATTGTAAGCCGCCCTGAGTCTTCGGAGAAGGGCGGCATATAAATCAATTTTTTTTAAAAATCCTTCTTGATTCTCCTTAGTCCCAGGGATCCGATAGATCGATGGCTAACGGAATCTCTCCTCTCGCCTCCCTCCCGTTAAACCGAGGAACCGCTGAACGAGAAATGCGCTGTTTCATTTTCATCCTGCTCGCCGTGATGTTTTCACCGGCGCTTCCAGCCAGGCGGACACGCGGCTTTCGAAGAACGGTGCTCCTTTTTTTTTTTTGGTCTCCCGGTTTAATTGATTTAAATTGCTTTTATCTACCCGCGGAGGAAGAAAGGGGAAAAAAATCCGCTTCAGTTCGACGTTTGCTTGAGTTGTTAAAAGGCAGGCGGGGGAGAGAAGCGGGTTCAAGAGGTGGCTGGCTCTTTTGTGGTTCGAGAAGGGAGCCCACCCGACTGCGAGGACTTATCGAGCTGGGGATAGGACCAAGAAAGGGCCAGAATTGAGTTCCCACTTGTCCCGTAGCTATTTCGGGAGTTTTTCAGCCTAGCCCAGCCTACTTCAGATGATTTGTGGTGATGATAAAAAAAAAAAAAAGGAGCGGCAGGGAAGGATCACCTCGTGGTCCCCTCTCTGTGTTGTCAGGAAATCATTGCAAGGGAAGATATAAATAAACTGCAATAAAGGGAACCTTTTAGCTGAGCTTGTCTCAGTGTCGGTGCGGCTGTCTTGGGAGCAATATGGACATGGTTTGCTTTTACCACTTTCTGGGGGGGAGGGGGTGGCTTACTTCCCCTGGGGCTCTTAGTGGTCTCCCATCCAAGTAATAAGCAGCCTGATTCTGCTCAGCATCTGAACAAAGGAAAGAAACGTGTGGGAAAAAATAGATCTACAAATACAAAATAAAAGCTGCATCTTTTTCCTCCTGTCTTTTGGAGGTGGGCAGGGTCAGCCCAGTTCAACTCTTTGCCCAATCCTCCCAGACTCAAATTGACCCCTCGCTGCCCCAGACCAAGCCCCCCCCTTGCAGTCCAGTCTAAGGGAAAAAAAAACAGGAGCCCCATCACCTGCTCACAATGCAGCTCAAGAGGAGAGAATTGCAACATAGTAACAAGGTGAGAAACCCCAACATTCCATCCTCAATGAAGGACACGCCCCCCATTGTCTCAACATTCCATCTCCTAAGGGCAGATCCATTGACAATGACCTGCCTAGCTTCTCCAAATTGGCTGGCCAATCAGATTTCCTAGGATTTCCCACTTTGGAGCCCCTTAGCATCCTATAAGAATGTTTGCTTTCCCATTGTTCAAGGTTTTTCTTGTAAAAGCAGGCACCTAACAATCTTTCAATAAATACATTTCCTTCTGCTTGGTATTTCTGAATTTTCCACGGGGAAGTGTATCAGCATTCACCTGTGGCACGTATGCATGCTGGAAAGGGAGCCCGCATGGTTATGATAAAATATGATCAAATTATATGATGTGATAAAATGATGATGGGCTCCAGTACGAGCCCAAAAGAAGGACAAAGTTTTGGTCTCAGTGACCGACTCAGATTGGATCTTGCAACATTATCCTTGAAGATATATTTATTTACCTTCGTTCGTATGATAAAATAAGTCGAAGTGGTAGCTGTGTCGGTATGATCAAAGCTCAATTTGTTTTTACATCTTTCACACTAGTGTTCTATATAAATATTGAGTGGAGCACATTCTAGGAAGGGGGAGTGAGACAAGAGACAGCATAGGCCATTGACACAAAAGGAGAGATTGGATAGCCACTTCGTACAATCTCCCAGTTTATAACTCTTAGAATGAGAGAACAGGTAGTCCTCAAGTTATGACCAAAATTGAGCCCAACATTTCTGTTGCTAAGTGAGACAGTTAAGTTACTTTTGTCCCATATTATGACCTTTCTTGCCACAGTTGTTAAATGAATCAATGCAGTTGTTTAGTCACACGGTTGTTAAGTGAGTCTGGCTTTCCCATTGATTTTGCTTGTCAGAAGGTCGCAAAAGAGGATCACATGACCCCGGGACACTGAGACCGTCATAAATATGAATCAGTTGTCAAAGTGTCTGAATTTGGATCACGTGACCATGAGGATGCCACTTATGACCAAATGTGAAAAACAGTTATAAGTCACTTTTTAAAGTGCCGTTGTTACTTCAGTCACTCAATGAACTGTTATAAGTGAAGGACTACTTGTAGTAAGGGTTTAGTCTGGCAAGATTCTGTCTGCTGCATGTAAGTAAATACAGAACTGAACTCCGGCTGATTTGTTCTAGTTATTTTTGGGCTGACACAATCCTACTGAGTTCGTTTAGTTCAACCTGTTCTACACGTTGTGTTTGCAAAACATTCTTGCTTGGATTTGTAAGAAATTGCACAATCACCATCCTGGGGCTGCAACGGCAAAAGCTCACGGAACGCCGTTACCTTCTCACCAAAGGTGGTCCCTATTTTTCCACTTGCATTTTTTACGTGCTTTCAAACTGCTAGGTTGGCAGAAGCTGGGACGAGTAACGGGAGCTCAGCCCGTTACGCGGCACTAGGAATTCGAACCGCTGAACTGCCGACCTTTCGATTGACAAGCTCGGCGTCTTAGCCACTGAGCCACCCTGTCCCTTAGATGGCTTAAAGGGCTTGCGTAAATGCAGGACGTGGGTTCATTTAGGAAAGGATCGCCTTATCAGTGAGATGGGTGGCAAATAAACTTAATAAATAAAATACAAGTGTGTACATCTTCCTTAGGAAGGGATGGCCAATCTAGCTTGATTGAGAAGTAAGTTTCTTTGAAGCTCAGTTCCATTAGATCAAGGGTCTGCAACCTTAAGGACTCAAAGAGCCATTTGGACCCGTTTCCCACAGAAAAGAAAACACCGGGAGCCACAAAACCTGGGTGGGTGTGGCCAACTCGATGTCACTCACTTCCACCAGTCACATGACTCCCCCCTAGCCATGCCTACCCAGCCGGTCATTAGGGAAGAGAACCAGTTGTTAAAAAACACTGGGAACCACAAAATTCTTTTGACCTTTCTCTCTCTCCCCTCCCCCACATTTCTCCCTCTCTCTCTGTATCTCTTTATGTCTCTCTCTCTCTCTCCCCCTCTCTCTGTATCTCTCTCTCTCTGCCCTGGCCACTTCTCCATCCCCTGCCATCGCCCTTACCTTCTCAGGCCAGGTGAGGAGTGACTGGTAGGGGAGGGCAAGGGGTGGGGATCACCCAACAGGAAGCCACAGCAAAGGACCCAAAGAGCCACATGTGGCTCTGGAGCCACAGGTTGCTGACTCTTGCACTAGATTCAGTCCCAACCTGAGCAATATTTAGATCTATGGACTTCAATTCCCAGAATTCCCCAGCCAGCCTTGCTGGCTGGGGAATTCTGGGAGTTGAAGTCCACACAATTGGACAAGTACCACAAGTGGACAAGCCCACACAAGTCTACCATTTTAAAGTTGCTCAGATTGAGAAACACTACAGTAGACTGAAGATTGTGTTACAACTGCTATCAAGTAATGCATGTCACAATCAGCTCACAATGTGTCACAACCAGCTCACAATATTCTCCTCGGCTATGGACATTGGGAGCTAAAGTAACAATGGACAGGCTCATCCACCAGGAGGAAATGAATCAACTACGCCATGATGTCAACATCCATATGTGCAATGTGGCGTAAATGAGTATTGTGCACACCAGTTTAGCTTCCTCCAATTTTTTTCAAAAGCAGCCTCCCCAAACTGATGTGCTTCCAGAAACTTTTGTAGTCTAATTTCCACCCCTTTCAATTATCTGGGCAATGCTGTGTGTGTGTAATTGATATAAATTATAATCTATCTCATGAAATCCAATTCAGAAAGGTTAAGAAGGTCTTTAATTTAATAGCTGGAACCGTAAAGGGTACAAATGGGCCAGAAGACATAGTTGTAGTTGATTGGTTGGAGAATGCGAGCTTCTGCATGAGGATTGGTTGCTGGGCGTAAAGGGGGAGTTTCCCTTTTTTCCCGCCTTTTTCTTCCGTGTGCTGCTTCTGTGATTTAACCTGATGGTTTACCTCACGATGTAGGGATGTGCCTGACTGGCTTGCTTGCTCTAAATATAAATGTAAAATATATTTATTTATATAAAAGTACAAGTTTGTGTCAGCCTCTCTGACTCCATTTGGACACTGGTTGCACAATTCCCTGACAAGAAGAATAGAATAGAATAGAATAGAATAGAATAGAATAGAATAGAATAGAATAGAATAGAAGAGAAGAGAAGAGAAGAGAAGAGAAGAGAAGAGAATAGAGAATAGAGAATAGAGAATAGAGAATAGAATAAAAAAATAGAATAAAAAATAGAACAGAATAGAAAATAGAAAATAGAATAGAAAATAGAATAGAATAGAAAATAGAATAGAAAATAGAATAAATAAATAGAATAGAAAATAGAATAGAATAGAAAATAGATTAGAAAATAGAAAATAGAATAGAATAGAATAGAGAATAGAGAATAGAATAAAATAGAAAATAGAATAGAATAGAATAGAGAATAGAGAATAGAATAAAATAGAAAATAGAAAATAGAAAATAGAAAATAGAATAGAATAGAATAGAGAATAGAGAATAGAATAGAAAATAGAATAGAATAGAATAGAATATAGAATAGAAAGAATAGAATAGAATATAGAATAGAATAGAATAGAATAGAATAGAATAGAATAAACAGAGTTGGAAGGGACCTTGGAGGTCTTCTAGTCCAACCCCCTGCTTAGGCAGGAAACCCTCTACGTTTTATTTCTGAAAATTACAGCAGAGAGAAGATGATTAGACTCCTCCACAAGCCAATGTTTGGATAGCTATGATTTGTCAAATGAAATTGAACAACCTGGAATCCAGGGATGTCTGTAGGACACACACACACACACATAAATCAAGATGGCAGCCATAGGATGGTGGCTGGTATGATCAAAATCCCACCCGTTTTATATATATATGTGTGTGTGTGTGTGTGTTGGATAGGTGGCAACTTCCCACTTCAATTCTACCACGTAGATGCAATTTTTTTGCTTTTTTGACGACATCCTTTCCACCTGCCTGTGTACAACATCGACATTGTGCTTCGCGAATCCAATTTGAACTAAAACAAGACCATGACAACCAACCACAGAGGTTTTGAGTCTGAGTTTCCAGATATCTACTTTAATCCAGGATCTCATCATTTGGGACGCTGCTGATGTATTGGGGCCATTAGGGATGATGGAATTGTAGGTTAGCACACCTGGAGAATTCCCCAGGTCGGAAGAGATCCTCACTTGCCCTACAAAGTTATTGTGAGGCCAAGAAAGAAGAAAGAAAGAAAAAATAAATAGAAGAATTTTGGAGAAATAAGAAGACATAGCCCTTGACCTGGAGACCCTTACCAAAATGAGACATTTTTTTTTTGGATCTCTCTCCAGCTTCCCTTACCAGCATGATCAATGGTCAAAGATTAGAATTATTAGAATTCTTTATTGGCCAAGTGTGATTAGACACGCAAGGAATTTGTCTCCGGTCCATCAACTCTCAATGTACATACAACAATAAGATGAGTTGGAAGTTGCAGTTGGTAACACATTGAGACTCATAAGTTGACCTTTCCTATCAGCATTCCCTAAACTGCCCCCATAAAGTTCAAGGCTTAGAATTCAATCTGGTATGGCCTTAGGGGTTGCAGTCCTGATATATGCTTGTATATTATACAGGTAGTCCTCGACTTATGACCACAATTGAACCCAACATGTCCATTGTTAAGCAAGACAGTTGATGTGAATTTTGGCCCATTTTACGACCTTCCTTTCTTGCCAAAATTGTTAAGCGAACTACTGCGGTTGTTAAATCAGTAACACAGGCAACTGGCTTCCCTGTTGTCTTTGCTTGTCAGAAGGCTGCAGAAGGTTGTGATCACATGACCATGGGACATCTCCTCTGTCATCAATACACGCCAGGTGTCAAGCGGCCGAATTTTGATCACATGACCATGGGGATGCCATGACAGTAGTATCAAAACGGGTCAGAGGTCCCTTTTTTCAATGCCGTTGTAAATTCAAATGGTCCCTAAATGAATGGTTGTACATAGAGGACTACTTATGTTCAGTTGGGACTGGTTGCCAAGGGGTTATCTAAGGGGTTGCCACAAAAAAGAGGGAGGCCAATCTATTCTCCAAAACCACTCCTTGCATCTCCTTCTTCCCTGCTTCCCTCTTCTTCCTTCCTTCCTCCCTCCCTTCCTCCCTCCCTTCCTTCCCACTCTCCTCCCACTCTCCTCCCTCCCTCCCTTCCTCCCGTCCATCCTCTCTCCTCCAACTCTCCCTCCCTCCATCCCACCCTCTCTCCTCCCACTCTCCCTCTCTCCCTCTCTTCCTTCCTTCCACTCTCCTCCCACTCTCCCTTCCCTCCCTCCCTCTCTCCTCCCACTCTCCCTCCCTTCCCTTCCTCCCGTCCATCCTCTCTCCTCCAACTCTCCCTCCCTCCATCCCACCCTCTCTCCTCCCACTCTCCCTCTCTCCCTCTCTTCCTTCCTTCCACTCTCCTCCCACTCTCCTTCCCTCCCTCCCTCTCTCCTCCCACTCTCCCTCCTCCCTTCCTCCCGTCCATCCTCTCTCCTCCAACTCTCCCTCCCTCCCACCCTCTCTCCCTTCCTTCCTCCCTCCCTCCCTCTCTCCTCCCACTCTCCCTCCCTCCCTTCCTCTCTCCTCCCACTCTCCTTCCCTCCCTCCCTCCCTCCCTTCCTTCCTTCCTTCCATAAGACTAGAGATGGCATGATAGTATTCCAGTATTTGAGGGGCTGCCACAAAGAAGAGGGTGTCAATTTATTTTCCAAAGCACCAGAGGTCAGGACAAGAAACAATGGATGGAAACTAATCAAGGAGAGAAGCAACCTGGAATTAAGGAGAAACTTCCTGACAGCGAGGACAATTAACCAGTGGAACAGCTTGCCTCAAGAAGTTGTAGGTGCTCCAATACTGGAAGTTTTTAAAAGGAGATTGGACAGCCACTTGTCTGAACTGGTATAGGCTTTCCCACCTGAGCGAGGGGTTGGACTAGAAGACCTCCATGATCCCTTCCAATTCTGTTATACTGTTGTTATTCTCCTAAGACCACTCTAGAAAAAAATGCTACATGAAAGCCACAACTTGTGTTAAAGCCTATGTTTGCATGCCATTGATAGGTTGCCGTTTAATTCCTAGCATTTCCAGCAGGCCAGGCTAAGCAAAAGCTTTGATTTGACATGAACTTCTACCAGCATTAGCAAAACTGAGCTATACCTTTCTCATTAAAAACCAGCTTCCTATGAAAATCCTTTGAAATAGATTGTGGAAGATCATATTGGATTTAGAGGCCTTTCCAAATTCTCTTGCTTGTAACGGTGGATCTCCCAGTGCAACCTTTTTTTCAACAGTGTTTCGTACACACATTTATTCTTCTCTTTTTGCTTTGCATTCATTAATCTGCAGAAGCTGCCTTGCTAACTGACAAGTCAACAAATGTTCCACTGGATCTATAGGGGGGAAAAAAAAAATTCCTGGGAACCCCATACGAAAATGAGGACTGTCACTCAACTGAAAAAAAAAATCTAGGTTGATAAATGCAGGTTATCAGAATTGATTGAGCAGTCAATTAACCAATTATAACAGCACATGTTTGCACTGGAAAACAAACAAATCTATGCCTTGTTTTCAGAAGAGGCAGCTAAGCGCAAAAACAGACTCCGAAAAAAACATTTTTTTCTCCCATTAGGATGGGAATAGCTCTCTCAGAGGAGCGCTTGCCATTTCTTCTTTTGTAAGTACTTCAGGACCCAATTTTGAAAGCCAATTAAGATGTTAAATTGATTAAAATAATACCCACTTAATCAGCCCAAACCACGTAACCTTAATTAAACAGGATTGGGGAAGGAGAAGGTCATTTGAGGACTACGTGATTGAACTGCAGAACTTTAGTTGACCACTGGGGAGCAGCAAAGACCTAGAGTTTTCTAGGCCTCTGTGCTGCCATCTGAAGGTCATTCAGGCAGTCCTCGCTTTATGACTACAATGGGGAGCAGAATTTCTGTTGCCGAGGAAGGTGGTTGTTAAATGAATCACGCCTGATTTTACTACCTTTTGCCACCGTTCTTAAGTGAATCACTGAAGTTGTTAAGGGAATCATATGGTTCAGTGGTCACCAACGGGTGGTCCGTGGACCATTGGTGATCCATGAGAACATTTTGGTGGTCCGCAGAACAATTATTTGCATTTTTTATATTGCGTTAAATCAGGAGTCCTCAAACTACGGCTGCTGGGCCGGATACGTGCAATGAATGTTTGAATTGGTGCAGAGAGTCTCCCCCTTTGGGGTCTTTTTGTGTGGGTCGGAGGGGGGCAGAAATTCCAACTTGGGGTCTGCTTAAGCCTCCTGGTGTGGGTCTTTGGGCTAAGGCTGGAGGGAAGTGCCGTTGGTGGCGAAGAGCCGGGGGGCCTTGTTCCAGTGGGACTGCCTCATGGCCTGGAACTGGCTGACCATCACAGCCCGCTGAGCCTCCAGGCGCCGGTACCTGGCCTTGCACTCCCTCAGGTCTTCCCTCTGCTTGGAAAGCCTATGCTCCTAGTCCTCAGTGAGGTGCTTCTGCTGAGCCTCCTTCTCGGTCAGATCCCATTTGAACTTGAGCTGTTTTGCCAACTCTTTCTCGTGGTGGCTGCTTAGCTCCAACAACTGCTTCCTGTTGGGGGCCTAAGGAGCCCCGGTGGGGAGGGGAGGAGTGGCTGGGAGGGGAGGGGCGAGTAGAGGCCGGCGAGGTGCCCCTCAACAAGAGTGACATCGAGTTGGCCATGCCCACCCAGTCACATGACCACTTAGCCAGTCGTTAGGCAAATCATATTAGTGGTCCATGGGATTTAAAATTATGAATGTAGTGATCCCTGAGGTCCAAAAGGTTGGTGACCCCTGATATGGTTGTTTAGTGAATCCAGATATGCCCATTGACTTCGCTTGTCAGAAGCCGTCTGGGAAGGTCACAAATGATGATCAAAAACCCCGGGATGCTGCACCCACCATAAATACATGCTGGTGATTGCCTAGCACCCAAATTTTGATCATGTGACTGTTGGGATGCTGTGAAGGTTGTGGCGCGAGGACCATTTGTATGTCACTTTTTTCCCAGTGCTGTTGTATCTTCAAGTGGTCACTAAATGAATGGTTGTAAATTGAGGACTACCTGTCACGAATGTGCAATCCAGGTTATCCCTCTATTTGAAGCTCCCGTCAGGTGAGATGGGAGAAGGGAGAGGCACTATTTTCATAGCAGAACTGAGAATACTTGCCTTTTTTTTTTTGAGTTGTGGATCACATAAAAACAATATCATGGAGTCATGGCAGAAGGATGTTTGCTATGGCATATTGTGCCAGGATGCAAGAGTAAAAAGGACTAAAGATTTGACGCAATGAAACAATATCGAAATAGTGGATAATCTGGACGAGGAGACCCTGCGGATTTTATTCTGTGACTCATTGCTCATCTCCTTTTCAAGGCCACTGAGAGCCAGTGCTGTCCGAAGACATTTCCGTGGTCATGTGACCGACATGACATCATGGAGCACTGCTACTTTCCCATCAAAGTGGTACCTATTTATCTACTCAAATTTGCATGCTTTCAAACTGCTAGGTTGCCAGGAGCTGCAGCGAGGACAGGAGCTCACCCCATTGCGTGGTGCTCGGGTCTCGAACCTGGGTTGCTGGTTTTCCAGCCGACAAGCCCAGCATGTTAAATGCTGAGCGACTGCGCCGCCTTGGATAACCTCACACCACATCACATAAGGCTGTCCGATCTGGACTGCAAAACTCCAGATGACCACTAGATGGCAGCAAGGAGAGGTTTCTGAACGTCTTTGTTGCTGTCAGGATGTTTATAAACCAGGTCTGACAGTCCTACTGCAAGCATCTGGACTCTTTTGACTCAGAAGGAGGACTTCAGCAAACAACAGGATCCTAATTAACAATCCTTTAAATTGAATTATCCCCAAAAATCCCAAGCCCTCAGAAATACCTCATTAAAATGCCATAGCAATTGTAACTTAATTGCCATTTAGGTGACCAGTGTAAATTACTTTATATGGGGCTTCCTTTGGAGCTTAAAAAAAATGTGGCAATCCAATTGTTGGTTGGAAACCTTCACTAGGGTAGAGTAAAAATGATCCTATGATGAATGCATTAGTTACCAGTAGACTATGGATTCAGTTCAAAGTGCTGGTCATTTATATACCACTGAAACTCTTCTCTCCATTTGTAACCTTCAATTAGCCCCAAACAGTCCATCATAGCACGAAAGTGTCAGGTTTCGAGGTCGTCTCAAATAAATTGCATTTCAAACAACGTCTTTGATGAAAAACTCCCATTTATTAAGCACGACATTCTAACTCCGACTCCATTGCAGCCAACACTGACTTCCAGACCCAAAACCCTCCCTTTCCGTCCCCCACTCCTCTGCACTCATTGGCCATCTTCCAAGTCACTCTACTCCTAATCTACTGCTCCAGCTCAAAGGAATTTCCCCCCTCCCATCCCATCTCCTAGGGGATATAAGTAGGTGAAAAGTCAAACGTCCCTTTCCAGACGCCTCCGCTTCTCCTTCTTATGTCAGCACTAGAGTAAATGCAGCTTGAAGTGCTGACAGAAAGTTTTTGAATCAAGGGTACCTCAAATCCATACAAAACTCGGGACCCATTTTTCCCCCATATAATTTAAATTTCAAGGATCTTCACATCAGTTGAATCGCAAACTTGTGGTCACTGCAAGATTGTCACAGTCACATGACCATGGCTTCTAATGCTCTCCCTGCCAGCTTCTCAACACAAAGTCAATAGGGAAGCCATCAAGATGCCAAAAGGCATTCCTGCACCCATCCATGGTCATTCTGTTTATCAGTTTAAGTAAGGAAATATATCTGCAAGGATGACCCAATGAGTCATGGGTTGTCTAGCTATCTTTAAGACCCTCTATAGCCCCTGCTATAGGTAATCCTCAATTTGCAACCATTCGTTCACTGACTGTTCATAGTTACAAGGGAAAAAAGAAAGGCAAGAAATGTCACAAAACGGCACAAAAACACTCACAACTGTCTTGTTTAGCAATGTGTCAGGTTTCGAGGCCGTCTCAAATAAATTGCATTTCAAACAAAGTCTTTGAAGGAAAACTCCTATTTATTAAGCATGACATTCTAAATCCCGACTCCATCGAAGCCAACACTGACTTCCATACCCAAAACTCTCCCTTTCCGTTCCCCACTCCCCTGCACTCATTGGCCATCTTCCAAGTCATTCTACCCCTAATCTACTGCTCCAGCTCAAAGGAATTTCCCCCCTCCCATCCCATTTCCTAGGGGATATAAGTAGGTGAAAAGTCAAACGTCCCTTTCCAGACGCCTCCACTTCTCCTTCTTATGTCAGCACTAGAGTAAATGCAGCTTGAAGTGCTGACATCATGGACATTTTGGGTTCAACTGTGGTCATAAATTGAGGACTACCCGCTATGGCGGAATACATCCAACAACATCTTGCCAAAATAGAATCTGTCCATCTGGTCAGAACATCTAGTGAGCAAGAGTTGACAATCCTTCCTCCTTCTAATTGTCTAGTTTGGTTCTGCAACCCAACAAGACAGACACAGACTTCAGAGGATAATTAGAACTGCAGAAAAAACAATGGCTACCAACCTGCCTTCCATTGAGGACCTGTATACTGCACCAGTCAAAAAGAGGGTTGTGAAAATATTTACAGACCCCTCGCATCCTGGACATAAACTGTTTCAACTCCTACCCTCAAAACGATGCTATAGAGCACTGGACACCAGAACAACTAGACACAAGGACAGTTTTTCCCCGAACGCCATCACTCTGCTAAACAAATAATTCCCTCAACCCTGTCAAACTATTCATTAAGTCTGCACTATTATTAATCTTCTCATCGTTCCTATCACCCATCTCCTCCCACTTATGACTGTATGACTGTAACTTTGTTGCTTGTATCCTTACGATTTATATTGATTGTTTCCTAGTATGATTTGATTGCTTATTTGTACCCTATGACTATCATTAAGTGTTGTACCTTATGATTCTTGACGAATGTATCTTGTCTTTTTATGTACACTGAAAGCCTATGCACCAAAGACAAATTCCTTGTGTGTCCAATCACACTTGGCCAATAAAGAATTCTATTTTCTATCTATCTATCTATAACAATGAAAGTAATGTCACGGAATTGTTCTTTGGTACACACATCATGGCATCTCTCTCTCTTTCTCTGTTATACACATGGAACTGAGTTTGAGGTGTGACAATAAAACATTCTCCCACCGCTTTCATCATTTTGATGAAAAGTGAGATTTTTGTGGATACCCGTCAAGATACTACTCTACATTTTCAGAACCGCAAAGCTTTGACTACCAGTCATCCCCACCATTTTGACTTTTTTGATCTTCCTTAAGGTTGCACCTGAATGGATGGGAGGAAGCAGCCCACGTCCATGATATTCTTATTTTAGGGAATAACTTGTCACCCGATGTTTGGATCGTTCTCATGCCCTGTCTTGGACAGTGATAAAATCCCTATCTTTTCATCTTTCGTTGCCTTTAATAGTTAGTCCTTCTGTCTTTGAGCACTTTTAGCTTTGGATACTGTTGTGGTAAGTTCTACTTATCTTTACTACCGGTTCGCAACGGGACCGCATGCGCAGAAGCGTTCTGATGACGTCGGGCTCAGTGGGTGGAGCTTCCCGCCAGTTTTACTACCGGTTCTATAGAACCAGTATAAACTGGGGGCAACTCACCACTGGGTAATTCCTATCCCATTAATCCTGTTGTGTCATGGATGTCTACAAAGAGGTCAAAAGAGTCAAGACAGCAAGCAGAACTGTGTGATCAAAGGTTTGCCTTTGTTAAACGACGTCATAGGCCTGGGCTGCCATCTTGACTTTTCTGACCCTAACCTCCCACCAGACTCCCTCCCAATACTGTTTCTTGCGATACATTACGGTGGTACATTGAGGCATTTAATTGAGCAGGATCTAATCAAGCGAGAAGATCAATAAATAACACACCTTCTCTTCAATATCAGAAGTTTAAAAACGAAAAGGGAAAGGGACCAGTGAAAAGTAGTGCTACCTGAGAAATGTCGGCTCTTTAAAATGGCTTATTCTTTTTCTCAGTCCAGTTTGCCTCTTTTACTGGAATAAAAAAGAGACCGGCTATAAGGAGAAGTAGGGGGGAGGAACAACCTTCATTTCCCCCACTCCTATAGTTCTTCTATCTAATGCCAAGCTTAGGACAGAGCTGCAAATGAGGAAAGTTAAATCTAAGCTTAAAGGTAAAGATTCCCCTTGCACATATGTGCTAGTCGTTCCTGACTTTAGGGGGCGGTGCTCATCTCCGTTTCAAAGCCGAAGAGCCAGCGCTGTCTGAAGATGTCTCCGTGGTCATGTGGCCAGCATGACTCAATGCCAAAGGCGCACCGAACGCTGTGACCTTCCCACCAAAGGTGGTCCCTATTTTTCTACTTGCATTTTTTACATGCTTTTGAACTGCTAGGTTAGCAGAAGCTGGGACAAGTCACGGGAGCTCACCCCATTACGTGACACTAGGGATTTGAACCGCTGAACTGCTGACCTTTCGATTGACAAGCTCAGCATCTTAGCCACTGAGCCACCACATCCCTCAATCTAAGCTTAGTCACCCAAATAAGCATGTGATGGGAGTCTCTTTGAAGTAAGGTTAAGATAGGGGATCCTTTTTTTCCTTCCCCCCCCCCAAACTTGACAACTTGAAGATGTCTGGGCTTCAACTCCCAGAATTCCCCAAGATCGCAGTGGTCAAATCCAAATTCAAGATAATGTGGTTTTCCACATTTTTTTTAAATAAAAAGCCTGAGTGAATACATCTGAAAGCAAAAATGGAAACAAACCTCCCCGAAACTGAAAACAGGACAATAATTTCAAATGACACCATTTTGATTGCCAAGGGCATCAGTTGGAACCCTCACAGCCAACTTTGCATCACTCCCCTTCTCATAACAACTGAAAAAGTGTCAATCAAAAGTGTGATAGCTTATACAAAGTTGAGTTCTATTGTATAACTTTTTTTCCTCCATTGAAGTGAGCCGTGCTAAAGGCTGGATGTAAAATTCTGGTACGGAATCATAAAATTCACGCATGCATGGATCCATCCATCCCATTTATTTAAGAAAATGTATATGGCCGCCCAACTCACCCGGAGTAACTCTGGGTGACTTACAAAAATAACAATCCCGATACAAACCCCAATCAATCTTCGTTCCCCTCCCCTCAGTGACAACAATCAAACCAACCATTTGATAGGCTCCGTATCACTCTGAGCAGAGGTGGGGCTGCTGGGGGTTTGCAAGGGTTTGGGAGAACCTCTAGCTAAGTTTCTGTGAAGTTCAGAGAACCCCCAAATCCCACTCCTGGCTGGTCCCGTCCACCCTTCCTCTCCCCTCCCAGGAGTCCCCATGAGGCCCATTTTGGATGCAGATAAGTGCAGGGTGAGCGCGGAGGCTCAGGGAGGGTGAAAAACAGGCCTATCAGAAGTTCGGGAAGGCTGAAAACAGGCCTCCAGAGGGCCTCTGGAGCCTGGGGAGGCTGTTTTCGCCCTCCCAGAGGCTTGAGGAAAACCTCTGGAGCCTGGGGAGGGCCAAAACGCCCCCCCTTGTGGTGCAGGAGGCAGGCTAGGCCACGCCCACCATGGCCACGCCCACCCAGCAACCGGGCAGAGAACCCCTTGCTAAAATTCAATTGACTCTGAGGTCCCCTGGAAAAACCAAGGCCTTTCAAAAAGCTGTCAAGATGGGGTCCAATCTTATTTCTGCTGGGATAATGCACCCTAGATAGGGAGCCATGACAGAGAAGGCCCTCCTTCGTCCCACCAGATGGGCCTCTTTAAGAAAGCGGACCCATAATATCCCCAGCCTTCCCACTCTGCTGGGTCAGGTAGATATAACTAGGATATAATGGCTATATCATCCATCCATCCATCCATCCATCCATCCATCCATCCATCCATCCATCCAATTTCTTGCCTGCACAACTCTCAAAATGAGCATTGTTTAACTGTAATGCTTGGGTATCCTATTAATGATCCTTTCTGACCAATTGCTTGGCCTCAAGTCACTAAGCAGGATGCAACCTGGTTAGTTCCTGGATAAGAGACTATGAGAAATTCCAGGAGCTATAGCTCATACGGAGAAGTTGAGGATATTTCCTGGATGAAAAGGTCTGACAAGCCACTTCCAAACTACATGAGGCCTGTCCCCCCAGAACCTGAAACTCAGCTTGAAGGAGACTTGACTGCTTTAAGGGGGGGAAAAAAACAGGGTTTCTAACCGCCACACTCATTTTCTGGAAGAGGATTAAGCGAAGGCCACCCAGATTTTGAAATGAAATAGTTCAACTTAAGGATAAATGAGATTCTTTCTTTTGTAGCCTGCAATCATTTGGACCAAATCATGATTTGGTCCAGGAAAAAAAAAAAGGGACACCAGCAAAATTCAAATTGTCAACGGAGACTTGCTATGACCTTCGTCAAGTAGTTCCAAGTTCTAACATTCTGCTTGGAAGAACATTAAAATGAAGACTGCTTTTCTCAGTCCCTTCACACACGGGTATTGTAGATACTCAAGAGAAGATGGTGCTGGACATTATGTGATAAGGTATTGTTTGTTCTACCACCATTTTAAAACAAGATATGCAAAGCCATACAAACTGATCTAAAAGCCAACATATAGCTGGTGGAGGGGAGAGAGATCTCCAAAAAGAGCAAGCTACACAACGAATCTGGTTCTGAGTTCGCCTCTATCAGGTTCGCCTGATATGCCAGTTGCGCCCCTTTCTGGATCGGGACTCCTTATGCATGGTCACTCATGCCCTTGTCACTTCCCGCCTGGATTACTGCAATGCTCTCTACATGGGGCTCCCCTTGAGGAGCACCCGGAGGCTCCAGCTGGTGCAGAATGCAGCCGCGCGGGTACTTATGGGGGCGACATGGCGCTCCCACGTAACACCTCTCCTGCGCGAGCTGCATTGGCTTCCGGTGGTCTTCCGGGTGCGCTTCAAGGTATTGGTTCTCATCTTCAAAGCGCTCCATGGCTTAGGGCCCGGTTATTTACAAGACCACCTTCTGCCACCGATAACTTCCCACCGGCCAATACGCTCCCACAGAGAGGGTCTCCTCAGGGTGCCGTCAGTCAGGCAATGTCGGCTGGTGACCCCCAGGGGAAGAGCCTTCTCTGTGGGGGCATCTGCCCTCTGGAATGAGCTACCCCCAGGGATACGACTGATCCCGGACCTCCGGACATTTTGCCGGGCTCTGAAGACTTTTTTATTTCAGCAAGCCGGGCTGGCTTAAAATTTTTAATTGGTTAATTTTATGGCTAAGGGGTTTTAAATTGGGGGAAGCCAATATAGATTTAATTATGTTTTAAAGTATTTTAATGTTTATATTGTATGTTTTTTAATCCTGGCTGTTCACCGCCCCGAGTCCTTCGGGAGAGGGGTGGTATAAAAATTTAATAAATGAAATGAATGAAATGAGTTAAGAGTAGAGAAAGGAGGGAATAATGACATCAGTTCACTAGAACTTGATAGAAAACCAGCTGGGACCCCTGGCTGCCATAACAAATCAGAAAGGATGGTAGAGGTAGCCCTCAACTTACGACCACTGAGGCCAAAATTTCTGTTGCTAAGCAAGATATTTGTTAAGTGAATTTCCCCCCATTTTGCAACTTTTCTTGCCGCAGTTGTTAAACGAATCACTGCAGCTACTGTGTTTCCCCGAAAATAAGACCCTGCCTTATATTTTTTTGAACCCCGAAATAAATGCTTGGCCTTATTTTCAGGGAGGTCTTATTATTTTGGGGCGCGTGGAGCAAGAGGAGGCTCCTCTTGCCGTCTTACCTGATTTCCAGCTCTGTCTCCCTAACCTTAACCAGAGGAAATGGTGGGGACCAGCTGCATAAGCGTTTAAATATTTTCAGGGAGGGCTTATTTTCAGGGAGACTTATTTTAACGTATGCGCTCAAAAGTCCGATTGGGCTTATTATCAGGGGATGTCTTATTTTCGGGGAAACACGGTATTAATTGAGAAACATAGTTGTTAAGTGCATCTGGCTTCTGCATTGCTTATCGGAATATCGCAAAGTTATCACATGACCTCAGGATACTGCACCCATCTTAAATTAAAGAGCCTTGGTAGTACAGTGGTCTAAAGCACCCTGTTATTAAGACCAGCTGCCTGCAATTACTGCAGGTTCGAATCTCGCCAAGGCTCAAGGTTGACTCAGCCTTCCATCCTTTCTAAGGTAGGTAAATTGAGGACCCAGTTTGTGGGGGCAATAAGCTGACTTTGTATAAATATACAAAAGGATGAAGGCTATTGCTTAGCGCATTGTAAGCCGCCCTGAGTCTCCGGAGAAGGGCGGCATATAAATCGAATTAAAAAAAAAAAAATTTGAGCGAGTTGCCAAGCATCTGAATTTTGATCATGCTGCAATAGTCGTAAGTGTGAAAAAACGGTCCAAAGTCACTTTTTTTCAGTGCTGTTGTAACTTCAAATGACTATAAAATGAACTGTTGTAAGTTGACTACCAGTATTGAATAAGTGAGACATGCTAGAACAGAGGTCTTCAAACTTGGCAGCTTTAAGACTTGTGGACTTCAACGCCCAGAATTCTCCAGCAAAGCTTTGCTGGAGAATTCTGGGAGTTGAAGTCCACAAGTCTTAAAGCTGCCAAGTTTGAAGACCTCTGTGCTAGAATGATAAAGATGCTTGAATTTCTCAGTGGATTGAAGCCATGGTCAAAGACGAGACTCGTGTGTGCCCTGGAATGCCAGCCCCAATCCTAGAAATCCAATCCCTTTTAGATTAACAAGAAGCAACAGCACTGACTTGGGTATATTTAAGGCACAGCCGCAAGAGAAAATGGCAGAGAAATGAGAATTGTTGGGTCACTGGAGAAGGAACAAGGCTGCAAAGCAAAGATTCTGCAATGTATTAAAAACAGCAGAGAGAAAAGCTGGATTTATTATAGAGGTCTTGCTCTGAACAACACACCTGTAACGATTTGGGAAAGTGCTTCTTTTTTTTTTCTATGCTTGAAAACGCCTTTTAAAAATGTTTGCGAGTTTTTGGAACAATATTTTGCCATGTTGGAATCAGCTAGCCTTGGTCTTGCTATGCTAGTATTATATACTGTATATATAAAATATAAAAGGTATAATAGAGCAGTGGTGAGTTGCTTCCGGTTCTGTCCGGTTCTTTAGAACCGGTAGTAAAAGTGGCAAGAGGTTCTGTCCACCTGCCCGGACATCATAAGTGACGATCTATGCATGCACAGAAGTGCGCGCACTCCTGTTGCAAACCAGTAGTAAAGGTAAGTAGAACCCACCCCGTAATAAAGATGTTGAGACCAGGGGTGGGTTCTAAATTTTTTTTACTACTGGTTCTGTGGGTGTGGCTTATTTTGTGGGTGTGGTTTGATGGTCATGTGACAATTCTTTAGGATTTAGCAGAGGTACTGGTCTACCAGGCTTTTAGCTGCTTGCACAGCTGTACTGGTCTACTCATTTGTTTTTGGAGGCACCGGTCTACTCATTTGTTTTTGGAGGCACTGGTCTACTCATTTGTTTTCGGAGGCACCGGTCTGCCCATTTGTTTTTGGAGGCACTGGTCTACTCATTTGTTTTTGGAGGCACCAGTCTACTCATTTGTTTTTGGAGGCACTGGTCTACCCATTTGTTTTTGGAGGCACTGGTCTACTCATTTGTTTTTGGAGGCACCGGTCTACTCATTTGTTTTCGGAGGCACCGGTCTACTCATTTGTTTTCGGAGGCACCGGTCTGCCCATTTGTTTTTCGAGCGCCCTGGTCTACCACCTCACTGCCTTTTAACACTGATCAGCTGTAGGGCGGCCCTTTGAAGCCCCCCGGCAAGAATTTAAACAGTTTTTTTCCTTCTAGCCGATCAGCTGGGACTTGGGAGGCAGCGAATAGATTGGGGGTGGGGCCAAATAAAAGGTAAGAATAACGCGGGGGGGCAGGAGGGCTCAGCTCCCGAACAAACAGAACCGGTTTGGTGACGTCATATCATCACCGCTACCAGCTTGGCCGAACCGGGAGGAACCCACCACTGGTTGAGACTCTGGAAAGAGTGTAGAGAAGAGCAACAAAGATGATTAAGGGATTGGAGGATAAAACATATGACGAACGGTTGCCGGAATCGGGTATGTCTAGTTTAATAAAAAGAAGGATTAATAAAAAAGAACGTGATAGCAGTGTTCCAATATTTGATGTATTGCCACAAGGAAGAGGAGGTCAATCTATTCTCCAAAGCACCTAAAGGTAGGACAAGAAGCAATGAATGGAAATGTATCAAGGAGAGAACCAGCCAAAACCAAAGGGAAATTTCCTAAGAGTGAGAACAATTAATCAGTGGAATGGCTTCTGTCCAGAAATTGTGGGTGATCCAACACTGGAAGTTTTTAAGAAGAAATCGGACAACCGTTTGTCTGAAATGGTATCGGGTTTCTTGCTTGAGCAGGGGGTTGGACTAGAAGACCTCAAGGTCCCTTGGAGCTCTGTTATTCTGTTATTTTTAATCTCGGCAATTTTAAGACATGTGGACTTCAATTCCCAGAATTCTCCAGCCAGCAATGCTGACTGGGGAATTCTGGGAGTTGAAGTCCACACATCATCAAGCCTGAGAAACATTGCCTCAAGCAACGAGTGAATAAATCAGAGGCTTAATATAATATTCTCCCCCGAGGTGCTCGGTTTTCAAATGCAATCTTGCTTTTGGAAAATACTTCCCGGGTTGAAGTAAGGAGTTTGAGCACTATGTAATCCAGGCCCACCACCTGAAGTCAGGCAGGTGAAATGCTGGGCAGGGCAAGGGAATTAAAGGGAAATCACGAAATCACGAATCACGAAAAAGGGAGCCAATTTGCCTCCCCTTATTCTACCTATGTCCCAGTTTTAGACAGACACACAAAGGGCATTTTCGTGCAAGATGCTGAATCAGGAGCTGTGAAAGTTAGTGGCATTCACTCAAAATACCAGATTTGGTTAACAATAACCTTGGGACCCGGTGGCTCAGTGGCTAAGACACTGAGCTTGTCAATTGAAAGATAGACAGTTCAGCAGTTCGAATCCCTAGTGCCGCGTAATGGAGTGAGCTCCCGTTCATTGTCTCAGCTTCTGCCAACCTAGCAGTTCGAAAGCACGTAAAAAATGCAAGTGGAAAAATAGGTACCACCTTTGGTGGGAAGGTAACAGCATTCCGTGTGCCTTTGATGTTTAATCATGCCGGCTACATGACCACGAAGACGTTTTCAGACAGCGCTGGCTCTTCGGCTTTGAAACGGAGATGAGCACTGCCCCCTAGAGCTGGGAACGACTAGCACATATGTGCAAGGGGAACCTTTACCTTTACCTTAACCTTGGTTAATTTTTTTTGTGGCTCATGGTATATAGTGCAAATGGTGCCTTCCCCCGTTCTAGTCCCCTTGTGGAATTATACTTCTGATGGGCCCTAGGCAAGTGCTTGGCTGGGGATTATGAGAGATGTAATCCATCATCTTTCTCTTACAACGAGAGAGGCTGCCACATTGTCACAGCGCAATTTTTGGGGACGCAGGAATGGCTCCCTTTTTATCTTGCACCAGCAACATTCTCAGGTGCTGAGACTCTCAGGGACAGAGGAAGTGAAACTTGGTGTGTGCGTGAGTCCATCAGTATGTGTGTATCTAGCAGGGTAGGGGTCAGGGGTTGGGGGCTCTGCTGTTGTCAGAAGAGCTGCACATTTTTGTGTAAGGCTGCCCTAAGGTTTAAAACCCAGTATGGGAGGTTCTTCTAAGACCAGGGCTCGGCAACCTTAAACACTCAAAGAGCCATTTGGACCCATTTCCCACAGAAAAGAAAACACCGGGAGCCACAAAACCCTTCTGGCATCTAAAACGAAGATAACACTGCATATATCATTTTTTAAAAAAACTTTATGCTATGTATAAAAAAACTATAGCGTGCTGCATTTATGAAATCAATGACCTGCTACAGAGAAAACGCATTTTTATTTCTGCATGCAACAAAAGCATTTTGAACTCTAAAAAAAAAAAAAAAAAAAAAGTTGGGTCGAAAAGCTCAATAAATCACGTGCCGGTAGGGGTCGCGCATTGGCGGTTGCGATGCATATTTTGAGCGACAGGGAGCTGCGGCAGAGGGATGAAAGAGCCACATGCGGCTCCAGAGCTGCGGGTTGCTGACTCCTGTTCTAAGTATATCAGATTGCTCAGATCTTTGCCACTGGAGCCAAAGGGGGCTTTCATAGGTGGCTTACCCCACTTGCAACCAGTTGCACGGAATTACACCAACCAGCTTAAAAAAGACACAAACACCCCGTTTATTCTACCAAATGGGGAGGGTCTACTGACGGTGCCCCCTTTAAATCCCAATAGGCTAGAGTGAATCTCCCTCTCTCCCTTCCTCCCTCCCCTCCCGTTCCATCACTGGGTGGGAATCTTTCAGAACTGATTCGGTCCAAGTGTGGATGCTGCTTTGATGGGATTCAGATACGGCGTGACGTGATAGCAGTGTTCCAATATCTGAGGGGCTGCCACAAAGAAGGGGGGGGGTGTCAACCTATTCTCCAAAGCACCTGAAGGCAGGACAAGAAGAAATGGGTGGAAACCAAGGGTGAAATGTAAAATTTGTTACTACCGGTTCTGTGGGCGTGGCTTGTGCGGGGGGGGGGGGAGGTGACTGGGTGGACGTGGCCAACTTTTTTTTTTTTAACTTTTCAAAGCATTTTTTCTAATGCTTTGAAAAGCCTCCGACGATCAGGCTACTCAGCTGGGATCGTCAGAGACTTTTCAAAGCATTTTTTTTACCACCTTTTCGGCCAAGAGGTTGCAGAAAAAAATGCTTTGAAAAGCCTCTGACGATCCCAGCTGAGCTGCCCGATCATCAGAGGCTTTTTTTTTTAACTTTTAAAAGCATTTTTTTGTCAGAAGAGGTTGTAGAAATGGGGGTGGGGGCACTCCCAAGAATGGGTGATTGAGCCTTATCTCCCAGAAAGGATGTTACAAGAAGAAGATGCTCCTCACAATGACCCCCGTGAGATAGGCTAAAGGGCAGAGCCTCCGTCAACAGAAAGCGATCCTATGAGCTTCATCACTGAAGAGGCGTTTGATTGGGTTTCTCCACAATCCGACTTTGGTTAAAGGGACTCCGTCAAAATTTATCCAAGAAGGAACCACGCATGATTTACTCTTAACATGTAAAATTGAGCTATGAGGTTCATCTAACAGAATAACAGAGTTGGAAGGGACCTTGGAGGTCTTCTAATCCAGCTCCATGCTCAGGCAGGAAACCCTACACCACTTCAGACAAATGGTTATCCAACCTCTTCTTAAAAACTTCCAGTGTTGGAGCATTCACAACTTCTGGAGGCAAGTTGTTCCACTGATAAGTTGTTCTAACTGTCAGGAAATTTCTCCTTAGTTCTAAGTTGCTTCTCTCCTTGATTAGTTTCCACCCATTGCTTCTTGTCCTGCCCTCAGGTGCTTTGGAGAATAGGCTGTCCTCCTCTTTCTTGAATATTGAAACACTGGTATCATGTCACCCCTAGTCTGTCTTCCGAATGAGGCCAGCTTCTTGGTCTAGCTGTTTATGTAATAATAGATTAAATAGGTGGGATCCAAATGCAACATTCAGTCTAAATATCTGGCTGATTGTGCGACTAACCACAATAATAATTATTCTGGATTTTGACACTGTCAACATAATTAAGCATAAACCGTTACTCGGTTAATACATGCTGGGGTTGGGAAAATGCACTGAATATCCTTAATAGAGTCAACCACCAAAACAAACAAACAAACAAACAAACCATAGTAAGGTTAGTCCTAAACTAGCATGTAACACGAGCCCAGATGCTCTACCTGACACGGTTAAGCAACCTGCTTTATTAAGAGTATTAAATCAGGAAAGAAAAACAATCTAAAGAGGGGGGAATAAAAATCAGCAAGATGTAGGCAAAAAGCCACTGGAAGTCCCTTGGCTTCAGAGACAGAGAGAGGCCATCAAAATATTTCAAAAGTGTTTCTCTTTGCTCCGGTGTTCATTTAACTTTTTTTTTTTTAAAGTAGATTCGGAATATAGGATGGGATGGCAGGGGCTCTATTCCTTCCTTGGCAACCGCGCCTGCTCTTTCCAGCTCGCCAAGTGAGAGACCCCCTCTCCCAATTCGGAGGGTGATTATTTGAATGTGAAAAGGAGCGCGCGGGGTCCCATCTGGAAGAGGAGGCCACTCAATTAGAGGGCGCAGCACTTCAGGGGGCCTCTCCTTTCTCCTGGTCTCCCCTGCCCGACCCCCTCCCCGCGCCCCCCAATCTCCCAGGCTCTCCCCCCCCAATCCCCTTCTAGGCAAAACGAAACAAAACCGAGAGAGAGGGAGGGAGAGAGGGAGGGCGGGGCGGGGAGAGGGACAGAGAGAGAGACACACACCCAGAGAAAGACAGAGACACAGAGACACGCGCACACACAGAGACAGAGAGAGACGCAGATAAAGAGACAGAGAGAGACAGAGACAGAGAGACACACACAGAGAGAGAGACAGACAGACAGAAAGAGAGAGACAGACAAAGAGAGAGACAGAGACAGAGACAAGAGAGAGAGACAAAGAGACACAGAGACAGAGACAGACAGACAGACACACACAGAGAGAGAGAGAGAGGGAGAGAGAGAGAGAGACAGACAGAGGGAGACAGGGAGAGAGAGACAGACATCAGTAAAGTTTGCACTCTTGGTAAAACAATGTCCCAGGAGTTTCTTTTTCTGGATTCGCCAGCTGGACAGTTGACACATAGCAGTAACCACTCCCTGGATTTTCCACCCGTTCTCCCATCCCTGTGGCCGTGTTGAGTCACAGCCAAGAAACAGACAGCAGGGTCCACGCTTGAATGAATTTAAATTTTATTAAAAGTTTCGTTTATTGAACATTCGTTATTAAAAGTTCACTTACTGGATATTATTACATTTCAAAAAGGTGTAAAAATTACTATTCGGTGGATGTTTTGCTACGTGTCTGCCCAACTCGTACAATTCTGATTGATCTCTTTGGAAGGAAGGATTCCAAATTCAGCGCCAGGCCGCAGCATTCTTAGGACTGATGGAAAAAAGTCGCAGAACGGGAAAGGCTGGGCAACAGAGCATCTCCAGCGATCAAGGGACAGGAAGATCTCCCCAGATACAAAAGGAGTAACCAATCAGATGCCCCTTCGTCATTTTGAGTTGCTGCTCTGGCAAATATCTACCAGCAGCTTCTCAATGTAAATCAAGAATGCCCTAACTAGACAATAACACCATTATTTCTACTTGCTTGTATCTAGTCTTTCTTCATTCTCCTTGGTCAGCTAATTCCTTTCTACAGGTAGTCCTTGACTTACAACTGATTGCTTAACCGAGTCCAAAATTACCGATGGACCGATCTGGAGGTACTTATGACCTAGATTCAAAGTTACAATGGTCACTCCTCTCCCGTGGTCACACAATCACACGCTGAGCGTTTGGCAACTGGGCCACGTTTACAGCTATTAGCGATACCCTGTGGTCACATGACCAGGTTTTAGCGGTGCCCTGTGGTCATGTGACCGGCATTTATTTCTGGTTGTCGTTAAAACTGGGCCCATAACAAATAATCTGTTCATTTAACGACCACCACAAAAACAGTTTGTAACCTCATGACTTCTGGCCATAATGGGCAGGTTCCATTACAGTCGTAACTCAAGGTTTACCTCAGGGGTGTCAAACTCAAGGCCCGGGGACTAAATCCGGCCCGCGGGCCGCCCTGGGAACAGTGAAGGAACGGCCCGTGGTGCTTCTCCCAGTGGAAACAGAGTTTGTGAGGGCCGCAGGTGGTCCTCCTGAGCTCCGTTTTCGCTGGCAGAGGGTTGCAGGAGGCTGTCGCAGGTGAAAACAGAGCTCGGGAGTCCATTTTCGCTGCCAGAGCGCTCGGGCCACCACAGACGCCCCCGACATGAGTGATGTTGAGCTGGCCACGGCCACCCTGGCCACATCCACTCTGGGCCCCCTGAGGTAAAACACAACCCTGATGCAGCCAGGGTGGATAAAAATCAATGATTTTTTTTAAAAAAATCAAAAAAATCAGATTTTTTTGAATTAAATCGGATTTTTTTGATTTTTATCGAATTTATTTTAATAAAAAACTTTTGGGTAAAAATCTATCGTAAGATAGTTTTCTATTTAAGATACATAAATAATTTAGTTTATTCAGCATGAAATGGAGCTTAGTTATGTAGCATGAGGCTGTCTATTCTGCAACACTGGGACTATCGGTGAGTCAACAGTGGGTCAAAGGAGGAGCAGAGATGACAGTTGCTCTTTAAAAATTATGATTTAAATCGAGTTGATTTAAATTAAGCCTTTTTCCTAGTGATTTAAATCATGATTTAAATTGTGATTTAAATCAAATCCACCCTGGATGCAGCCCTCAATGAAATCAAGTTTGACACCCCAGTTTCCCCCCCTTTTTTAAAATTAGCAGTCATACTATTTTGCAGCCAAATTATACACATGATTTGTGTGGGGTTGACCAGTTCCGATGCTGCATTCCAACCAGGAACATTTCTCAACTCTCTTCTAAGCAGGAGGAAACTCACTTAGCGACAGAAACCTCAAGCGACAAGAGACTCCTCCAAGCACCATTTTAAAAAAAAAGGAAAATAAAAGGGGCAAAAAAAAAAAAAATGAATTATTTTCATGGACAAACACCCAAACAAGATCACACCACAAGAAATGCCAATTCTTGCATTCATACAAGCCCTGGGTTTAAAAAAAGAAAGAAAGAAAGAAAAGAAGAAGCAGGAAATAGCAAAGGGATTTCTTCCGTGCTCCCATCTTTCTAAAAAGTTCAGAGAAACATCTTCTGCGTTCATAAAATACGAAGCTCCATTTAGCTGTGGAATTAATCCATTTGTGAGGAATCACACAGTAAGCGAATGAGAAACTACGCAAAGAAGTGGAGAGGATTTACACAACTGGTAACTAAGTCGCAAAAAGATAAACGAAGCAGTAAAATGAACCAGCTCTGCATGTTTCATAATCTCGGTGGCTCAATTCTTCTCCTTCCCTGCTTCCAGCCTTCAATCTTCACAACGCCCCTAAGAGGTAGGTCAGTCCGAGACTCACCAATGGACCTGAGGGATACTCAGGTTGCATTTTGATGGCCATCGATAAACTCTCCAGAAAACTGACTTTAACTAGAGCTCACTGTGGGGAAAACATGAATAAGAGATTTGAACCCAGCATCCCCAGGTCCTCTGCTGACAATAGAACCCCTTCAGGGTAATTTCAGGTAGTCCTCGGTTTACAACCATTCGTTTAATGACTGTTCGCATTTATAACAGTACTGAAAAAAGTGATTGATGACTGTCGGTGTGATCGACGATCGTTGCAGGGTCCCCATGGTCACCTGATCAAAACTTCGGACACTTAGCAACTGACTTGTATTTATGACGGTCGCAGTGTTCCCGGGGTCACGTGATCCGCTTTTGCAACCTCCAGACAAGCAAAGTCAATGGGGGGAAGCCAGATTCACTTAATGACCATGTGATTCACTTAACAACTGCAGTGATTCACTTAACAACCATGGCAGGAAAGGTCGTACAATGGGGAGAAACCAGTAGTGAAATGTAAAATTTGTTACTACCGGTTCTGTGGGTGTGGCTTGGTGATGGTGGTGGTAATGTGACTGGGTGGGCGTGGCCAACTTTTTTTTTTTTTTTACTTTTAAAACCATTTTTTTCTACCTCTTCAGCGATCGGCAGAGGCTTTTTTTCTTTTAAAAGGCTCTGACGATCCCAGCCGAGTTGCCTGATCGGTAGAGGCTTTTTTTCTTTTAAAAGGCTCTGATGATTCCAGCCGAGTTGCCTGATTGGCAGAGGCTTTTTTTCTTTTAAAAGCCTCTGACGACCAGGCAACTCAGCTGGAATCGTCAGAGGCTTTTAAAAGCATTTTTTCTACAATCTCAGAGGTTGTGGAAAAAATGCTTTTAAAAGCCTCTGACAATCCCAGCTGAGCCGTGCGATCATCAGAGGCTTTTTTTTTTTACTTTTAAAAGCATTTTTTCTGCCGAAGAGGTTGTAGAAAAAATGCTTTTAAAAGTAAAAAAAAAAAAAAAAAGAACCCTCTGATGATTGCGTGGCTCAAGCTGGGCGTGGTGGGGGGCAGGGATTTTTGCTACCGTTCTCCGAACCACCCGCCTCCATCGCTACCGGATCAGGCGATCCGGTCCGAACCGGGAGCATTTCACCCCTGGGAGAAACTCACTTAACTGTCTCATTTAGCAACAGAAATGTCAGGCTCGACTGTGGTTGTAAACTGAGGACTAGCTGCAATCACTTGTTATGTTATCCTTAAGCTTATTATGTGACACAGAAAACTGTTCTGTAGAAGATCCCACCATTAACTTGACTTATAACAGTTTGTTTTGTGACCATTCAAAGCTACACCGACACTGGAAAAAGTCACGATCATTTATCTCCATGCAGCTTTTCCACAGTTACATGATCCAAATTCAGACACTTGGCACCGGACTCATATTTATGACGGCTGCAGTGTCCTGGGGCTCATGTGATCCCCTTTTGCGACAATCAAAGTCCACAGGGAAGCCAGATTCACTCAACAACCGTGTAGCTAATTTAACAACTGCAGTGATTCACTTAACAACCGTGTAGCTAACTTAACAACTGCAGTGATTCACTTAACAACTGTGGCAAGGAAAAGTCGTAAAACGGGGCAAACCTCACTTAACAAATGTCACACTTAGCAACATAAATTTTGGGCTCAATTGTGGTCGTAAGTCGAGGACTACCTGTATTAGTAAAAAAGGAAGGTTAGAAACTAAAAATAAAATTTAAAAAAAGTTGGGGGGGGGTCCCTGTCAGAATTATTTATTGCCGCCCCTCAAGCAGGAGCCTGAAAGTCAACAGATATTGCTTGTGAATTAAAAATCCCAAAACGTCACTCAAATTGAGGATTTAACTTCCTGTCCGTTAGAAAACTTAAAACAATCAAAAGTGCTTGAGTAACGCAATGGCGTATCAACTCTCCCTCGCACTGATGATGTTACCCAGTCAGGTAATGAAATGTCTGCAAGGAAACCAACCCCAGCAAGAAAGCAGCAAGAACCCAACATATTGAGTCTACCTGGAGAGGCCTAAAACTACACACACACAAACACACCTCACACAGGCTCAGCTGGTTTAATACAGCTGTCAAGGTCTATAACTCTGAGGGAGGAAGGAGGAAGGCTCCATCTTTGGTTCTTTGTACAAACTGGAAAAGGAACATCTCCAATAAAATTGTTAAGATCGGACCGAAAGCTACACAGACACAGGATGTGTATCCACACAACACATTAAATCAAAAGCAAAGAAAGCACAGGATGCCTCGGGGTAGGGGTCCCCAACCTGTGGGACACGGCCCACTACCGGACCGTGAGGTGTTCGCCACCGGGCCGCGTGAGTGGCTGGCCAGTGCATGTACCTGTGCGCATACCCCCACTCGCACTAGCGTCGCTACAAATGTGTGCACACTCACAGCCCCGTTCGCATGTGCGAAAAGGCGCCAGCCCCCAGCCCCCCGCGGGCCCCCAACCCAGAGAAGTTCGGGACCTCTGCCTTAGCGTGCTAGGGTGAATTCTCTAGTTATCACAGACTCAGTTCAAAACAAACCAAAGCTCAGAGTCGCACAGTACATCAAACTCGGTTAGTTTTATCCCTGAGTTCCCAGAATTAACCCAACTGCCCAACAACCCAAGGAACCCTGAATGAACACTAGCAAGGATCATTGCGCATAGCCAGCCAGATAATCCCAATCTGGGAGGAGATTGTACAGGTCGTCCTCGATTTACGACAGTTCATTTAGTGACCGTTTGAACAATTCATTTAGAATAGAATAGCAGAGTTGGAAGGGACTTTGGAGGTCTTCTAGTCCAACCCCCTGCTTAGGCAGGAAACTCTACACCACTTCAGACAAATGGTTATCCAACATCTTCTTAAAACTTCCAGTGTTGGAGCATTCGCAACTTCTGGTGGCAAGTTGTTCCACTGATTAATTTTTCTCATTGTCAGGAAATTTCTCCTTAGTTCTAAGTTTCTTCTCTCCTTGATTAGTTTCCACCTATTGCTTCTTATTCTGCCCTCAGGTGCTTTGGAGAATAGCTTGACTCCCCGTTCTTTGTGGCAGCCCCTGAGATATTGGAAGACTGCTATCATGTCTCCCCTAGTCCTTCTTTTCATCAAACTAGACATACCCAATTCCAGCAACCGGTCTTCAATGATTTAAACAATAATCTTTGTTGCTCTTCTCTGCACTCTTTCTAGAGTCTGCACATCTTTTTTACCTCATGGCGACCATGACTGGATGCAAGGACTTATAAAGTGGCATTAACACTTCACGTTGATCTGGATTCTATCCCTCTGTTAATACAGCCTAGAACTGTGTTGGCTTTTTTGGAAGCTGCTGCACACTGCCGGCTCAGATTTAAATGATTAGATTAGGTTTAGTGACCGTTCATTTAGCGACCGTTCCAGCAGCACTGAAATAAGTGACTTATGACCGTTTTTCACACTTATGACCTTTGCAGCATCCCTGTGATCACGTGATCAAAATTCAAACGCGTGGCAATGGATTCATATTTATGACCGGCCGCAGTGTTCCTGGGGGAGGGGTCAGGTGATCCCCTTTTACGACCTTCTGAAGAGCAAAGTCAGCAGGGAAGACAGATTCACTTCACAAACTTGTCGTTAACAACTGCGGGGACTCGTTTTAACAAATGAGGGGCAAGAGAGGTCGTAATATTAGGGCAACAATCACTTAACAAAGGTTTCACTTAGCAACCGAGATGCGGGGCTCGGTTGTGGTCGTAAGTCGAGGACTACCTGTACTGTAGATAGTTCGGGTTTGTCCCAGAAGAAGGAAGCTGAGGAGCTGGAAAGCTGAGGAGAATATCAAGGATGGTGGAAAGTTCTGGATAATATGCGAAGGGTGATCGGATTTCTCCGGTGGGTGTGGATTTATTATCCATCACACCCAGTAGACAAGAATGGAAGTCTCCAGAATGACATCCAAGCTTTTATAACAGGGGTCTCGAATCTTGGCAACTTTAAGACTTGTGGACTTCAACTCCCAGAATCCCTCAGCCAGCAAAGCTGGCTGAGGAATTCTGGGAGTTGAAGTCCACAAGTCTTAAAGTTGCCAAGACTCGAGACCTCTGTTTTATAAGGAAGATTTTCTTGATCGGAAAAGCCATTAAACCAGGGGTCCCAAACCTGTGAGCGGTGACCCACTACTGGGCCACAGCCTATTGGTCACCGGGCCGTTTGAGTAGCTGGCTGGTCCACGCACACGTGTGCTTGCGTGCATAGCCCCCTCATGTGAACATCGCAGGCCCTCGCAGGCCCACTCACACGGACACTTCACGTGAGCATCACAGGCGCTCACGATTCCACCCATGCGAGCAACTTAACAACTGTGGCAAGGAAGGTTGTAAAATGAGGCGAAACTCACTTAACAGCTGTCTTGCTTAGCAATGGATACTTGGGGCTCAATGGTGGTCGTACCTAAGAAAACCATCTGTAGTCCCCCCCTCCGTCCCCCCCGAGACTACAATGAGAGGTTGTTATTTTTTTCGTCTTCCTAACTGCCATGACGCCTGAAATTGCCACATTCCCAGATTGCAGAAAAGAAAAAAGCCGAGTTAGTGTTGAGGGAACTGCATTTTAAGAGGGGTGGGGAAAAAAATGAAATGATACAAATGGAAGTCTAGGGAGATTCTCACAGTCATTCAGCTCATGGTGGTCCCAAAGGTGGGAAGTGGACTTCCTTGTTTTGTTTTGTTTTTCTTTGAAGACGTTTCGCTTCTCATCCCAGAAGTTTCTTCATTCAGCTCTGACTGGGCGGTGGGGGAATGGAAAGATTTCGATTTCTTTGCAGACCGCTAGTCATTTGCATTCTTTTTAGAGAGCCGTTGAGGCCACTTGGGGTTTCATCTGGGTCCTGAGGATCACAGAGGAGGGAAGGATATGACATCGTCTATCTCCAGTCTACAAGTCTTTTCAGCAGTTCCAAAAAGGCTCCCCATCCGTTTGCACCACTCAAGTGACCCTGAGGGACACATATAAACCTCCAAGTGGCCTCGACGGCTCGTTAAAAGGATGCAAATGCCCAGCTGTCTGCAAGGAATAGAAATCCTTCCATTCCTCACCATCCAAGTCAAAGGTGAAGAAGCTTTTTGGATGAGAAGTGTTAGGAAATGGCTATTGTCATGGCACCTTCTTTCATATGTGGTGGTCCAGAAATGGTGTAGGGTCTCCTGCTTGGGCAAGGGGTTGGACTAGACAACCTACAAGGTCCCTTCCAAGACTGTTAATCGGATTCAAATTGGCAACTCATAGTAGACTTGAATCTCTCTCTTCCCAACATCCTAGTTCAACGGCTTAACCATAGTTGGTTCTCAATTAATATATGGATGCAGGTCTTGGTTTGGTTGGCCTCATGTTGGTCTGTCATTTGAAGAGACATTCACTCCAGGTGTCCTGGCTGCCCTTACATAATGTTAGCAAATTGCCTGCTCACTCAATTACCTTTTATTTAATCATCTGTAATAATAACAGTCATGCCTGATGGTAGGAAATGTTCACGTCGGCTCCTAATTGGCCACTGATTAATAGCCTGTGCTGAGGAGTTGCCTTACTACGTGAGAACATTCAAGGGAGACAGCAAAAGATATGCAAAGCAGTGGGGTTTGAGAAAGTCACGGACAGAGTGAGGATGGAAGTAGACTTAGATGGCTGTTAGGAAATGGCTATTGTCTAACTAGTTGGTCAGGCGATATATAAACTATCATTATATGTTTGCAGTCAAAAGGTATTATATTGCTTTAAGACTGTATTGCATCATCCTGTATCCTAATTGGCTAAGCTCTGTAGCCAATGTACTTAAGGGGAAGCCTGAATCATGGCTTGTGAACACTATCTTCTTATTTGCTGTTACTCTTTACCTGTTCTCTCTGCATGATCACTGTTTGATCATTGCTACTTGTTGCTTTCTACTATTTATTGAATGTTTTAATATTGAACTTGTTCCTGTTTGAAATTCAAGAAGAACTGTATTATTGTATAATGACAACAACTGGTAAGAAGACTTTGTACTTGGAATATCCCTGCATCGATATTTTAACTATCGCCTTATCTGTGTATGACCTGGATTGTCATTGGACTTTGCATTACTTTTTCCTAAAAGTAAAAGACTACCACAACTCAGTGTGTCTGTATGTTAACTGTGATTATTCATAAACACTCTCAGCCGTTTTCATGTGCATACTCAAGGGGTACTCTGCTCAATAGCCCATAACATCGGTTATGAGCCAAGAATATCCTTAACAATGGCCATCAAGCATGAGTTTAGCAAACATCTTAACCAACCCAAAGCTGCTTTTCCATGAGGCAATTGGACTTTCTGGTTTTTCTTTGAAGACGTTTCGCTTCTCATCCAAGAAGCTAAGAGCCGAAGAAGCTTCTTGGATGAGAATAGCAATAGCACTTAGACTTATATACCGCTTCTCAGTGCTTTACAACCCTCTCTAAGCGGTTTACAGAGTCAGCCTCTTGCCCCCAACAATTTTGGGTCCTCATTTTACCCACCTCGGAAGGATGGAAGGCTGAGTCAACCTTGAGCCTGGTGAGATTTGAACTGCCAAATTGCAGGCAGCCGGCAGTCAGCAGAAGAAGTAGCCTGCAGTACTGCACTCTAACCACTGCGCCATGATGGCTCTTGGATGAGAAGTAAAACATCTTCAGAGAAAAACCAGAAAGTCCAGTGGCCTCTTGAAAAAGCACCTTTGAGACAGCCATGACCTGGATGACTGAGAATCTCCATAGACATTCAAACATCTTAACCTGATCAGACTTAAGAATCTCTGGTTTAAGTGGAAGAAAATGCTTCTACCAGCAACGGAAGACGTAGAACAGTGTTTCTGAACCTTGGCACCTCTAAATTGTGTGGACTGCAACTCTGGATTTCAAATTCCACACAATTTAGAGTTGCCAAAGTTGAGAAGCATTGATGTAGAAAGATGGATTGGCTCTTCTGTCTAGTCAAAATGATGTGGGCTTCAAGAATTTTAGCAAGGGGTTCTCTGCTTGGTTGCTGGGTGGGCGTGGCCATGGTGGGCGTGGCCTAGTCTGCCTCCTGCACCACAGTGGTGTGTCTGTGTGTTTTTGCCCTCCCTGGGCTCCGGAGGCTTTTTTTTGAGCCTCCGGGAGGGCGAAAACGGCCTCCCGAGGCTCCAAAGGCCCTCTGGAGGTCGGAAACAGGCCCATTTCCAGCCTTCCCAAACTTCCGTGTAGGGACTCCTGGGAGGGGCTGGGTGGGGTAGGCGGGGCCAGCCAGGAGTGGGATTTGGAGGTTCTCTGAACTGCACAGAATCTTAGCTAGAGGTTCTCCCAAACCCCTGCGAACTCCCAGCAGCCCATCCCTGGATATAACATATGTGTTAATTGTGGAGGGTGCCAGGATTGAGGAGATTTGGTAAAATGTCCTAGAGTGGATGCACATATACAGGTAGTCCTCAACTTACAACAGTTCGTTTAGTGACCGTCTGAAGTTACGACGGCCCTGAAAAAAAGTGACTCATGGCCATTTTCCACTTAAGACCATTGCAGCATCCCCACAGTCGCATGATCAAAATTCAGATGCTTGGCAAGTGATTCATAGTTATGACAGTTGCAGTGTCCCGGGGTGACGTGATCACCTTTTACGACCTTCTGATAAGCAAAGACGATGGGGAAAGCCAGTTTCGCTTAACATCTGTGGCAACAAAGGTTGTAAAATGGGGCAAAACTCACTTAACACCTGTCTCAGTTAGCAACAAATGTTGGGCTCAATTGAGGTCATAAATCAAGGACTACTTGTACTCCCAGGTATTTCATTCTCTGCTATCTACTCTTTCATTTCTCACTTTCTGGCTGTCCACCAAGCCTTAGCAACCACTTACAACTGTAAAGCAAAATTCTCACAGAGTCTTCTTTAATCAGATGTCAGGTTTCAAGGTCGTCTCAAATAATTTGCATTTCAAACAAAGTCTTTGAAGAAAAACTCCTATTTATTAAGCACGACATTCTAAATCTGACTTCATCGAAGCCAACACTGACTTCCAGACCCAAAACCCTCCCTTTCCGTTCCCCACTCCCCTGCACTTATTGGCCATCTTCCAAGTCATTCTACCCTTAATCTACTGCTCCAGCTCAAAGGAATTTCCCCCCTCCCATCCCATCTCCTAGGGGATATTATCTCCAGGGAAAATAAGTAGGTGAAAAGTCAAACGTCCCTTTCCAGATGCCTCTGCTTCTCCTTCTTATGACATCAGATTTATTAACAGGGACATGGGAGCTAAGTTATAGAAATATTGGGAACTGTATATATTTCCCTTACCACTCAATTTAGATTTAGATTTGTAGAACAGACTTTTTCTGATCTTCTCGCTAACCATCCATCCAGAACCATTCAGAAGTAGGGCAAAGCTTTTTAAGTGGGGAATGGCTGAGAGCCACAATGCGATTGTGGTGCACCGAACAAACTATAACCCTAACCCTAACCCTATAACACATAAAGTTCAAGAATGTCCTGTCAGAAAATTTCAAGATGATCTCACCACAGCCACACCAGAAGCAATCGGATGGTGAGCTTCCTTAGATATCAAATTATAACATCTATCCCCTTGCAATTCTATGGCTCCATATTATCTTATCATGGTTTTATCTTAATTTAGTATAATGTATTGTATTGTCTATACATTATAGCAAATATATATATTATAGCAAATATATATATATATTTGCTGATGTTTTATTTTGCCATACGCTAAATAAATAAATAACCATCCCTCCATAATGGATGGCTAAAATGGCTAAAACATATGAAGAAGGGTTGCAGGAACTGGGTATCAGTGGTGGGTTGCTCCTGGTTTGGTCCGGTTCTATAGAACCGGTAGTAAAACCGGTGGGAGGCTCCGCCCACCTGCCACGACGTCATCATGGGTGATCTGCACATGCACGCTCCCGCTGCGAATCGGTAGTAAAGGTAAGTGGAACCCACCCCTGCTGGGTATGTCTAGTTTAATGAAAAGAAGGCCTAGGGGAGACATGATAGCTCTCTTCCAGTATCTCAGGGGCTGCCCCAAAGAAGAGGGAGTCAAACTATTCTCCAAAGCACCTGAGGGCAGGACAAGAAGCAATGGGTGGAAACTAACCAAGGAGAGAAGCAACCTAGAACTAAGGAGAAATTTCCTGACAGTGAGAACAATGAATCAGTGGAACTACTTGCCTCCAGAAGTTGTGACTGCTCCAACACTGGAAGTTTTTAAGAAGAGATCTGACAACCATTTGTCTGAAGTGGTGTAAGGTTTCCTGCCTAAGCAGGGGGTTGGACTAGAAGACCTCCAAGATCCTTTCCAACTCTGTTTTTCTATTCTATTCTATTCTATTCTATTCTATTCTATTCTATTCTATTAAATCGGTTTTGTAAATACTTTAGGATGAAGAATTTTCAGAGCACAGATACAAGTGAATTTGTTTCAATGTGGAAAAAAACAACAACTCATCATTTGGACCATTTGAAAACATTGTTTCTTGGTTGCAGTTCTGTCAGCGCCCTGTGGAAATACGTCATCTCTATTTGTAAAGATGCACTTGGCAAAAATTCTCAGAGGCATCTTAATCAATCACTGAGGAAGTTGCACCTCTGGAATGTCTGCGGCTTCCTCGGTTTGTAAAGACTGTTCCCAGCAGAAGAGTGTGAGCACAGAAAAAGATATGGCTGCTTTGATGAGTTGCAGCCAGAAGCACCACTTCTGAAAATAAGTCTGAATCACTAAGCAGCCAAAAAAAATGTGGATTTTAGGCCAAACTGCCAGCGTCTTTTAACAAACGTGTACAAATTATAGTATTACGGTCTTTCCTCTTTCTATT
This sequence comes from Pantherophis guttatus, assembly GCF_029531705.1. Next base: position 96,823,344 of record NW_026844028.1, on the reverse strand, counting down.
TTAATTTTTAAAATGTTGTTTGAATCAAATGAGATAGACAGGAAATTGCAGGGGTAATTTTATCAGCCCAACAGAAGAATCGGTCAATTTGCCAAAGAGGAAGGAGGGAGAGGAAAGTCTTGGAGAAAATGCCACTTTTATTTCCATATATTGCTTTCCCAGCTTGTGCGCTTTATTGCACCACATTTAATTTATGTCGCTTCAGATTTCTTTAATAAGCCTGAAATATTTTTTTCCCAACTTAAATGACATGTCACTTACTGTAAGAGAGTGCTTTCCGTGACCTGTCTTCTGGCAAACTGAATAATGTTCAACGAAGGCTCATAGATAAGAGGTGCACCTGGGATTGGAAGGTCAAAAGGTCAAGATGATGACACATGAAGGAGACTCCCTCACTTTTAATTTCAGTCCCACCCTGTGGATGCACCTGTGCGGCAGTGCCTGCCAAAAAAACAACAAGACTGCGGGGTCATCACACCAGGGGTGGGCTTCAGATCCTTTAGCAATGGTTCGCTGCCCCATTGCTGGGTGGGTGTGGCCATGGTGGGTGTGGCCTATTTGGCCACCTGCACCACGGCAGGGGGGATGTTTTTCGCCCTCCCCAGGCTCCAGAGGCTTTCCGGGAAGCCTCCGGGAAGGCAAAAACTACTTCCGCCAGGGTTCGGAGGCCCTCCGGAGGCCAGAACAGGCCCGTTTCTGGACTTCCAGAACTTCCGAGAGGCTTGTTTTTTGCCCTCCCCAGGCTCCAGAGGCTTTTCTCGAGCCTCCGAGAGGGCGAAAACAGCTTCCCACAGGGTCCATAGGCCCTCCGGAGGCCGGAAACAGGCCTGTTTCCGGATTTCTGAAACCTCCAGTAAACCCGTTTTTTGCCCTCCCAGACCCTCCGTGCGGCCTCTGCACTTACCTGGAATGATGAATGGCCGCGTGGAGACTCCTGAGAGGGACAGGGTGGGGTGGGTATGGCCAGCCAAAGGTGACATTTGGGGGTTCGCCGAACCCTGGCGATCTTTAGCTAGAGGATAGGCCGAACACTGCTGAACCCCCCAGGAGCCCACCCCTGCATCACACCAATATTGTGGTTACATTCTTGGTTCAGGTCCTTTGGTCCAAGTAGGTACATCTTGGCCTTTGTGTGATGACGTTGCATCCCTTGTGGACGTCCATGGGTCAGAGAACCCAGAGAAGTTCATTAAATCTCGAGGAAATTTCCACTGTTCAAATTCCTCACTATACAAATAGCTTTGCAAAGAAAGACTCCATGAACTGAGTGTTGGCCGGGAACTTCTCATTGTACATTGATTAATGGAAGACAAGCTCAATGGGACATCGCATTCCTGGTTAATGTAAGTTGGAGACTCGATTATAAAGCATACTGCTCCTAAAATTCCATCCATCCCATGCAGGTCCAGGCAAGTCAACCATCCACAGCCATTTCCTACAGTAATGAATTTCTACCTAATATTTTAAATAGGACACGTACATATCTTTAAATGGTTGCTTTCACCCACATCTAATACCCCTTGCTTCGGCTTCACCTGCTGCCTTTCGCCATTACACAGCTGTAAAGGCTCACTAGCTGAACAAATGGAGCAGAACAGCAATACTTATCCAGTCAGAAACTGAACAAATAAATCAATATTCCATCACGGGAATTAAGTCCATACATCTTAAAGCGTGTTGACCGGGGAATTCTGGGAATTGAAGTACACACATCTTAAAAGTTGCCAAGGTTGAGAATCACTACACTAGAAGGCTGATGGGATGTTTGATTTATTTGTTCGGTTTCCAACTTACATTAATGAGTGCGTAATATTGTTTTTATTTCTAAGGTTGAATGCGAACTGGAAATACATTTGAAGTTGGAATCACCATCCAATTTCCCCACTGACTTTCCTAAAAGGCAAAATCTCCTTCAAGTCAACCTTAACTACTCTGAATTAACTTCCAGATCATGTCCTTCTTGAAAACAATATGAATGTTATTAGCCATCGGTGTATTGGATGTGTCCAGTTCGCAGCGGAGCTGCGTGCTCTTCTGCGCATGAGCAGAAGCATTTTGGTGACGTCGGGGTCGATGGGCGGAACCTCCCACCGGTTTTACAACCAGTTCTATAGAACCGGTGCGAACGGGGGCAACCCACCACAGGTCCAGAGGGTAAAATAAATCATAATTGACAATCACAACCATGGGACAAAATCCACACTCCTTTTTAATTTGGTTATGGCCAATCATTTTTCCACAGAAGCATGGGAGTTGCACCAATACGTTTTTATGTTTAGCATACTTAATAACATATAAATTAATAGAATGAGTTAGGTAGCTGCACATTAATATTACATGGACATGTTTTCTTACTTTTTCAATATCCTTATTCATTTTATCACTATTATTTCTTTATTCCTTTTTATATTTATTAAACTTATATGCTGCCCATCTCGTCAAAGGTGACTCTAGGTGTTATACAATCTTTCAATAAAAATAAGATATAAAATATTAAAACAATACATTTAAAATTCAGTTAAAATTGTGTGCGTGTGTTGTGGCTCCGTTGCCTGAGCCTGGGCTATCGACAGATGCAGACTCTGAGAGTGAGGGGGAGGAGTTGGCAAGGCCTCCCTCTACAGGACCCTCCTCTCTGGCAATGCCTCCGTAGGACACCAAAGGCCACACGATAGGCTCAGAGCCAAGCACGTCCCCGCAGCCACAGGTGGACAGCGATGAAGAAGATAAGTGCTGGCTGGACCCGCGACAGAGGCGCAGGGAGAAACGTGCACAGCAGAAGGGAAGGCGTTCCAGAGATTAGCTGAGTCACTGGACCACACCCCACAGGGTATAAATGTGGGTGTGGTGGCCGGTTCAGTTTGTGACGAGCAAAAACTGGAAATACTCCATGATCTCTGTGTTACTGGGACTTTGCCTGCTTTATCGGACTGCATTTGGATTAATCCTTGTATTGTTGACACTCTGCCTGTTTTATCGGAATGCTGGCAGTCTAATCTTTGTTTTGTGTGAGTAAAGTCTGAATTGGCAGCTAGCCACTGGGTTGCAGCCAGCTTTATCATCAAAGAGTTTTGTCGTGTGGCTTATTAACTCCGGGCCGTCTGTGGGGGTGCGTGTGGGGTACGGGGACAGAACAGCGTGTGTGTGTACAGGTAATGCTCTACTTACAGCAGTTCATTTAGTGACCATTCAAAGTTACAGCAGCACTGAAAAAAGTGACTTAAGACCATTTTTCAGTTATGATCTTTGAAGCGTCCCCATGGTCATGTGATCAAAATTCAGACGCTTGGCAACTGGATCATTTTATGACTGTTGCTGTGTCCCAAAGTCACGTCATCCCCTTTTGCGACCTTCTGACAAGCAAACTCAATGGGGAAGCCTGATTCTCTTAACAATCGTGTTACTAACTTACCAACTGCAGTGGTTCTCTTAACAAATGTGGCAAGAAAAATCGTAAAATGAGAGAAAAGAAAACTCATTTAACTTAGTAACATAAATTCTGGGCTCAACTGTGGTTGTAAATGAAGGACCACCTGTGAATGTATGTATGTATATATGTATTTATTTATTTTATTTATTTATTTATTAGTATATTAGTCATATTTCTATGCCGCCCACTCTCCGAGGACTCTGGCTTACACCAAAGACAGTATACTAAATACCATATTGCCCCCTAACAATCTGGGTCCTCATTTTACCCACCTCGGAAGGATGGAAGGCTGAGTCAGCCTTGAGCTGGTGAGATTTGATCCACTGATCTGCTGAACTAGCAGTCAGCTGAAGTAGCTGCAGTACTGCACTCTAACCACTGCCCCACCTCGCTCATATGTATGTATCAGAAGTGGGTTTCAGCCGGTTCTGACCAGTTCTGGAGAACGGGTAGCGGAAATTTTGAGTAGTTCGGAGAACTGGTAGTAAAAAATGCTGACTGGCCCTACCCCCATCTATTCTCTGCCTCCCGAGTCCCAGTTGATCAGGAGGAAATGGGGTTTTTGCAGTGACCTTCCCCTGGAGTGGGGAGGGAATGGAGATTTTACAGTATCCTTCCCCTGCCATGCCCACCAAGCCACGTCCACCAAGCAATGCCATGCCCACCAAGCCATGCCCACAGAACCGGTAGTAACAAATTTTGAAACCCACCACTGGTATGTATGTGTGTGTATGTGTGTGTATATACCTAGTTTTTTCGGAGTATAAGACGCACTTTTTCCCCCCTAAAAGAAGGTGGAAATGTTGGTGCGTCTTATACACCAAATACAGCTATTTTTGGTTTCCTGAAACTCCGCCCCACATGTCCCATTTTCACCAAAAAACAGGCCCGTTTTTCACAAAAACGGGGTGTGCAGAGGTTTTGGGAGGCCTGCAGAGTGCTCCTGGGGACTGGGGAGGGCAAAAACGCGATGTGTGGGAGGTTTGGGAGGCCAAAACCGGGGCTGTTTTTCACAAAAACAGGACGCACAAAGGGTTTGGGAGGCCTGCAGAGTGCTCCTGGGGGCTGAGGAGGGCAAAAATCGATGCGTGGGAGGTTTGGGAGGTAAAAAATGGTGCCGTTTTTCACAAAAACAGGATGCACAGCGGGTTTGGGAAGCCTGCAGAGTGCTCCTTGGGGCTGGGAGGGCAAAAACGCAATGCGTGGGGGTTTTGGGAGGTAAAAAATGGTGTCGTTTTTCACAAAAACAGGACGCACAGCGGGTTTGGGAAGCCTGCAGAGTGCTCCTTGGGGCTGGGGAGGGCAAAAACGCAATGCGTGGGGTTTTGGGAGGTAAAAAATGGTGTCGTTTTTCACAAAAACAGGACGCACAAAGGGTTTGGGAGGCCTGCAGAGTGCTCCTGACGGCTGGGGAGGGCAAAAACCGCGATGCGTGGGGGGTTTGGGAGGCCAAATGGGCTTGTTTTTCACAAAAATGGACGCACAGAGGGTTTGTGAGGCCTGCAGAGTGCTCCTGGGGCCGGGGAGGGCAAAAACCAGACATGCGGAGACCAAAAACTATTTTTTTCTTGTATCCTCTTCGAAATCTTGATGCGTCTTATTATCCGAAAAATACGGTATGTGTATACATACACATACACACATACAGTACATACATATATACGTACATACACACAGAGGTGGTGTGTGTGTGTGTGTGTATAATATATATATATATATATATATATATATATATATTATATATATATATATATATATATATATATATATTTACATCTTCTTTAAAGATGTGTTTAAATTCATCAAATTTCTTTCTCCCTAGTTTTCACTCTTATCTATGAGTTTGTCCACCCTGCTTCTCTAGGAGTTGCATCCTGAGGTGATTTTTAAAGAAACAGCTTGTTCTCCCTTGTAGTTGTGCCCTGAGGTATGCCTACTTGGAAATTACAGGCTGCTTTATTCTCATTTAATAATTGGCACTTGCTATTTTCTTGCAGTAACATAGGATATACTGTAGAATAATAGAGTAAAACAAACATATTATAGCTAATTTTCTCATTCAGCCATTTTTTTCTTCTTCTAAGCCTATTTGTTTACCACTTAGCTATTACCATGTTTCCCCGAAAATAAGATCCTGTCTTATATTTTTTTGAACCCCAAAATAAGCGCTTGGCCTTATTTTCGGGAAAGTCTTATTATTTGGGGGGCACGGAGGAAACCAGAGGAAATGGCAGGGACCAGCTATGCATGCGTTTAAATATTTTTGGGGAGGGATTATTTTAAGAGGAGGGATTATTTTAGTGCATGCGCTCAAAAGCCCGATTGGGCTTATTATCAGGGATGTCTTATTTTAGGGGAAACAGGGTAGTATATTTATTTATTGAACAGTTTGAGCTTTCTTACCACTCATTTTCTGCTTGTTCCATGGGGAAATTTTGAAGGCTTTTCCTTCCCTGCTAAACTTTTCAGGTTCATCTTAAAATGTCACCGTTTGCTCACTCACTCAGTTATCTGCCAAGAAACTACCCACCTTCTATACTTTCCAGATCTGCTGCGATAATCTCTGCTTGATCAGAAGGAAGCAATTGCCCAATGATTTGGTGAACATTCATCCCATCAGATATATACGGCTACCTAAACAAAAATAGTCAGTGTCAAGCTGGTAAAATATCTCTTCAGTCTAGGAAAATAGGTCTCGGCATGTCCACATGGAGCTTGCTACAAGGAAGTGTAGAGTGATGTACATTTGGGCCAAAAAAAAAAAAGCAATTTCAGATATCATCAACGGAGTTTGAGCTAGTGCCAACTGATTTGAGAGAGAACAGGAATGGAGAATGCAATAAAACATCAACTTGATTTAATGCACATTCTAAAGCAGGTGTGTCTAACCGATGGGCCACGGGCCACATATGGCCCTGTTCAGCTAATGTTGCAGCCCCAAAAAGTATAGTGAAAAATATTTTTAAAAATAAAGGAAAATTGTTGTTCACATACATTAACTACATTGTATATTTTTATATGTGGCCCAAGACAATTCCTTTTCACTCAGTGCAGCCCAGGCAAGCCAAAAGGTTGGACACCAGAGGTAGGTTTCAGCAGGTTCTGACCAGTTCTGGAGAACCGGTAGAAGAAATTTTGAGTAATTCGGAGAACCGGTAGTAAAAATTCTGACTGGCCCCGTCCCCATCTATTTTCTGCCTCCCAAGTCCCAGCTGATCGGGAGGAAATGGGGATTTTGCAGTAACCTTCCCCTGGAGTGGGGAGGGAATGGAGATTTTACAGTATCCTTCCCCTGGAGTGGGGTGGGAATGGAGATTTTGCAGTATCCTTCCCCTGAAGTGGGGTGGGAATGGAGATTTTGCAGTATCCTTCCCCTGGAGTGGGGAGGGAATGGAAATTTTGCAGTATCCTTCCCCTGGAGTGGGGTGGGAATGGAGATTTTGCAGTATCCTTCCCCTGGAGTGGGGAGGGAATGGAGATTTTGCAGTATCCTTCCCCTGGAGTGGGGTGGGAATGGAGATTTTGCAGTATCCTTCCCCTGGAGTGGGGAGGGAATGGAGATTTTACAGTATCCTTCCCCTGCCACGCCTGCCAAGCCATGCCCGCCAAGCCACACCCACAGAACCAGTGAAACCCACTACTGTTGGACACCCATGCTCTAAAGCAGAGGTGTCATAAGGAAGGGCCGGGGCCCAGATCCGGCCCGGGAGGTGCTTAGATCTGACCCACAGAGTCATCCTGGAAACAGCAAAGGACTGGTCTGCGATGCCTCTGCCAGCAAAAATGGAGCTGCCCTCGCAAGCTCCGTTTTTGCTGGCAGGAAGCTGTCGCAGCCGAAAACGGAGCTCGGGAGCCCGTTTTCATTGGCAGAGTGCTTGGCCCGCCACAGGTGCCCCTGCCACAAATGACGTCAAGCTGGCCGTGCCCATCCTGGCCACGCCCCATCTGCCCCCCCCCCCGATGTCAAATACAATCCTGATGCAGCCGTCAATGAAATCGAATTTGGCACCCCTGCTCTAAAGCACCCCTTTATAACCTGTTGTTCTGCCCCAGCTACAGACCCCAAAGAACGCAGCACACACAAAGTCTGTACAAACCTTAGTTTACTAAAATAAAATCAGTATTTTTTTTTCAAAGAAAGGCTGTTAATTAACTTTCTTAACAGCCTACAAGAATCCAAAGAATAAATAATCGTAATCTTACTATGGTTGGCAGAAAGCCCAGAAGCAATTTGCAAAGAACTAAGATCAAGGCACGAAGGAGAGTGAACGGTTGTTCCCTGCAAATTGCTTCAGTCGGCGTTCTTCCTTAAATAGGCTAAGGGTGTGGCCAATTAGCCCCAAGCCTTATTCTGGAGGAGATCTCCTCCTGAGGAGCCACTCCTGCCTTTTGGCAGCTCTGCATGCCCATGCATCGAGAAGAGGCTCCTCCTCTTCGTCCTCTTCACTTAAGGGAGTTTCTGGAGGTTCTGAAGGCCCTGGCTGAATCCCTGCCTCTGGCACCACATCTTCTCCAGCCTCCTCATTGTCCGACTCGAGTGCCAGCTGCACAGGCTGCTGGCGCAGCCCCACACCAGCCTCCTCGCTGTCTGAATCAGCCACCAGCCGCACAGGCCGCGTACGGGCCACAACACTTGTGGACTTCAACTCCCAGAACTCCCTGTTCTAAAGGAACTCAAGCTTGGGGGGGGGAGCAAAACTTCAATCCAGATGACCACAGGAGGGCAAAAAACAGAATACTCTGATTCTCTTTGCTGCCATCTAGTGGATTTTCTAACATACACAGGGCTTGATACCCTAAACTCCTAAATTCAGTCTTCTCTAAAATCTTTAATTAAGCTTGACCGGACAATCTTTTCTTGCTTTTCTGATTCTAGCCAGTGACTTTTGCAACTTGAATTGCTATCTAAACAAATTTCCACTTAAGGGGCCAGCCAGACAGCCAGTTTGAGATGGAAGAGATGTGAGAAAAGCCAAGTACAGTTTTGGAAAGCAAAAAGAAAACTTTTGCATTCATATTTTTTTAAAAAAAAATAAAAAAAAAATTCTGACTCTCCAGACCACCGATGAGGGGCACCAATTGACGTCCCACCAATCTATCCTTCCTGGCATTTTGTGGAATTATGAAGTGGAAGAGAGAGACTGGCGAATACTGTTTTGCCTAATTTCAAATCCACTTAAACTTCATGGGTTGGAGAATTGAAAACAGAACTCCAACATTTTGAGGTTTTTGCTCTGTGGGGAACTGGGCCATTGCCAAAACATATCTAACGCGGCATCTGTTAGCCAAGTCCATACTGGTTTCTCATTATAGGTCATTTACATTTCTTGATGTTTCCTGTGACCTTTTTTTCCTGCTGCTTCACTAACAGCAAAGTTGGAACGAAATAATGCCGTTGATTTTTTCCATGAAGATTCAGTTATGCAATTCTTCCTCCCTGATTATCTAAAAGAAAATATTTTTTTTTTTTGAAAAGTCTCACGAGTGGGCTGGAAAGTCAGCAGGAGAGAGATGAGACGGGAAAAGCTGGCATGAGAATTGCAAGACCAAGGGAAGCACTGCCTGTCTTCTTATAGGCCAATCTATTCTCCAAATGCTGGGCAGGAATTCAGAGATATATTTTGCCACACAAACGGAACCTCTACAGAAGCACTTGTTACTGAAGAACCAGCTTTGCCTGGGGTCACCAGCTGAAGGACATGACTGGCTTGTACCAGCAACCTTCACTGATTTCCAAGCTCGTCTTTGGGTTGGTTCAAGCTGCAGGCTTTTGAAGGTCTAAGGGCCCTGGAGTCAGGATCTCTCAAGTACCCCACCCTCTGGGATTTCCACTTTCTTTCTGACCTGGTCCATGCTGCTTGTTCTCCAGGTGGATCAGTGTTGGTTTCACATTATGTTACTACCAGTTCGCCGTGTGTGCACCCAGTTCGCGTATGCGCCTGCCTTCCGCGCCAGCCTCAAAAACGTGCCTAAATAGGATGGCATAGAGCCGGAGCGGGTAGGCAGGTGGGCGGGCGGGAGCACCCGCAATTTCCGCTACCGATTCGGATAAACTGATCCGAACCGGCGGAATACCACCTCTGAGGTGGATGATTGGTGGGCAAATGGATCTCCCTTGGAGGAGCGTAGGGAGTTGATCACTCTAGGAAAGTGAAAGTGTTCCAAAGAAAGCAGATCCTATGCTAGATTTCACCCTTGCCTTGGAGAGAGAACACCTGTCAATTGTAAAACTAGAGTTCAGCTGCATAATAACACTATGACAACAAAATGTGTCAATGTGTGTCAACTCAATAGGAAAGATTTAGAGCTAGGGTGTTTTGATCAAGCTCCCCAAATATGACAAACCCTCTGTAGTTGAAGCAATGATTCCTTTATTAGGAGGCGCCAGCAGCCCCGATTAAAAGTTTCTCTCTCAACGCAGGCTAACAAGTCTGTCTGGCAAGGGAGATGAATAGTTGTCTGCCACATCTATTCATCTCCGCCCCCTGCCTTTTATCCCCAGAGCTAGGGTGGGGCTTCACTAGCAGCGGTGGCTCTTTCATCCCAAGGACCAGCCCATAGATTTCCAGTGCTCTCCTCTCCTCTGCCTTCTGAGCATCCACGTCAGGCACTGGACCCAGCTGTTCCTCCTCTTCCTCATCAGCCACCTCCAGACCCGGGAGCTGTTGCCTCTCCATCTGAGGGCTGACGACGATTCAGGCTACACCTCTCTCTCTCTCTCTCTCTCTCTCTCTCTCTCTCTCTCTCTCCCTCCCTCCCTCCCTCTCTCTGCCAGCTCCATTCCCTCTTCTTCGGAGCTCTCAGGTTGCCTTGATGCTGACCCTGACTCCCACACCTCCTCCTCCTCTGATTCGGCTGCTGGAGGGGCCGACGGCTGACAGGCCACAACATAGGGGCTAGGGTTAGAGGGTTAGTGATGTCTTAGTTAAATGGAGGGCATGACAAAATAATCCCACCACAATAGCCCATCATTTGCCTCACAGCAGCGATAGACTGTCAGTTCTACCGTACGATGACCAGTATCTTTTCAGATAAATCCAATTTTCTGTGGAGGAGGAGCCCCTCACAGGAGTCATCTCAAGAAGCATATTAATCTACGGATAATTCTGCAGATTGCTAACAAAGAAACTTGTCTCTCAAGGCTACCAAGGGGATAACCCTGGCTGAATGTCTCTTCATTCCTGATAGTACAATTAATTGGGGAATCCCTGGCTCAATACTGCATCGCCTGATTTGACATTTTATCCCCAGATTCAACTGGCGGTATGGATCAGTTTGTCTGAATGGTGGAAGCGTAGGCTAAATCCCTACGGACGTGGCAAATCCAGTGTGCCATTCGTAGTCTCTTAAAGGAGAAGGATCTGGCCAAAAACCAAGCAAACATTTTTCTCTGCTCAGCTGTCTTGTAAAACTTTGGGTGGAAGGAGAGAACTATGGCTTCATTAAAAAGCCCGTCAGAAGGAAGAAATGTGAAGATGACCTTTAGTGACAGTTTTTCCCACTTTCCTTGCAAATATAAGAGACGTTGGGGAAACACCTTCTGTTGTCCTACCTGTCAACGACTACTTCAGCTTCAACCACAACAATATACAAGCACACAACAGATACAAACTTAAGGTAAACTGCTCCAAACTCGATTGCAGAAAATACGACTTCAGCAACAAGAGTGATCTATGCCTGGAATGCATTTCCTGACTCTATGGTTTCTTCCCCAAACCCCCAAATCTTTAACCTTAGACTGTCTACTGTTGACCTCACCCAGTGGTGAAATGTAAAGTTTGTTACTACGGTTCTGTGGGCGTGGCTTGGTGAGGGGGGGTAATGTGACTGAGTGGGCGTGGCCAACTTTTTTTTTTTAACTTTTAAAACCATTTTTTTTCTACAACCTCTTCGGCTAAAGAGGTTGTAAAAAAAAATGCTTTTAAAGCCTCTGATGATCCCAGCTGACTTGCCTGATCGGCAGAGGCTTTTTTTCCTTTTAAAAACATTTTTTCTATAACCTCTTCAGCCGAAGAGGTTGTAGAAAAAATGCTTTTAAAAGCCTTTGAGGCCTTTCGGCCAAAGAGGTTGTAGAAAAAATGCTTTTAAAATGCTCTTTAAAAAAAAGCCTCTGATGATTATGCAGCTCAGCTGGGTATGGGGGGGGGCAGGGATTTTTGCTACCGGTTCTCCGAACCACCCGCCTCCATCGCTACCGGATCAGGCGATGTAGCCCCACCCGGCTTCTCAAACGGAGGTTTCAGAGGCTGAAAAAAGCATCAAAAACGAAGCTTCAGAAAAGAAGTCCCCAAACAGAGCTTCAGAGGCTTTTTTTCTGAAGCTGTTTCAGAGGCTTTCAGAGGCAGGAAAAGGTTTTTTATGAAACGGAGTTTCTGAAGTTTCAGAGGCAGGGAAAAAAAAGCAAAAAAAAAAAAAAAAAGCAAGGCACAGAGCTCACAACCAAGGAACCTGTTGTTAAAATTCACCTCTGGGAACAGCTGATTGGGAGTATTCTGGGAGGCAAAAAGGCTGCCAATCAGCCTTTTTCTTATTTTCCTCCCCAAAAACTAAGGGGCATCTTATACTCCAAAAAATATGGTAGTTCTTTGGTTTATTGACCTTGAAGCTATGATCCCGTGTGCAAATAATTGTATATCCAACCTGGTCCAGTTGTGGGGATTAGAAAATTATTTATCAAATAAGTATGAGCATATACCTTTAGATATCTCATCATTACAGCATGAGTGTCATGAAAACTCTGAAGGCCTAGGACAGTGATGGTTAATCTTTTCACTGTCGTGTGCCAAAAGCAGGGGGAGTGCAGGGGGGTCGTGCATGTGTGTGCCCACACCCATAATTCAATGCCCCCCAAGCCCCACCCCCCTGTGCATGTGCCCATGACCCCTCCCCCCCGTGCTTCCCCCACTTTTGGCACACGACGGCAAAAAGGTTACCGGTGGGCCCAATAGGCCCGTTTTTTGCCCTCCCCAGGCTCCAGAGGCTTCTCCACCCCCCTGGAGGCCCTGTGGAGACCGGAAACAGCCAATTTCCCAACTTCCGGTGGGCTCGGAAGGCCCAAAAATCAGCTGGCTGGTGCGCTGGAGCTGACCTAGGGCAATGCTCACGTGCCCACAGATATGGCTCCACGTGCCACCTGTGGCACGCGTGCCGTAGGTTCGCCATCACGGGCCTAGGAGAAACGGTTGAGACTAGAACTGGCAATGTTTCAAAATTCCCATTGCCCTGATCAAGTTGCACTATGGAAATATCCTTTCATGGAATCTACTAAGTACAAGAACACCTTCTGATCATATAAATATTAAAAAAAACTAATCAAGGAGAGAAGCAACTTAGAACTAAGGAGAAATTTCCTGACAGTAGAACAATTAATCAGTGGAACGACTTGCCTCCAGAAGTTGTGAAGGCTCCAACACCGGAAGTTTTTAAGAAGATGTTGGATAACCATTTGTCTGAAGTGGTGTAGGGTTTCCTGCCTAAGCAGGGGGTTGGACTAGAAGACCTCCAAGGTCCCTTCCAACTCTGTTATTCTAAATGATAAATCTTAGGAAACCCATCCTGGACTTTAAATCTAGGAGAGTCTTCCAGCCTAATCTCTGTTTTTATGTTGTGCCAGTTAAGAGAGAGGGGGGGGAGGGAAGGAGAGAGAGAGAGAGAGAGAGAGAGAGAGAGAGAGAGAGAGAGAGAGAGAGAGAAACACAGTTCTGTTTGAAGCTACTTAACATTCTCCCCCACTGTTTCCCTTCTTCCTCCCTTCTATTTCCCCAGATAGACTTCAGTACAGGGCATTTAAAAAAAAACAAACCCCAGAATTTATAATTTAGGAGATAGGATAATTTAGTTGACGATTAAGGAAGCTGCAAAGCATCCCCATGATATATAGATATATATATTCACACCTCATCTTAGCCAGAGCAAGATTCTTAAGCCATGAGGGAGACATGCCAAATACAACATCATTCCAGATTAAGTGAAAAAGATGTTTTTTTGGTTGCACTGAAAGACATGTTATCTATTAGTGCTATCTATTATTATTATTATTTCGCAGGGAGTCTGACTGCTCCAAGGCTAACAAGGAAATCTTATCCCTGTGCAAATATTACACGCAGCTCACTTGGAAGAAAAACATGACCGTCAAAACAGATATAAAACCACGAGGTGCATAGGCTGACCATGCTAATTTGCCCATCTTATATTAAACTGAAGTCAGAGCAGATGCCACCACTTTGTCCAAAGAAAGAAGCTCTTGGGGCTCCTGAGAAAAAAGGAGTTTTGCCATGGAAAAATCTAATTTCCCCTTCTCCAAAGTGATCTCGCCAGTGCAATGTTCCTTCAGAGTTTTCATCTGGAGGAAAAAACAGCTGGAGAGAAAATAGTTTGGAGCAGAGAAGCCTTAACGACTGGACAAAGCTCGGTTACCATGTGCCTGATATCACACTTGACCATCTCTGATACTCTCCAACTATTAATGGATCCAGTTCAGAGGTGGGCTTCAAAAATTTTTAGCAAGGGGTTCTCTGCCCAGTTGCTGGGTGGGCATGGCTTGGTCGGCCCTCCTGCACCATGGTGTGGGGGGTGTGTGTTTTGCCCTCCCCTGGCTTTTTTTGAGCCTCTGGGAGGGTGAAAATGGGCTCCCCAGGCTCTGGAGGCCCTCTGGAGGCTGGAAACGGGCCCGTTTCCGGCCTTCCCAAACTTCCGGTAGGCCTGTTTTTCGCCCAACCTGAGCCTCCGCGCGCGCTCAGCACTTACCTGCATCCAAAACGGGCCATGAGGGGACTCCTGGGAGGGGCAGGGCAGCGTGGGCGGGGCCAGCCAGGAGTGGGATTTGTGGATTCTCCAAACTGCACAGAATCTTAGCTAGAGGTTCTCCCGAACCCCTGCGAACCTCCAGCAGCCCCACCCCTGATCCAGTTCCCATCAGCCACAGCTGGCTACTACAGGATTCAATGTAAGGAAAAAAAAGAGAGCAGGAACATAAGGAAGCTTATTGGTCCCCTGCATCTGCAGTGTAAAAGCAAGGAAGAAGCCCTCTTCTCCATGAGCTCTGGAAAGCAGGGCTCTTAAACCAACTAGCAGAAGGGTGCAGGAAGGGTCAAAAAAGTCAAAATGGCAGCTGCAGTCCTATGGCTGAAGCCCTGTTTGTTTTTACAGGCTACAACTTTTTGTGTGGGGAGTTGGGTGGGGGAAAGACTTTTTTGTAGGATGCTGTCCCAAGCACCTGAGGGCCAGACAAGGAATAATGGATGGAAACTGAACAAGGAGAGATTCAACCTGGAAATAAGGAGGAACTTTCTGACAGTGAGAGCAATCAACCCATGGAAGAGAAGTTGCCTTCAGAAGTTGTGGGAGCTTCATCACTGGAGGCTTTCAAGAAGAGATAGGACTGCCATCTGTCAGAAATGGTGTAGGGCAGTGATGGCTAACCTTTTTGCCGTCATGTGCCAAAAGCGTGGGTAGTGGGGGGAGGATTGTGTGCGCGTGTACCCACACCCATAATTCAATGCGCACCATCCCCCCCGCATGCGCGTGTGACCCCCCCGCTCCCCCCTGCTTTTGGCATGCGATGGCACGGTGGGCCCGGTAGGCCCATTTTTTTTTGCCCTTCCCAGGCTCCAGAGCCTTTCTAGGAGCCTGGGGAGGGCGAAAACAGCCTTCTTCCCTCCCCCGGAGGCCCTCCGGAGGCCCGGAAACAGCCCGTTTCCCGACTTCCGGTGGGCCCAGAAGGCCCAAAAATCAGTTGGCCAGCGCGCACATACGTGCTGGACTGAGGTAGGGCAACGCTCGCGTGCCCACAGATATGGCTCCGTGTGCCACCTGTGGCACCCGTGCCATAGGTTCGCCATCACGGGTGTAGGGTCTCCTGCTTGGGCAGGGGGTTGGACTAGATGACCTACAAGGTCCCTTCCAACTCTGTTAATCTGTTTACCCAATCCTTTCCAATCAATCTGGATGAGATCATGGCTTCTTTTTCTGCTGGTCTGTGTTTTAGAGGAAACCCAAAAGCCTAGGTCAGCAAATTTTAGCAAAGTGGGCTCTCATTTTATCCCTTTGCCAGGCCACTCCAAAAAAAAAAGAGGCCACTATACATTTTTTACCCCCAGAGGAGAAATAAACCAGCATGGTTTGTTCTTAAGCAATCTAAAAAAAAATAAAAAATCAATTTGAAAACCCTTTTCTTACGATTCCATGCTGAGCTAAGTTAAAAAATCTGGGGATCATTAAAGCATTCAAAAACGATGCGCTTGTGTCTTTTTCACAGGAAACAAAAGAACATACGGATTTAAAAAAAAAACTTGTTGAAATATTTACATCAGCACAGCTGATCCTATACAGACCATGTTAACATAAGAAGAGTTCATTTCAGGACATACATTTTCCTGTGAGTTATTGTTTTTTTTGTGTGTGCAAATCCAAATCCTGTGCAAATCATATTGAGAGGGTGGGGGGAGAAAGAGAAATTAGGTTCTGGACTCAGATGCTGTTGTATTTTGGCATTCTGCCTCTTGACTGTTTTATTGTCTATTTTGGCTGGACTCAAAGTTCTAGCTAGAGCAGCCTGCCAAAAAGAATAGGGGAAAAATGTTAGGTCTTTTAAGGATACTGCAAAATAAGGCCAGCTTTTAAATCTGCCACGTTCTGTAAGCATAAAACTGAATCTCTACAGAGCTGAGACGTTCTTTCCTGTTCTGTGTGTCAGATTCCAAGTAGAAATGGAACCAATTTTCTTTGTGTTGGACGAAGAAATTTCAAGTCCCTCGGAGTTCTCTAAAGGGGATTTGCTCAAAGCTTCTGCTTGCTCAACTTCTTAGCTGTTATTCACAGATTGGAACATTTATAGATTAGTAAACCATTTTAAAGAAATTTAGAAATGACCTTGGTAAGGAAAGTCAAGGAAGGACTTTGAAAAGCAATTACTTTCAGGAGTTCAGAAGTGGAAGGGAATAAGAAACCCAGAATAACCCTACCTTGATGTTTTTGTTTTTTTTTTTGTTTTAATTTGATTTATATGCCGCCCTTCTCCGGAAACTCAAGGCGGCTTACAATGCGTTAAGCAATAGCCTTCATACTTTTTTGTATATTTATACAAAGTCATCTTATTGCCCCCACAAACTGGGTCCTCAATTTACCTACCTTAGAAAGGATGGAAGGCTGAGTCAACCTTGAGCCTGGCGAGATTCGATCTTACTTTTAATTGCAGACAGCTGGTGTTAAATTACAGAGCTCTGTCTATTGAGCTATCCAGGCTCCAGATGTTGATAGCACAAGAAGGAGTAACTGAATAACAGGATGACAAAGTTGGAAGGAACCTTGGAGGTCTTCTAGGCCAGTGATGGCTAACCTTTTTGCCATCACGTGCCAGGAGGGAGGGGAGGTTCCCACGTGTGCGTGCCCACACCCATAATTCTATGCGTCCTGCCCTGCGCATGTGCGCACAACCCCCCTCCCCCCCGCTCCTGGCACGTGATGGCCCGGTAGGCCCATTTTTCTTTCTCACCTGGCTCCAGATCCTCTCTATGCATCTGGGGAGAGCGAAAACAGCCTTCCCCACTCCCTCAGAGGCCCTCTGGAGGCCTGAAATGGCTCATTTCCTAACTTCCCATGGGACAGGAAGTGACATTTTTTGCTGTCCCCAAGCTCCAGAGCCTCTCTCTCTCTCTCAGAGCTGAGCTGGCGTGCCCACTGATATGGCTACGCATGCCACCTGTGGCACGCATGCCATAGGTTCGTTATCACGGTTCTAGGCCAACTCCCTGCTCAGGCAGAAAGCCCTATACCAGTGATGCAGGGGTGAAATGCTCCCGGATCAGACTGGATCGCCCAATCCAGTAGCAATCTTGGCCGGTGATTCAGCGATCTGGTAGCGATGGTGGAGCGAAGCTCCGCCCACCCACCCGGGTGTCATTACTTCCTGGTTAAAACCAGGAAGTAATGTGTTTTTTACCTTCTGCACATGCACAGAAGGTTTTGCGCATGCACAGAAGGTCTGTGTGCGCATGTGACGCATGTACCGGTTCGGAAGCATGGTGCGTGCGCTTTCGAACTGGTAAGGAAGGTAAGTAGATTTCACCCCTGCAGTGATGGTGAACCTTTTCGGCACCGAAGGGCCCAAACAGGAATGTGCGTGCACCAGAGTGCCGGAAACCCGAAGACCATCTGGCCAGCGTGCACAGCTGGTCGTTGGGTTCCTTCTATTCTATTCTATTCTATTCTATTCTATTCTATTCTATTCTATTCTATTCTATTCTATTCCCATTCCCATTCCCTTCCCTTCCCTTCCCCTTCCCCTTCCATTCCATTCCATTCCATTCCATTCCATTCCCATTTCTATTCTATTCTATTCTATTCTATTCTATTCTATTCTATTCTTCCAGTTTAAGGGAGGACCCATCTTTGTTCAGCTGAATAAACGTATTTGGCTTATCAAGAGAGATCAGGACTCTCTCTTCTCATTTCTACTGAGTCACATCTGAACTCTGTTTAACAGTGATCACATGACCTCAGGTCACTGCAACTGTCATAAATATTTGATCACGTGACCATGCCACAATGGTTGTATAAAAAAACCCCTCAATTTTAACGGCTGTCTATGGAAATTCTCAGTCATCCAGGTCATGGTTGTCCCAAAGCTGCTTTTTCAAGAGGCAACTGGATTTTCTGGTTTTTTCTTTGAAGACATTTCACTTCTCATCCGAGAAGCTTCTTCAGCTCTGACTGGATGGTGGGGAATGGAAGGATTTATACTCCTTGCAGAAAGCTGGACATTTGCATCCTTTTAGCGGGTTGTTAAGGTCACCTGGAGGTTTAATCTGTGTCATCAGGGTCACCTGAGTGGTGCAAATGGGTGTGGAGCCTTCTTGGAACTGTTGAAAGGACTGTGTTGTAGATTGGAGATAGATGACGTCGTCGTATCCCTTCCCCTCTGTTGAGAAAGGGCTGTTTAATTTTTGACATAGATGGCCTCTTTGACGCCTCTTCTAAACCACTGGTCCTCCCTGTCCAAAATGTGGACTTTGCTGTCTTCAAAAGAGTGGCTTTTGTCTTTTAAATGCAGATGGACTGCTGAATCTAGCTCGGATGGGTTTGTCCTCCTATATTGTGCCATGCGTTTATGAAGTGGTTGTTTTGTTTCCCCAACGTACCAATTTTATTTGTTTTTGCTTTGTTTTTGTTTTTGCTTTAATTTATATGCCACCCTTCTCTGGAGACTCAGGGCGGCTTACAGTGCGTTAAGCAATAGCCTTCATACTTTTATATATTTATACAAAGTCAGCTTATTGCCCCCACAATCTGGGTCCTCATTTCACCTATGTTTGAAAGGATGGAAGGCTGAATCACCCTTGAGCCTGGCGAGATTTTAACGGCTTTTAAGTGAATCTGGCTTCCTCACTGCCTGTTAGAAGGTCTCAAAAGGTGATCACAGATCCCGGGACACTGCAACCGTCATAAATATGACTCAATTGCCAAGTGTCTGAATTTGGATCCCAGAAATACCGCAACAGTCATAAATGTGAAAAAATGGTGATCAGTCACTTTTTTCAGTGCTGATGTAACTTGGAACACTCACTAAACAAATTGTTGTAGGTTGAGGAATACCTGTATGAAACACCTGGGAGAAAAGATAGGGTTGAGATCTAAAATCAAGGAAGTATGTGGTGGGATTCAGCCAGTTCGGGCCAGTTCAAGCGAGTCGGTAGTTAAATTGCTGTCTGCCCCAGTGGTAAAATCCGAATTTTTTTTACTACCAGTTCTGTGGGCGTGGCTTGGTGGGCGTGGCAGGGGAAGGATACTGCAAAATCTCCATTCCCACCCCACTCCAGGGGAAGGATACTGCAAAATCTCCATTCCCTCTCAACTGCTGGAGGAAGGATATTGCAAAATCTCCATTCCCATCCCATTCTGGGGCCAGCCAGTGGTGGTATTTGCCGGTTCTCTGAACTGCTCAAAATTTCTGCTACTGGTTCTCCAGAACCTGTCAAAACTTGCTGCATTTCACTCCTGGTCTGGCCCCTCCCCGCCCCTTCCAGGAGTCCCCACGTGCCCCATTTTGGCTCCCAGGTAAGTGCAGAGAGACCTCCTAGGCCCAAAACAGGGCATGGGGAAGCTGTGCCCCCACCCCACACAGCCCGTTTTAGCTCCAAGGAGGCTGCAGGAAGAACTCCTAGGCCCAAAACAGGGTACGGGGGGGAGCGTTTCCCCCCCCTGCGGCCTGTTTTTGCTCCCAGGGGGGTGCAGGAGGCCAAGTGCTGCCTGTCACACCCCTGGCCATGCCCACCATGGCCACGCCCACCCAGCCAGATATTAGGGCAGAGAACCGGTTGTTAAATTATTTGACTCCCACCACTGTATGAGACCCATCAATATTTCAGTTGTGAAGGCTCTTTTTTCAATCAACCCGACTGTACCAAATATGGATAAATCCCTGTGTCAGCATTCTGATGCTGCCATAAAAAGACGAGGCTTGACTTTTCACCTACTTATTTTCTCTGTAGATAATATCCCCTAGGAGATGGGATGGGAGGGGGGAACATTCCTGTGGGGCGAGGTCAGAAGCTGGGGAGACTGACTTGGAAGATGGCCAATGAGAAGATGAGAATTGGGGAACGGAAAGGGAAGGGTTTGGGGGGTCAGAGGGTTAGTATCGGCTACAACGAAGTCGGGGCGAGATCTGTCGTACTCAATAAATGGAATATTTCAGCAAAGATTAATTGTTTGGGAGTGCAATTTATTTGAGATGACATCGAAACCTGACACCCTGTTAACTATGTGAAAGAAAAAAAAAACTGTAGGATTGTAAGAAAAATATCCGCGATGATTGCTTCCATGATTTCTGGTTTGTTGTCGAGCCGCAACCGAGTTGTCCTTTGGTCTCCCTCTCGCCTTTGCGTCAGTGCTGAGATCCTCTCGACTGGACCCACACAGGCCCGGCCCACCGACTTCCAGTGGCTGATCCCCGGTGGAGTAGAAAAAGACAAGGAGCTTTCCTAAGCTGTGAGGATATTACTTATCGAGTAGTGTTTAATTCATTAATTAACACTGTAAAATGCCTGGAGGAGAGAATGTGTTGATGAAGTGTTCACAAATGTTAGGATAATTTGTGCTGTTTTGTAAATGCAAACAAATGGCCGGAAGGGAAACAGAAAATGAGATTAGAAGAGAAAAGACTGTTCAGTAGTTTGTTTGTGTGTGTCTCACTCTGTGTATCTCTCTCTCTCTCTTTCTTTCTCTCTCTCTCTCTCTCTCTCTCTTTCTCTCTCTCTCTCTCTCTCTCTCTCTCTCTCTGTGTATGCTTAATAAACCGATTATAGTAATAGATGGATATTCTCTCCAACATCTTTTAGAACAATGGGCTGGCATCCTCCTGCTGTATAGAACTGGGATACAAAAACCCACAAGCCATATGCACTATTGAGCTCTTATTTTAATTCAGAATAGAGTTGGAAGGGACCTTGGAGGTCTTCTAGTCCAGCCCCCTGCTCAAGCAGGAGATCCTATACCATTTCAGACAAGTGACCATTCAGTCTCTTCTTAAAAGCCTCCAGTGTTGGAGCACCCATAACTTCTGAAGGCAAAGTTATTCCACTGGTTAATTGTCCTCCCTGTTAGGAAGTTTCTCCTTAATTCCAGGTTGTTTCTCTCTTTGATTAGTTTCCATTCGTTGTTTCTTGTGTTGCCTTCTGGTGCTTTGGAAAATAAGTTGATCCTCCCTCTTCTTTGTGGCAACCCCTCAAATACTGGAATACTATCATGTCACCTCATGGATGGATGGATGGATGGAAGGAAGGAAGGAAGGAAGGAAGGAACGGCCAGAGGAAGGAAGGATAGGGCAGAAGAAGGAAAGAAGGAAGAGAGGGAGGGAGGGAAGAAGGAAGGAAGGGAAGAAGAAAGAAGAGGGAGGGAGGGAGGGAGGGAGGACAGAGAGGGAGGGAAGAAGGAAGGATGGATGGAAAGAAAGAAGAAAGAAGAGGGAGGCAGGGAAGAAGGAAGGATGGAAACAAGAAAGAAGAGGGAGGGAGGGAGGAGAGGGAGGGAGGGAAGAAGGAAGGAAGGATGGAAAGAAGAAAGAAGAGGGAGAGAGGGAAGGAAGAAGGAAGGACGGAAAGAAGAAAGAAGAGGAAGGGAGGGAGGAAGGAGAGTTGTAGATCAACTAGTCCACAGGTGTCAAACTCACTGCATCACATTGCTGTCATGTGACATTTCGTGACATTTTTCCCATTCATGGACCTGGGGTGGGCGTGGTCTGTGCATAACGCATCTGGCCTGCGGGCCGCCAGTTTAAGGCCCCTGATCTAGTCCAACCCCACCCACCCACCTAAGCAGGAGACCCTACACCATTTCTAACAGATGGCAGTCCAGTCTCTTCTTGAAAGCTTCCAGTGATGAAGCTCCCACAACTTCCGAAGGCAACTTCTGTTCCATGGGTTGATTGTTCTCCCTGTCAGAAAATTTCTCCTTATTTCTAGATTGAATCTCTCCTTGTTCAGTTTCCATCCATGATTCCTTGTCTGGCCTTCGGGTGCTTTGGAAAATAGCTTGACTCCTTCCTCTCTGTGGCAGCCCCTCGAATATTGGAAGACTGCTATCATGTCTCCCCTGGTCCATCTCTTCACTAGACTAGCCAGGCCCAGTTCCTGCAACCGTTCATCGTATGTTTTAGTCTCCAGTCCCCTCATCATCTTGGCTGCTCTTCTCTGCACTCTTTCCAGAGTCTCAACCTCTTTTTTATAGTGTGGTGACCAAAACTGGATACAGTTTTTTTTTTTTTAATTTGATTTATATGCCGCCCTTCTCCGGAGACTCAGGGTGGCTTACAATGCGTTAAGCAATAGCCTTCATACTTTTGTATATTTATACAAAGTCAGCTTATTGCCCCCACAAACTGGGTCCTCATTTCACCTGCCTTAGAAAGGATGGAAGGCTGAGTCAACCTTGAGCCTTGGCGAGATTCGAACCTGCAGTAATTGCAGGCAGCTGGTCTTAATAACAGGGTGCTTTAGACCACTGTACTACCAAGGCCCTTGGTGTGGTTTTACTAAGGCTTGAGAGCCTTATCTTGAGAGGGGCTTGCATTAGTAGTGGGTTCCTCTTACCGGATAGGAACCGGGAGTGTGCGTGGCACTTCTGCACATGCACAGAGTGTCCGTGATGAAGTCCGAGCGGGTAGGTGGAGCCTCCAATTTCCGCCACTACCTGTTTGCCTGAACCGGGGCAAACTGGTAGAAACCCACCACTACCTTGCATCATCATTAGCATCAACTGTTTAAATCCCTCTGATTGTTTTTGCAAAAGAGTAGGGGAGGGCAAACAGCAAAGACAAAATGTCCCCCTCCCCAGCAGATAAAGTAGGCTGATGCTTTTTAAAAATGCAGGAGATACATAACTGATGCTTCTCTCTCCGTTAATTCTCATGAAAGGTCATTAATGATGTGCAGGTGGGACTGATGGGGAGGGGGGGGGGCTAGATTAGAGGGGAGGGAGCCTCGGAGCGAAGGATGTCTAATGCTCAAGGGTCAGTGCATTACAAAATGATGCTCTTGCATTATTTAAGGACCTTGCCTAGGAGGCCCTGAACTTGCAGCAAGGACTTCCGAAGGCTGCTATGGGACTGCTGTGGGCTTGACTTGGCGTCCCGCAAGGAAATGCACAGGAATTCTCATTGCGCATAGGAGCAGTGCAGGGGTGGGTTCTAATTTTTTTTACTACCGGTTCTGTGGGCGTGGCTTATTTTGTGGGTGTGGCTTGGAGGTCATGTGACTAGGTGGGCGTGGCTAGCTGATCAGAGTCATTTCTGGAAGGTCCTCGCACTTACGACCAGCCCTCGCACTTACGACCCGACTCATTTGTTTGCTTTTAACACTGATCAGCTGTAGGACGGCCCTTTGAAGCCCCGCGGCAAGAGTTTAAACAGTTTTTTCCCCTCCAGTCATCAGCTGGGACTCAGGAGGCAGCAATAGATTGGGGGTGGGACCAAATAAAAGGTAAGAATAACGTGGGTGGGTGGGTGGGGGGAGAACTGGTTCGGTGACGTCATATCGTCATCGCTACCGGCTCGGCCGAACCGGACCGAACCGGGAGGAACCCACCACTGGAGCAGTGGCAATATTCTTCTCTTGAACTCAGGCAGGATTCAAATAATAATTGAATCTCAGGTGGGATTCAAATAATTTAATAACCAGTTCTCTGCCCTAATGTCTGGCTGGGTGGGCGTGGCCATGGTCAGGGTGTGTGACAGGCAGCACATGGCCTCCTGCACCCGCATGGGAGTGAAAACAGGCTGTGGGGGGCTGTGCTGCCCCTCCCGCGCCCCATTTTGGGCCCAAAAGGCCTCCCCGAAGCCTCCTGGGAGCGAAAACAGGCCATGGGGGGAAGGGGGGCATGCCGTACCCTCCGTGCCCCATTTTGGACCTAGGAGGCCTCCCTGCACTTACCTGGGAGCCTTCTCTGTGGGGGCACCTACCCTCTGGAACGATCTACCTCCAGAGATACGAGTGATCTCAGACCTCCGGACTTTTCGTCGGGTCCTAAAAACTTACTTTTTTCAGCTAGTCGGGCTGGCCTGATTCCATGTTGGTTTTAACGTTGATATTGATTTTAATTGATACATTTTAAATTATGGGCCAAATTTTATTTAATTAGTTTTAATAATTATTTTAACTTTTGTGTACAAATGTTTTTACTTTGGCTGTTCACCGCCCTGAGTCCGAAAGGAGAAGGGCGGTATACAAATTGAATAAATAAATAAATAAATAAAATGGGGCGTGTGGGGACTCCTGGAAGAGGCGGGGTGGGGAGGGGCTCAGCCAGCAATTTAACTATCAGTTTTTCTGAACCGGCCCGAACTGGTTTATTCCCACCAGTGAACCCAGATCTTGCTATTTAATGGGGAGCAACTCAGTGGTGAAATTCAATTTTTTTACTACTGGTTCTGTGCATGTGACTTGGTGGGCGTAGCAGGGGAAGGATACTGCAAAATCCCCATTCCCTCTCCACTTCAGAGGGAAGGATACTGCAAAATCCCCATTCCCTCCCCACTCCTGGAGGAAGGATATTGCAAAAAAATCGATTCCCACCCCACTCTGGGGCCAGTCAGAGGTGGTATTTGCCGGTTCTCTGAACTACTCAAAATTTCCACTACCGGTTCTCCAGAACCTGTCAGAACCTTCTGGATTTCACCCCTGGAGCAACTGCTCTGGTTTCACCCCTGGAAAATGCAACCAACGTTTTGAGATGATCTGATGGACTGCAGAAGTTATTTCTTCCCATGTGCTTCGATGGACTGGACTCTTGATCAAAAAAACAAGGGAAGAAAAAAATATTTTGACCCAGGATGCATGAGAGAAGGAGTCATGGTTGGGGTTTCAAACTTCACTCTGTGTTCCCCTCAAATCTTTTGAAATTATTCAAAGGTTAAATGAAGAAAAATCTGACTTAGACACTTGGAATGTAAGGTTTTCTGACAATGAGAACAATTAATCAGTGGAATGTCTTGCCTTCAGAAGCTGTGTGGGCTCCATCACTGGAAGTTTTCAAGAAGAACAGGATAGCCGTTTGTCCAGAACAGGGGTCAGCAACCTGCGACTCCGGAGCCGCATGTGGCTCTTTGGGCCCTCTGCTGTGGCTCCCTGTCAGGTAATCCCACCACTGGCTGGCCCCACCCCTTGCCCTCCCCTCTCAGTCACTCCTCGCCTGGCCTGAGAACGTAAGGGCGATGGTGGGGGATGGAGAAGTTGCTGGGGCAGAGACAGAGAGATACAGAGAGAGAGGGAGAGGGGAGGGACAGAGGGAGGGGAGAGAGAGAGATGTCAAAAGGATTTTGTGGTTGTTTTTTAACAACTGGTTCTCTGCCCTAATGACTGGCTGGGTAGGTGTGGCTAGGGAGGGTTCATGTGACTGGTGGAAGTGAGTGAGATCGAGTTGGCCACGCCCACCCAGGTTTTGTGGCTCCCGGTATTTTCTTTTGTGTGGGAAACGGGTTCCAAATGGCTCTTTGAGTATTTAAGGTTGCAGACCCCTGGTCCAGAATGTTATAGGATCTCCAGCTCGAGCAGGGGATTGGATCAGAAGACCTCCAAGATCTCCTCCAGCCCTATGATAACTTTTATGTCCTAAGAAAATCCACTTGAGAAATTTCTTCTCTGTTCCCTTGGTTCCTGCCCAGATCATGCCAGCCGGTCTGGTTATTTAATCAGCAGCATATCCTAAACACCTAGCAATGGTCAGCGCCTAACTTGACAGACATCAAGTTGATTCTTGACAGCAGCCCATAAAGTCTTGGATTTGCGCCCGAAATGGAACCGAGCTGGCCACAATAAATTCTGAGTTATTTAAAGAGCGACTAAGGTCAGAGTAAACACATAGAGGTTACTGCAGTATATATATCCCTACAACATTTAGGAACCAAATAAACCGAGACAAATCTCATTCGAAAACACTGAGCGAGGCCAATAAACGCATTTTATCCTCACCAGAGCTGCAAATCCATGGACTTCTCACCCAAGCTACACAGAGAGATGTATAAATTAAATTTACGGCAGCAGCCACATCTCCTTCCCGTTCCTTCCTTCGGCTTGTTCTAGAGGTTAAATTGTGAATGCCATTTCTATTCCTCTCTTTTATATTTAGGGCCTCATCACACTGCTTGTTTTTTCCCCCCGGTGTGTGCCCCTTTCTGCCTCCAACTCAAGCTTTTCAAACTGATTTTTTTAAAGCGTTTTCTTGTAGCCTAAGGCCTCGTTTTGACATTTAGCATCTTGAGCAAAAAAAAAAAAAGGGGGGGGGGGCATCGGACGATGAGATGCGTTTCTCCTGGGGAAATGGGATTTACCCCAGAGAGGAATCAGGGCAATTGAACGGCTGCTCGAAATGGAATTTTCTTTGTGTTTCTCCATCTTAAAAGAATGGTTCATAATTTGTCTGTACTGGGCACCTAATTCACCACCCAGGATCTCCTCTGAAATGTGTTTCTTGTTGTTCGGTCACTAAGTCATTTGACATGTATGTATGTATGTATGTATGTATGTATGTATGTATGTATGTATTCATTCATTCATTCATTCATTCATTCATTCATTCATTCATTTATTCATTCATTCATTTATTTATTTATTTATTTATTTATTTATTTATTTATTTATTTATTTATTTATTGGTTCGATTTATATGCCACCCTTTTCCGGAGACTCAGGGCGGCTTACAATGCGTTAAGCAATAGCCTCCATACTTTTGTATATACCTGCTTAGTAGGGCTTTCGCCTCCCCCCCCCAAGCGGTGTTCTTTTTTATACAAAGTCAACTTATTGCCCCAACAAACCGGGTCCTCATTTTACCTACCTCAGAAGGATGGAAGGCTGAGTCAACCTTGAGCCTGGTGAGATTTGAACTTGCAGTAATTGCAGGCAGCTGGTGCTACTTAACAGCACTTTAGTCTGCTGTGCCACCAAGGCTCTTTTTTCTTTCTTCTTCATGACACCAAGGCCAGGCCCCTGTCAGGATAAACAGCTGGGGAGGGGGAGGAGTGAAAGGATCAAAGTGTTGGGGGTGTTTTTTGAACCACCAAATAAATATTTTCAGGCAAGTCGTTCCATTGGTTAATTGTTCTCCCTGTCAGAAAATTTCTCCTTGGTTCTAGGTTCTCTGGTAACATTGTACTGCAAATCAGGGCATACAAAACCTTCGCTAGACCAATTCTTGAATACAGTTCATCTGCCTGGAATCCACACTGTATAACAGACATTAATACAATTGAGTGAGTCCAGAGATATTTCATGAGAAGAGACCTCCACTCCTCTGTTCGCAACAGAATACTTTATGTCACCAGGCTTGAAATTTTGGACCTGGACAACCTAGAACAGTGATGGCTAACCTTTTTGCCACTGCGTGCCAAAAGTGGGTGGAGAGCGGGGGGGTCGTGTGCGTGTGTGCCCACATCCATAATTCTATGCACACACACCCGCCACGCATGCGTGTGCGACACCCCCCCGCACTCCCCCTGCTTTTGGCACGAGATGGCCCCGTGGACCCGGTAGGCCCGTATTTGCCCTCCCCAGGCTCCAGAGGCTTTCCTGGAGCCTGCGGAGGGCAAAAACAGCCTTCCACACCCCTCTGGAGGCCCTCCAGAGGCTGGAAATGACCTGTTTGCCAACTTCCAATGAGTCCAGAAGGCCCGAAAACCAGCTGGCTAGCACGCACATGAGTGCCGGAGCTGAGCTTGCGTGCCCACCGATATGGCTCTGTGTGCCACCTGTGGCACGCGTGCCATAGGTTCGCTATCACAGACCTAGAACTATGCCACCTATGATCTGACCTAAGCTTAGTACACAAAATTGTCTGCTACGATGTCCTACCTGTCAATGACTACTTCAGCATCAACCGCAATAATACATGGGCAAACAATACCGTGTTTCCCCCAAAATAAGACAGGGTCTTATTTTCTTTTGACCCCCCACATAAGGGGCTTGGCCTTATTATCGGGGTCTTATTATTTTGGGGGTGCAGGAGTCGGCGAGTATGTGACTGGATGTCCCCTCACTACCGTCGCCTCCCTTCCCTATTCTTCACGCTGGCCGAGCAGCCCAACATGTCCCACCCTACCTCAATGGCAACAGCTGCTTCCCTTCCCTGCCGTCTCTTTATTGAGAGGGGTGGCAAGTGGGGCGGGGGAGAAGCGAGACGCAGGGAGCGAGACATGGCTCCCCTTGCCATCTCTTCTCCCCCCCTCACCAGGCATGACAGGGTTCTTGCCCCTCACTTAGCCACCCACCCCCTTTAGGGATGCAATTTTGGGGTGGCAGGTAGGGCAGGTGAGAAGCGGGACGTGCGTCTTACCTTTCCAGCTCCGTCATGTTCTTCACCGTTGTGTCCAGGGAAACACGCTGTAAAAGAAAACCTTCTCGCGAGTTCAATCAAATTTCTCGAAGTGATTCTTAATTGTCTTCTCCAACACCACAATTCAAAAGCATCAATTCCTCGGCGCTCAGCCTTCCTTACGGTCCAACTCTCACAGCCACATATGCTATCAAAGAGAGAGAGAGAAAGAGAAAAATAATTCAGGTAGTCCTCCATTTGCTGTACGTCCATTCATTGAGTGACCTTTTGAAGTTACAACAGCACGGAAGAAAGTGACTTATGAGTGTTGCAGCATCCCCATGGTCACATGATCAAAATTTGGGTGCTAGGCAACTGACTCATATTTATGATGGTTGCACTCAAGCAGAGGTGGGTTTCAGCAGGTTCTGATCAGTTCTGGAGAACCAGTAGCGGAAATTTTGAGTAGTTCGGAGAACCAGTAAATACCACCTCTGACTGGCCCCGCCTCCATCTATTCTCTGCCTCCTGAGTCCCAGCTGATCAGGAGGAAATGGGGATTTTGCAGTATCCTTCCCCTGCCATGCCCACCAAGCCACGCCACACCCACCAAGCCACACCCACAGAACCGGTAGTAAAAAATTTTGAAACCCACCACAGCACTCAAGGACTACTTGTACTGTGTAATAAAACATCTGCATGAAAACCATCGAGTTCAGAAAACACCAAGGACTCCACACATAGAGATAAGCCACATTTACACATCATTGAAAAGAGACAATTAAAAAAAAAATTAAGAAGGCAAGAAAAGGACCAAAACACATCCTCACCTGCAACTGAAGGAAATGAATAATAAATTACTCTTTTATAAAAGTATTAAATGTATTAAAAATACCCAGATAAGCAGGGATTAACACCAGACAAACACCACACTGACACCAAACAGCACCAGTTTGGATTGGAGCAACTCAAAAATCATCGGCCACGCTACCACCCACCACACTCGTGAGTTTATCAAAGCCTGGTACTCCACAAACAATTCCATCCACATATACATTGACTTACAACCAGCCTACGAACCCCTCAGAGTCCAGATCAACCAAACAGTCAACCAGAGACAGCACTCACCCTCAACCGACCCACCCAAGCCCCCCATCAGCAGTTCACCTCCCAATGATCCTGACCTGATGTAATCTCCTTATCACAAGACCCATCGCAAGACTCACTGATGACTAAGAGTTGACCCATCACAAGACTTCGTTGGACACACCCACATCTGAAGCCCTGATAAAGAGAGGAACACTGACATCCCTTAACTCTGTTGAAGATGTTACCTAGTCTGGTAACGAAATGTTTGGAAACCAACTCACAAGCTCGGAGAATGAACCTTCACTCTCACGAGACAAACAATCAGGCAGAAAACAATACTCTAATCAAGGAACTACCAAGGAGAAAAACCACAGCCCACAAACCACCCACAGGGCAAGTACTGCATATAAACAGGCACTAAACCTAATCCCTTACTAGCACTGATGAAGTTGCCCAGTTTTTTTTGTTTTTTTTTTAATTTGATTTATATGCTGTCCTTCTCCGGAGACTCAGGGCGGCTTACAATGCGCTAAGCAATAGCCTTCATTCTTTTTGTATATTTATACAAAGTCAGCTTATTGCCCCCACAAACTGGGTCCTCAATTTACCTACCTTAGAAAGGATGGAAGGCTGAGTCAACCTTGAGCCTTGGCGAGATTTGAACCTGCAGTAATTTTTTTTTTTTAATTTTTTGATTTATATACCGCCCTTCTCCGGAGACTCAGGGCAGCTTACAATGCGTTAAGCAATAGCCTTCATACTTTTGTATATTTATACAAAGTCAGCTTATTGCCCCCACAAACTGGGTCCTCAATTTACCTACCTTAGAAAGGATGGAAGGCTGAGTCAACCTTGAGCCTGGCGGGATTCAATCTTACTTTAATTGCAGACAGCTGGTGTTAAATTACAATGCATTAGTCTGCTGAGCTATCCAGGCTCCTTGAGGCATCTGTAGGCATCTGGTCTTAATAACCAGCTTAATAACAGGGTGCCTTAGACCACTGTACTACCAAGGCTCAGTTGGGTAATGAAACGTCAGCAAGGAAACAAACAAGCTTAGAGGGCACCAAGGACTCCATTAAACCAATGTATGCATCCGAGGAAGACCCAAGGGAACAGAGGGTCATGCAATGTTACCTACCTGGTGGTATTCATTTCTTTCATCCCTCTTAACAG